>VZTD01004116.1:1385-469198 GCA_013397725.1 Rhagologus leucostigma
TGTCCCACTCGAGAGCGCGGCTCCAGCCCCCGGGGTTTCTAGGTTTGAGGAGCGCTGCATGGGTAGGAGGCCCCTGGAGATGCGGCAGTCTCCCCCGGGGCGTGAGGGTCACGGCCTTTTCCATGTCTTTTAATTACCTGTGCTTAGCTTGGTGTGAAAGCTCTACAGCGAAAGGCAGCAGGAGTTACATTTTTAGTTTTGTTCTATTTTCTTAATTTCTTCCGTATAGTCGAGTGGCACTGGACCGATCGTTTTTGCTGTTTCTACTCGTGAATGGATGCTCAATGCTAAAAATCAGGTGATGAGCATAAATAAAGCTCATGATATAAAAAGTTCCGTTTATGTCATTTTAAGAAATAGTCTGTGCTCAGGATTGTAGCACAGTTTTCTTAGTGCAAATTTTAAAGCTGTTCAGAAACCGATGCTTTTTACCAAGACAGTTACCACGTTCCCAGAAGTCTATATGATGAACATCTGTAAGAGAGAAACTCCCTGAAAGTAGTGGCTGAAGGCAGCAGAGCTTTCCACTTTAATCCGGATGGTGCCAAGTAGGCTTTTTTTCCCGGTGAGACTTCAGCAGCTTCGGCTGTGGTCCGGTTGGTCTCATGAACTGGTGCTCTAGTGAAGGTGGCTGAAGCAATCGTCTTGGATGGTGGTTGGTGTCAGTTGGGCAATTGTAATAAACTCTGGTTTAGTTTGCTCTTGTGGTGTATATTTCACTTTCGGTTTACTGAGTTTTTTTAGAGTGTTACTTTAAAAGTTTCAGTAACTTGTGATGACTCCTTTTCCTCTGACTTGTTGAGTTTTATTTGGCATCACCTGTTCTGTGAAGAGAAATGGTTGAGTTTTTGTGGGCTGTTCGATTTACTCTCATCTGTTTTTTAATACTGCTGGTAAGGAGGATGATGGATTGTGAGTGATGGGTGTGAGGAATCAGTGATGAGCTGGCAGGAGGCTTACTAAAGGAAGTGATAGCATGTGTATAGTCATAGCTTGTTAGTGCTCCAGTAGTAGGACCGCTTATCACAATGGGAGATGCCAGCAGCTGCTTATGAACGGGGGAGAAGGGAAAGGCTATAAATGCAGTAACCTGTTGAGTGTATTTAGCAGCTAGAAAAGGTGAACTAATTGTTTATGAACAGCAGAGCTTATGGAAGCTGGTAGTAACTGGCAGATGAGGAGGAGGAGGGCATGAGTCAGACAAAAGGGATGCTCAGATTTATACTGAATTAACTTCGGGTAGGAAATAACAATGTGAAACAGGTCAGGTGATAGAAGGTGTCAAGATTCGGTGCAGACGGTGTCTGCATAGGGGAAGGAAGGAGGCACAAATAAACCCGACTTTTTCTAACTTTCTTTGCCTGATTCAAGCAATTAAAGAGAATTTAAGACATAGGATTTCAAAGTTGTTGCATGCAACTCTTACTATCTAAGTAGGTTAAATCTCCACTCAGGCCTGCACAGACAATAACAGAAATAAAGGAGCCATAAAAGCTTTGCAGAGGAAATACTTTTCTGGTGTGAGGTACAGGCTGTTTATAAACAAGGAAAGGCTGTCAGTGGTAAGTTTCATTAGATGACAGAATAGCTTTGGTATTGGGTAACTATTGCTGTTATAGTGTCTTGTGGATATTTGAAAACAAGGCAGTAGATAAAGGCTGCGTGTAATTGTTACCCAGTCTCTACAATGGTACAGCAATAACTGTGTTACCTTGCTGACAGAGACCAGACTCAGATGAGGACAGCATAAACCTCCTTTAAGCACTGGTGCAGACCCAGGCTTCATAGTATTTTGTAAAGCGTCTGTGGCTGGATTCTTCCTGTGAGGGAGAAAAGTTTAAAGACAAAGTATTGGGAAGCAGGAGCAAACATACACAGTACCCCTGGGGAATCTAGTAGTCAGAAGAGTAGAAACAGATAAAATAAGAGTAAATAATGCTAAGGGGACATCTTCAATAGGAACTCTGGTCCTTCTGCTGTTACAAACATTGAGTGGCTAAGAATTTTAAGCTATGTCCCTTTGTGCATACATATAAAAGCTATATATCTCATCTTTAAAATACTTCGCTTGTAATAAACTTCATGAACAACAGGCAAAATAGTGAAATTTACCAAACAACTTTTCAACACAGAGAATAGAAACATGGCAGAACTAGTAAAGTAGTTTCTAAAAAATGAAAAATGAGATCTTTGAGGAAAATATGTATCTGAAAATACTTCTTTTAATGAAATATTAAAATAATTAAACCTTTAAACAGGTACAAGAAAAAAACACATATTAAAATGTGATGGGTAGCATCAAAGAATTTTACCATTTCCTGCACTGTTCCTGTTGTGGTTGTTTTTCTTTCAGTGAAGAGCGTGGTGTGACAATATGAAGGGTGAGAAAGAGGCAAGTGTGGGGTGTGCCCAGCTCAAAGAGAGGACTGTGAAGAGAGAAGCAGGGCTCAGCCCAGTGGGTTTACAGTCAACTGGCTTTGCTTTTGCTGTCATGAAGCTCAAACTTAGTACTGTTGTCAAATATAGGGAGCTTACACTACGAGGGGTAATTCTACCTCATGTGGCTTTGGGAGTGGAACGAGTCAGTGCTGGTAGTATTCACATTCTTACATGTTAAATAAAACTAAGCCGAATATCCACTTGTCGCTGGTGTCTAGAAGTTGGTGTATTTGCAGCTCTGGTGCACTGAGTTGTTCCCTTCAGATCCGTGTTGTTTTCCTGATTTACTGGGTTAGGGAAGATGTGTCCTTTTAGCTCATGGGTGCTACGCCAGGCAGCCTTGGAGATGTCCAAAATAAATGCATACAATATTGGAACAAAACCTGTTGCCTTTATTTCTAAACATCCATCAGTGCTGGTGTCACCCAGTCTCGTGGAGAAGAGGGACTATGGCTTGGCTCCAAAAGGATATTGTCTCTCTTGGGATCTTTTTCCCTCGGAACTCACTCTTGGTGTCACTTGCTGTGATCTCCCATGGCGTGTGTGTTCTCAGTTTTGCTTCTCCTCATAGGAGCTGTCAGCTGGGGAGAGGATCAGTATGGGGCAAATCTGCTAGGCTGTCTTGTCATGGCAGAAATCCTCAAAAGTAAGATTAAAAATACACAGGAATGCATAAGAAGAAAAGACAAATTACTGCAGACAAGTTATGCTAGTCTGGCAGTGATGACTGGTGGCTTTCCTGCTGAAATCTCTCTTTGCTGCCCAGTGGCCAGCATTGAGTTGACCCCAATGGTTAGAAATCGTACAGGCATTTCACAATTAGTGTCTTAGATTTTAAAAATTTGGGTAGCGGTCAGGTAGTCTTTTTAAAGCACTGACTGGAAGAAAGAGTCCTATTACTACTTTCTGATGTATTCAGTATGTAGCCCTATAATTACTTCAAAAACTACTTGTAAGTCTAATTGTCATATTCTGTCCTGCTTCTTTGCTTTATATCTTTAGAAAGTCTCTCACCAGCTGAAACTATCTAAATTTTAGTGCTGTTATTCTCAGTAAGTACCTCCTCTGTGAGGTACTCATTTATTGTTGAACCAATTGGTAAAAGTGAAGGTTTTTCTAAAGGATGTGACTTAATCTTATTTAATATGCTTGTTTATTTTAATGACTTTATTACATGTCTGAAACAAAGTTAATGTTGAAATATTAATATGCAGCACACTTCTCTTATGGCTGTGAAGACTGAGGAACAGTTACATCCCTGAAGGCAGATGTTGGAGATGCGTTTGGAAGATGACTGCTCCAAGTTCTTACTATTATGTCCTTTCCTTGACATCAGATGGCATTCACTGACAGGCATTGCCACTTATTCATCTAGTATTTTTACTACTTTTCTGGCAGCAGAGCAGCAGAAATGATAGCAGATGAAATCATTATAGAAGGAGTTATGCTAGTTCAAAGAACTACATCAGAGCTTTAAAAACAAAAAATAAAATTAGTAGATGAGACATTCTTTAGTTTTCTTTGTTCTGAGATTTAGATGTAAATATTGCAATGACTTCATCCTTTTTAGTACCTCATTGCTGTAGCAATTTTACTGGTCTGTATCTCCTTTCTTACTATCATTGCTAGAGGGATAAGGCCTATCTTTCATCTGTTCAAACTCGACAAAGCTGGAAACAGATATTTTGTTAAAAGTAATTCCTTTTTGTAAATTAATTTTTATCTGCGTTGCCCTGTGACCTTTTCATCCCCACCAAGAACACTTCTGAAGGCTGCAGAATGTGAAACGTAAAAAGATTATGCCTTTGACTTTTGAGTTAATTTCAAAAGGAAAGCAATAAGGAATGTCTTTAAACATCTTTAGAATGTATCATTATTGCTGTTTGTTACCTGAGGAAAGTTTCTTAGGTGCAATTAAATCAGAATTTGTATGTTTTCTTGAGACAAGTATGCCCTGAACATTTCTGTTACCAATTTTTTATTACACTTCATGGTTTACTCCCTGCCTAAGTAGTCTAGACTCTTCCAGTTTCCCACGTCCCATGTAATTTTCGTGTCTATAATGAGAGTGGCACTGTGGGAGATGACAGCATCTGATGGAGCAGCTGTCCTGTCTGATGCTCCTTGCTCTGTGGTACAGTGCCTGCTGAGAGGAAGCATTTCTCCACAGCCTTCCAAGTCTTTTCCCAACTTCTGTCATACCTGCTGCAGAAATCATTGGAGCGTTTTTTCTGTAATAAACCACAGGAGGGTTGAGGGAAGTGTCCTCTAAATAGGATGATAGTTTAAGATTACTTAGTTAACTTACTCAGTTAATGCAGAACACAGCTTTGTGTTTGCTTAGCCAGGCTAATCTTGGGGAGCTTGTTCCACCAATGTGCTTGAATTAGCATGTTTCATGTCCGTAAAACTTCATGGGTATCTGGAGAGATCCAATTTTCAGCTACCCCTTAGCAGCTTGGGTCTTGTGTTCTTGAGGGAAGGCCTGTGCCGCAGCCACTGTGCTGCAGTTCAGTTTGGTCAAGCCTGCTTGAATTGGTTTGCAGCGGTACTTGGTACTCAGATCAAGCAGAGATCCCAAGTTTTATTGCAGGAGCTTCCCCTGAGGTAGGGTGGTGGATTTTGCCTGGGAGTGATTTTAAAAGATGAGGTCTATGGCTTTGGGGAATTTCTCAGTTTGCCCTGAATTTGTTTAGATTTATTGATGTTTTTTAAAATTAATTCTTGTACATTGTTGTTATGGTTTTCAGTACTTTCTCATGGATAATTACCTAGAGGTGTAGAAGACACACTGAATCATGTCGTTCTTCTTACTTCAGACTTGTTATGTGAAAAATGTAAAGTTTTCTCAAAGAGATTTCTGTGAACCCTGCCTGCCATATGAAATGAAGGGGAATGCAAAGGCTTTCCTTCTTAGCAGTGGAAACTGACTGAGATCCAGCTCCTAATATCTTGTTCATACTGTGTGGTTGCTGTAGTGTAATGAAAGTACTTACGGAGTAAGGTGTTGCTCAGGATTTTAAAGATTTCTGCTAGAAATGAAGAGGAAGCCAAGGAGAAATGCAAGGGAGTTCACATTATGTATCCCAAACCAGACTGGTATCTGTCTGTAGTGGTGATGTTACACTGATTGATACTGTTTTTCTGATGAATACAATGTAAATTCAATTGTTTTTCATGCAACAAAGTTAACTAAGCATTTTTCTCCACAAACTTAGAATAAAAAGCTTCTAGATGACCTGAGTTTACTTCTGCTTGGTTTGCATCTTTTTCTGTTATCTGAGTGAACAAACAGCACCTTTGTTTTGTTTTGGGTTTTTTTTGTGAAAAGTCAAGATTTCCAGCGGGTATTTGCAGATTCAGAGTGGGACCTAAGTTAGAAATTAGATTTTAGAAAACAAGGTTAACCTCTGAGGAAGCTCTCTATCTATTTTAATTTCAAATACTGATACTTGCAGCAAAAGTTTGCAGTCTCCAGATGGGGCAGGAGATTTAGAAAGTGTTTGTTTAAAAGTTCAGAAAGTTCGTATTTCAAAAAGTTCAGAAAGTGCAAATTTCAAAAGTGGAGAGATTTTGCTAGCAGTTCGCAAATAATGACAGCTAATTTTGCCACAAATTATTTCAGCTGCTAGGCATAGTGCAGAAGTTCTTCAGAAACAAAATTAGTAAGTCAGATTCCACATTGAACAAATAGTGAATTAGGTGCCAGGCCACAGATTTAAAGGTTGCTGGGTTTGTGAGAAGGACGGTGTTGGTGGAGCTCACAACTGGCTGCTAGAAACACTTGCGGTTCAGTGCAACTGAAGGTGTGCTTGTGCCAGTGACAAGTGGTGAGCTGAAGCTGGGGTCAGAGGCAAGTGGGATGTACTTCTGTTGCTTGTGCAAATTTTTTACCGCAGAAAGGGATGTCCAGATGCACTACTTCTGAAGATAAATAATATCTTCTCTCCATTCCCTGTTCTGAAACAGAGGGATCCAGTAAAGTCAAGTCATGCAAAGCAGTAGGTTTCTCTGCTGTATATGTGCTTCTCTACATGGAAATAAGTTTTAAAAAATGCAATTCAAAATTTAGTGAAACTGTATGGAAACAGATAAAGAATATTCAGGTGTCCTGAGTCAGACTGGGAAACTGACAGTTTCAAATTAATTTTGAAATTTTGATTTGAACTTGGATAAAGCATTCACATCAGCATGATATCCAGTATTAAGGAAATGCAGTTCTGTTAATCAGTGCTTAATGTTTTTATTATAGGCATGCACTCATGTCTTGCCTTTCCCAGAACAGATGTTTTTAAGTGTACTTGAAATGTTTTCCTCATGTCAATTTATTTGCAGTTTAAATTTTTTCTTTTCTCTCCAGTACAGCCTCATTGCCTCCTAGTGTGTGAAACAGGTATTATTTTCAAAGCTTTAGAAAGATTTCCCCTTACTTTTGTTACATCATGTGTATTATCACCCTTGTCATCAGTTGTCCATGTTGCCAGTGTGCAGAGGGAAGCATTTGATACAAATCTGTGAAATGCATTAGAAGAAATATCTGGTGATATAAGCATTAAACCACTTCCAGAATTTTCAGATAACTTTTTTTTTTTTTTTTTTTTAGTACATGCATCATGAATGAATCTGCCTCTAGTGGAAATGGTCAGGAGTTTGATGTATTTAGTGCAATGGACTGGAAGGATGGCATAGGTACTTTGCCAGGAAGTGACCTAAAGGTAAGATATGTAATTTTTTCAATAACTGAAATAAAAATGTTAAATGACAAAAGAATGCATTCAAAAAGCTGGTGTGTAGGTATCTGCTTTATGAATAAAACATGGATCTGCAGTTCTGAGTGAAGAGACTGTAGCCTGTTAGATTTAAGCTCTGGAGTTTCTTGATTCAGTTTGTGGTGCTGGCACAGACAGCCGTCATTCCCGTAGGAAGGCATAAATTACCACAGCCTCACTATACAGACAGAATTAATCAAATGCACAAAATCCCCAAGAAATCACAAAAGTGTGAAAATTCAGTCCACTTAGAGCATTCTATTACTGTATCACTAAGAATTTTCATACTGTCATTGACTCTCACAGTCTTGCATTCTTAGTTCTTTTTATTTCTAAAAATAGTTTATTTTTGCTGTGCCTTTGTCTTGTGGGTGCCTAGAAAGATGAATAAAGTGAATGCTTCTGAGCTTGGTACAGTTTAGACATTTGAATTATATTGGAGTAGTAATTTTGCTTACATTTTTCACACTGCTTGAGTTTCCTGAAGTAAATTATAACTATTTTATTTTGTTATCAGTGTCTTTTTATTTATCTCATACTTTTTACTGTGTCCTAAGAAGGTGTCTTTTGCTGTGCTTGCAATTTTGTTATTAGATACTGTCTTGTACCTATTTCCTGTTGATTAAAGTCAGTATTTTCATATCATTCAAACTAAAGTGGTTTGCTCATAGTTTATGTTTTGAAAGGAATCTCACAAGAAAATGTGTGACATTTAAAACAACTTTTTATCTTTTGGTGCCTGATAGGATTTCTATTGTTGAAGTAAAGAGTCAAAAAATGTTTGAAATTCAGGACATACATGTTATGAATGTGTTTTTCTGTTGGTGTTTAGGTTGTTTGTTTGTTGTGTGGTTTTGTTTGAATTTTATTTTTTTTTTGCAGAACAGTAGAATAAATTTCCATCACTATGCACTACAGCAATGTCAGTATATACCTTCTCTATAAAGTTTCTGTTCCACATTCTTCTTGCCTCCTTTTCCTTTTTGAACTAAGTCAGGAGTCCCTAGTTCATTCATGTTGGCCTTCATCCACATTTGCTTAACTTCTTGCACATTGACATGCCTCATTCTCCTGGTGTGAAGTCCCTGGAGATAGAGACAGATTTCCTGGGCCTATTTGCCCTTTAAAACAGTCTCCTGTATAATCATGCCAAGCAGATCTCTGAACAAGCCAACAGATGCCTCTGCTTAAGTCCAGTGATGCTGTTTCAGTATTTGTTTCACTGGCTTCTTTCAGGATTTCAGACTTCATCATCTCATGGTGATGATGATAGCCAAGGCTGTGATGAGCTTCCACATCCCTGAATGGTTCTGTATTTTTAAGTCCAGGCTTTTAGAATTTCTTTCTATTTTAGTACACAAGTTTGTGTGAAAGGGAACCATAGTATTGAAATATTTGAGCAATACAAAAGGGATCAGTGCAGGAAAGTATCATAATCTCATATAAATCACTAGTTTCTGCTTTTTTCAGTTGTGGTTACCCTAGGTCAAACAAAACTGAAATGAGTTTGGGTCACTAATTAGTAGAGGAATGGGAAAGTTTCCACGTGAAGTGAGGAAAAGGGCCTGGGAAGTAGCGCAGGGTATCTTCAAGAAATCGTGTAAGAAGATTCTTAACTATGTCCTTTTCAGGAAAGCATAAGCTTCATTTTAAAGTTGCTCTTTTAGTTTGTTTATTTATATATTTTAATTTGGAAACAAACATAAATTTGCTTTTTGAGCATAGATCTATTCTTTCGTCCAAATGTTAAGGGAGGGTGCATTCAGAAGTGCAATAGTAGTCTACCCAGAATGGTGAAAGATACAGAGTATTGGCCAGGCAGCTCCTTTCTGGGTTATTATTTGGGGGGGGTGTTTGCTTGTTTGCATTTTTTAAATACAAAAGCAAGAAGTTGAAGGGATGAAATTGAAATGGAGCCATTTTAAGACTGACTGAAGGAAGAATATTTTCTAACAATGCAAAATTAGCCTGAGGAGGTCACTGTACTAGGCATTATCAAGATTCAGTGAGAGACTAGGTGTTTTCACAGATACCAAAACTACTTAAGCTGTTAAAATAGTAAGGACTTTTAAGCTTTTATGATAATTGTAATAACTCGTATTTCAGGACTGGTTCTAAATACTGATGGTTGAAATGGTGACTAATCACTTGAAGCTGTAAATGTGATCATGGAAGATATGTTATGCTCTTTGTGAAATTCTCAGAATGGAATTAATTAGGATTATTTACTTGACCTCTCCTGATCACAGAGTATTTTACTATTGTGTCTTGAACCTAAAGAAAATGACTTTACATAGCAGTTACTTATTGTAAGCTTGCATGTGTCTTTCAAAAATTGTAACAGACTTGTTCAGTGGAACAAGTTTACTTTAACTTTATCAAACCACTGTTGTGTACTTACATTGAAATGCACTTGAAAAATCTGGTAAAACACTGTAATAGCAAGATACTCAAATACAAATGTTCTATTTTTTACAGCTTGGTAGTAGATTAGCATGTCTGAGGCATTTTAAAGCAAATAATAAGCAATAGCTTAAATATCCATTGCCGACAATGTATTGCTTAAATTCTCACATTTATTCTTTTCTCTTCCCAAAATGTTAGGGGAAATTGTCTTTGAACAGTCAGATTTGGTAAACTATATCATATGAGCATATTAATGTTAAGTTAAACCTATACCAAAATGCTGAAATGCTGCTTTTAAATATAGTCATTTTAGGGAGTTACCTGCTTGAAGTCCTTATTTTTAGTCCTATAAATCATATAGCATTTGCTTGTCTTTACTGCTTGCATGATGAAGTTTCATGCCTGTTTTAACATATGCATGTTTTAATAAATCTCTTTTCTGGTGTGTTGTATTAATACCCAGCCTGGGATTGTCAGGCAAGTATATATGAGCAACAATTCTTTTTAGAACCACTTCATTTTTGTATCATTTTGTGAGTTCCTGAATGACTAAAAGTTGGTAAAATACTATTGTAAATGGAGCAAAATGTTTCTTGAACATTTTTCTTATGATACAGAAGAACATCTAAATCAGGGATAGATACTTGGGTTATTTCTTTTTGTTAGGAAGTCCTGTAGGCAGTTTGATGTCATCCAGTGAGATGGGCTGCACCAGGGGGCACTCACTTCCCAGTCTAATCAAAACGAGGGAGCCAAATGAGATACCAAGCTTCCGTTCTCAGCCATGCCACAGTCTCTTATTCCTGCATCTGTTTCTATACCAGTAAAATGCTGAAAATGTTATTTTCCTATGGCTTTGGGCACTGTTAATTGTCAGGGTTTTGTGACTTGTAGTTGGAGAAGGCTGTGGAAATACATTCTCATACAGATTTTGTTAAAAATCTTCAGCAGGAATAGTTAACACTCCTTGAACACTGCTTTGAGCATGCTGTGTGACAGATAAGTAGTGAGTAGTTGTGGAAAATGCTAGAATTTTAAATTACACAGGGAATAGGGAGAATTAAAAATTGTACAGTATGATGCACTGAAGACTGTGAACAAAAATTTTAGCATTGTATATTAGTTCTTTCAAGATGTTTAAATAAAACAGAAAACTTGAATTCCAGTAGAATTTAAAATAGTTTACAAATTACAGAATGCCTTCATGTGGCAGGCAAAGTAATGTATGCTCATCTGAAAAACATCAGTGCTTACCAGTTACTCTGCATGGTGTGAATGTAAATGTGAAATGCTTCTCTTTTTTCTCCTTTTTTTTTTTTAAATCTCTGTGCTGAGTGCACACAGTAACACCATGGCTTCAAGATTTAAATATACTCATTAAATTGGAAAAGCTGTAATAATTTACAGTCACTTCCTACTGCAGTGACAGAAGTTTATGAAGTACTTCTTAATGCATTTTCTAGTTCTGTGTTTGGAAAGTGAGCAGTTATATACTGCGTGGACAGAATTTTGGTCGTTATTTCCAGCTTGCAAATTGTGCTTGAACATAAAGAAAAAAATTGAAACTTGATGATGAAGAAATTAACCTGTAAATTAAGTTGGGCAGCAAATACTGTAGGAAACCAACTAGAGTAGTGGAACTGAATGGTGGAGTAATGGCCAGTGGTGTTTGGTATTTCCAGCAGTGCTGTAAAGAGGGTAACAGTGATTTGGATTGCTGTGTTTCTGGATGCAGGGGTGCAGCAAGTCAAGGCAGTAAAGTACATCCTTCCACCTGCCTGTTCTGAAATTGCATTCAAGCTTGCCTGAGATAATGAATGATTTAAGAACAACTTATTTTCTCACATTGTTATAGAAACATCGGTAGTGTCTCAGGCAATAACAGTACACTGCTTTTTCAGTGCAAAGCTGTTTCTGTTCTCTCAGGGCGGCATGTGCTGCGCTTTGAATCTGGAGAGAAGCAGGCAGAGTCCATGAGAGTGGTGTCCGTGGGAAACATCAGCTATGGGTAACTGGTTAAATCACTGCTGGTGCTGGGAAGGTGCTGATCCAGAGAGAAGATGGATTCCCTTCAGGGAAAGTGGTGAGGATTAGCATAGGCAGCAGAAAGCAAGGTAGATGGGCACTTTCTCTGACCATGTGTGAGCCCCAGCAGATCTGCCTAGTGGCCTGGTCCCTTCCACATGAAATTAACTTTACTCTGTTGCAATCTAATGTAATTAATTGGCTCTTGCTCTGCTTCATTGCCGTAGATTTCTGGTTAAAACTTTGCAATGTTATAAGATGAGTCAACCTTATGTAAGAAAAAAAAAAAGACCAAAAAAGGGAATTTCACTATTAAAACTGTTAAAACTGCAATGGCAAGAAATGCTTTATTTAGTTTTGCCTTTGGCTCTTTATTTGGGTTTCCTCATGTGTAGTCATGGTAGTCTTCCCTTAAGTGATCACGTGGTATTTTACCACAAAATCTCCTGTTCTATTTGCTGTAGATGCTGTTGAACTTGTAAACAACTGGGCAGAGGGTTTCAGGAAGGAAAAGGAATAGTTTTGTGATTATTGCAGGTAAATCCCACACAGGAACGCTTAGCACCGCACTTGCTTCTACCACAGCCTTCCTGCATGGTGCTGGACAACTCACTGCAACCAAATTTTTGGCAGGTAGCCATTTTTTATCTGTTGCTAGCTTGGGCTTCCCATGAGATATTAGTGTTTTGTATTTAGAAATATTCTGGCCAAAATAATTCCGAGCCAGGGTTGCCTTGTAGGTCAACTTCTGGATCAATAAGCGTCATCTTGGCAGGCCTTGACTTCTGGCTCTGTTGCTGATTTATGTGTCACCTTAAGAAAGTCTGTTTAGCTGCAATTTCCTACTCAAGTGGAGATAATAAGGCAGACTGAGTTTGCAGTGTAGAGAAATCAGTGGGAAGCCCTCTGGTACTAAGATAATTCTTGAGCACTTGAAGCAGGATTGGGGGTTTGGAAGAGCCTGAGGAGTGTTTAAGAATAAAGTAGATAAACATTACTGCAGACAAGACTGAGGTATTAGTATGTGCTGGGGAAATGTCAGTCTCTCTTGCTAAAGGTATATGTTTTCTGATGGTACCTAAGTTTTCTGTTCAGCAGTGATGAGCGAATGCTCTTATTATTTTTATTTTTGAAAGGATATAATTTGATAGCAATTCCTTCCTGCTTGTGCCTGCCCAGATAGGAAAAAAACCTTTCCTTTTGGATGCAAATTGTTCTCTCTTCTTTGTTACTTCAGGATTAGCATATTGCAGTATTGTCAAAGTATCTTAAAATCAGTCCAAGATTGGTGGAAGTGCTTGACTTTCTTGCTGACAACATCATTCCAGTGAGAGTGGGTCTGGCCTTGCCCGTTGGTCATGGTGAGGGGTTTAATCTCTGCTGACTGTGGTTTAGGGAGCCCTAGATACCCTGTTATCCTACTTAAGTTTGTCTTTTGCCGTATTTGCAGAGTAGTAGTGTGCAGGCAGGATCCTTTCTCATCATTGAAGAAGCAGAATTGTCAGGTGCAGGAACACATTTCCCCAACATTCTATCCCTGAAAGAGTCAAAATTTTGTGACTAAGGGGTCACGTGCTTACTGACTGCTTTAAAATAAGCTGGGAGCAGAGTACTCAGAAGGATGAACAGCTACCAAGAGAGGTTTTTTTTTCTTTTGTAAGTGGCTGAGAACAGAGATTTTGTTTCAAAAGTTACTTTGCACTGCATTGTAACAGTAATTGCTAGAGTGCCTAAAGCTTTTTTAGATACGTGTTCTTTGTTGTATGTTGGGGTTTTTTAAAAAAGAAAATAAACAGTCATTCTGCTTTCAAACCATGTAGAGTAAATAAGTCTGGCTTTACTGCTTGAAGAAAGAGCATAAAAATACCAACAGCTGCCTTTTTTTTCTGAATGCTGTCCAGCCCTTGCCTGGGGCAGGGGTTCTGTGGAAAAAATACTATGTGATTGTGCATGTAAAGAGTGTATCACACACACAGGGAAGAGAAGTCTGGTTGAATGGAGAAACTCTGGTATTTAATAACTTATTCAACTTAAGTAATATGTAAAAAATAGTTTTGCATGTAGCAGGATGTGGTTGGACAATTCAATGGTGACAGATGATTCCTTCACTTCAAAAAGGCTAGGAGCTGTAAAATGCCAGAAAAGCTCCGATTTATTTGAGCAGTCCCACTGAAACCACTGTAACTAAATGGTGATAAACATGAAGAATAATGATAACTTTCTGCTAGCCAGAGATCAGAGTGTAGTTCTTGGCTTGTATCACTGAAGTGCCAGGTGTCAGTCCTCTTGACAAACTACTGTGGAATTCTGCTACTTTAGGCTTAGCTGCTTCATAGGCATAAAAAGCATTGAGCATTTACCCAATTTCCTTCTGTTTTGGATAATAAAAATTTTGCAGGTTTCTTCTGAGCGTGTCCGCAGTGACTGTTGTGGTATTAAGATATGTTTTGTTGCTGAAGTTACTGTCAGAATGCAGCAACAATTGTCTTTATTGCAATGAACTCTTTGTCCTTATCTTGCCCAGTAGATGGTAGTGTTGGCTGATTTTTTTAATTTATTTTAAAGATGTGCATTAACATATGTGGGGGTTTTGTTCTTTTCTTTTTCCTTTGTACTTCAGCTGTTCTTCCATATTCTTTGTTTTTATTTGTCAGTTCTCCCAAGTAATAATTTTACCATATGTAAAACGATAGCAACTTTTATTCTGATCTGATATCTCTGGGAACTGATGAGATCTTTTACATTCTTAAGAGGGCACAACTAACAGCAAACATTAATCTGTGCTAAACAGCGCAGATAATCTGATCTGTGTTGCTCTGAATTGGACACATGTAACAGTGGGGACTTAATTTGAAACTAGATTTTGTGTATTTGTTCCCAACAGGTTTGAGCTTATAAGATTTAATCTACAAATATGGTAGACATTTTGCATTGTTTGCAATTTTTTTCATCCCACATAGAGACAAATGCTCAAGAGTAATTTTATGAAATATGGAAAAGAGAACCAAAAGCCTTTCTAACATTTAATTACCTCTGCATGAAACTACAGTGTCTTCCAGCCAGCTGGATAAGGCAAAGAACTTCCATTAGAAATGGAAGTGCTCTAGACCCACTGGAGGAGAGACAGCAGCAGTCCACTTTTCACGTTATGCTTTGTCATGTTCCCTGGGCTTTCTGTGGTTCAGCACAGCACATGGTGGGCAAAGAATGACAGGCTGAACAGGAAGACGGAGAAGATTTCCATAAGAACAGAAGGACCTTGTGCTTAGTGCAATAAAATCAAGTTTGAGGAGGTACATAATTCCTTGCTTTATCATGTACCAAGAGAGTAAATGTTAGGGTACTACAGCTATGTAATCCATATAGTAACGTGTCTTAAGAGACTATGAATACATGGAAATTAAAACATAAAAGGAGGTTTTTCAAGAAAGAAATTCAGGAACTGGTAACAGAAAATCTGGCTGCTTCTGAAACATTCATGAAATACTTTGTGTGATACTATTGCTTGCAATAGACAAAGGCTTTGTATCAGTGGCTTATGATACTTATTCCAGTCCTGTGTAAATTTTCATACAATTTTAATTTTTTTTGAAAATGTTTATTGAAAGTAATTTTTGGCATGTGGACAGGCAGAAATGGTTCAGAAAGTATTGATAATGTTTGATTATTATTTTTTAAGCCTTGGCTTCCATCAGTATGTTCATTATCTGTTGAATGAGTATTAAAATTTTCCTGGAGATAAAATTAACAGTCATATAAGCTGAAGGTTTAGTACATCAGGGCATTGTTTCCCGAAAACGTGAAAATGTATCTCAGCTCTGAGTGGAAGGAATTTCTAATGATGTTTAAATGGAAGCTATGGTTCTTGATCCTTGTGGAAACTGCAGACAAGGCAGCTGAGTAAGTTCTGTGTTGTATACTTACCTGCTAGCAGCTGGACTTGTCCTGCCAACTCAGTTACGGTATATTTGCATTAAAAGAATTGCAGTTAATTGAACATGTGTATTTTTGCCCTCATTGCTTGCCTTTACATGAAATTTTGGAAGTTATGTTTTCTATCCAGATGTTATATTTATTTTGTCCTGTTTATTTGTCCTGTTTATTTTACTGTGAATTTACTCAGGAAAGCTGTTGAGGTTTCTTTCTTGTCTTTGTTGCTTTCTGATCTTTTAAGACCATTGGCTCCATAGTGTGGGAAGTATCCCAGGTATTTAGGTATCCCTTAAGACATTACTTAAAATTTGCCAATAGGCATTTGACAAAAGTCAAGTGAATTAAATTTATACCCAACAAGCCTTATAATTTATTCTCTTTTAAAGATCGAAGTGACAACAATCAGGTTTTTTTGTGAGTTTATTTGTAAAGTACTTGGTAATGGCCTTTGTTTCCATCAAGGGGAGTTTTACTGTTTGATGCAATGAAGGCAGATTTAAGGGAAATCGCTTCATCCAATGCAAATTTCTGTATTTACTTAAGGAGTTTTGTGATTTCAAAACCTAATTTTTACTTCTTGGAGGGCTATGGATCCATCCTCAGAAGTTCGCTCAATGGCACTGTTTCTTTCCCTCTGTATCACCTGCTGTGAAATTCCAAAATGTCGAGACACCTAGGGAAGCATCTGGGAGGACTGCTTTTACTGTATTTTGGCTTGGAGGAAATATTATGATGAAACCTTTACTTTTAGGTTTTCTGTTGTCTATTCTCTAAGTAGAAGAGACTTACAAATGTGTTGAATTTTTTCTTAGGCATGTAAAGCACCATTAATCAAGATCCTTTTTTGTCATGCTTCCAGCAGTAGACACTAGTTGGCATGTTGCTCTGGCAACTTTTATCCTGTGATGACTTTGTGCAGCATGCTGCTTTGTACATCTATTTATCCTGGTTTTAAGCAGCTAACCTTTGTCACAAGCTGTTCAAGTCTTTTCTTCTCCAGCTAAAACTAGAGTATGACTCCCCAGGTATGAGGCGTTGTTCTGGTTAGCCACAAAGGGCTCGGCGTATACATTAGTGCTGATGCTGTCACTGGGGAAATAGGGAGTGAGAGCAGACATGAATTCAAGTTTGCATCCAAACAGGGGCTGGAAGCCTCTGACACTGGTGAAGGCAAGGCTGCAGGCAAAAAGAGAAGTTACACCAGTCAGTGAGGCAGTGCCCAGTCAGACTGTTGTGCCCTGTTGTGCCTGATAAGGCAGTGGCAAGTTGTCACTCCCTGGCACTGAGACCATCTTAGCATGGTGGCCTGACTGTTGAAGAGCTTTTCTTTACGGGTTCAGCTCTTGCTGCTGTTAACAGCCTCCAGGGAAAACATAGCTGTGAGCAGCCTTCCCTACAGTCATCTGTCTTGCATTGTTTGGTGCCTATCGGTCAGCCCTCTGGAGCCAGAAGGGCTCGCAGGTCACTGCATTACCTGGGGTGATGTCCTTGCATTCCACAGGAGGCCCTGGTGGAGGAGGAACTCTGTGTGTGTGTGTGTGTGGTGTCAGGGCTGGACATTGATCGAATCATGCGGAAATAACCCAGGTATTTAGGTATCCCAGGACTGTTCAGAAATACCTTTGGTGCATGGATGTTCCAGCAGATACAGTATGAAGGTGTGGGAGAGTGTTTCCAAGAGCTGGTCAGTAACCTCCCTGTGCCCAGTCGCCTGATAGGCTGCAGCAACCTGCAGCTGTCTTCGCCCGTGTTCGCAGCTTGCCTGCTGTGAGACCACTCTTGCAGAGTTGGAGCTCTTGAAAGCAAGGAAGGTTTTCTCTCTGGCATCCACCTGTTGCAGAGGCAGCAAAGCACCAATAGCAAAAATGAGCTTAACCAAAATAGGAACAGGACTGAGTGCATAAGTCAGCTGTAAGACTCTTCTGAATAGTAACTCTGCTGCTTTTCTTTGGGTGGAACAGTGTGAATGTCTCTCCACAAACTGAAGTACCAGCACGTGGTGTTTACTGCATTTGGTTGCCTTTCAAAGTTGAACTCATGGTATTTCAGTCCAGATGGATTTATCAACAGTTGGTCCATGCTTTCATATCTGTTGTGAGCACAGCTGATCACAAGTAAAAATCTTAGCTCCAGATGTCATATGATTGCGTGAGGGCCTCTTCTTCCTTTCCCTTCCCTAAGCTTATTATTTCTTAGCTGTTCACATTCCTTCAGACCTGTTGGATCTTTGCAAATGTTAAGGCTGGAAGGACTGTATTAGTGAAAGCACACTCCTGTGGTGTGTGTATATGGGGGTCACCTTTGCTTGCAGCCAGAATGGCTTATTTTCAGTACTATACCATGGCAGGGTCCAAAGTGAGGGGGAGTGATGCGTTCAACAGCCTCTGGAGGCACAGAGAGGATCAGTGTAGTGCCAGGCAATTGTTCCCTTTCTCATTTTCCCAAGGTAAAGTTGCCTGACCAGAGAAACAGAAATAGGCTTCTTGCTATGGCCTTGAAGGAGTATTCTCTCTGGTGGATGCTGGGAAGTTTTGAAAGACTCTCTCAGATGTAATTTTCCCCGTTGAAAAGCTGTTGGTGAGAGCACCACACTGATAAAGACCTGTTCTCTGTGACAAAGGCACCCCTTTGCTGTTCAGAGCAGACGATCAGGGACAAAACACTGCCTTGAGCTAAACCCGTGTAACCAGCTGGGCCTGCAAACCACGTAGTGACTGGGAAGCAGAAGCTGTTTTCGTGTGGCAGTGCTGTAATCGCTATGGCATTGCGAAGAAACTTCTTCTGGCAGCAGGACGGCTGTAACTCGCGGTGCTCCAGTGTAAGCACAGCATGTGGGGCATTGTTGAGCCTTGCGTCTGGCTGACAGTAATATCACATTCAGCGTGTAATTAAACACCTCATAAACTGCCTTGAGATGTTTGTTTATGTGCACTTTATAGTGGAGAAGTACTGTGTTTTCAGATGATGCTGAAATTTCTGTGCTCTGTGAAGCATTTGGTGTGTGATGTTCATTCAGCTCCCTTGTCCTCAGAAAGAACACTTAATGTCTGGAGTGTGTTATTTTGCTGGCAGTGAAAAGCATATGGTTAAGGAATGTTCCCATGAATTTCTGTTACTGATTTTTTTTGTGTGTGTAAGTTAGATATTGATCTGTATGTGGAGGCATCTGTATCAGTATCCATTGCAAATTAATATTTATAGATATCAAAATGAATTCACATTTGGCTTGATAGAAACACAAAAGGCTTGTTTTGAATTCCGTGGGGATAAGCAGAAACACATAGAAAATAGGCAATGTGGCGAGAACACCATGTAAAAACTATATTGAATAGAAGATACTTCAAGAGACTTCTAGTAAATTTTTGCTATGCTCTGTGCCATTTGTTTTGTCTTACAGTTTAGAGTCAATGAATTTGGGGCCCTGGAAGTAATTACAGATGAAACTGAGATGGAAAGTGTTAAAAAGGCAACTGCTACCACAACCTGGATGGTTCCAACTGCTCAAGAAGGTCAGTTCAGAAGCAGTAAACATTTTCTGTGGCAGACTGTAGTTTCTTTAATGTATCAGCTTTCCTTAAAGCTTGCCTCCAAAATAAAAAAAACAACTACTTACTTACTTAAATGGACAGAGTACCTCTGATGAAGTAACCTGTTTCTTGGGATGTCAATTAGTATGAAAATAAATGCATTTCAAGTTAAAAGGAAATAATTCCACTGTTAAACATCGGAAGTTCAATTACAGCCACAATTTTTTCCTTACACTAATTTTCTCTGAATTTAGAATTGGTATTTTCCCTCTATTTAATTTGCAAAATAGTAAATTTCTTTAAATTATTGAGAATTTTTTAGAGGTTATTTTTGTTGAGTTGGTTCTCCAGACTGCCCACAGACTTTACTAACTTCCTAGAGTTCATCTGTGCACTGCAAATTGCCTTCGTATGGTCAGCTCAGCGGCCACCACCAATGTCAGTGTTAGCTGTGCAGTGTGTACCCACACAGAGGCCTTGCTCCTGCCAGCTGTGCTTTTTTGCAGCATTAAAATCAGTGTGTAGTAACAGTTAGTGTTTATCTGGAATGGTAAAATTCTAAGAATTGTCGTATCTATCTACTAGCTAAGGTGTTTCCTGGATTTAAAATACTGAAGTAAGAAACACCTGTTTTGTTCAAGGAAGGTTGGTTTACGTGGTCATAAATTACTGCAGTCTTTTTACACTGACTTCAGTAATGATGGAGTAGTGTGGAAGAGAATATCACAACTGGTTTTGCGAGTATTTGCAACTTCCTAGTTTTTTTCTTCTTGGTAATACATTTTATCAACTTTCTTTTAAAATATGCGTTCTGTAAGTCCTTTGAAAAGCGGACTTCACAATTTTTGTTTCATAATCATCCCTATAAGCACGAGAAGCAAAGTCAGTGAGAGCTTTCCTTTGCTGCTCCCTCGCCATTAGATCATAATTGTCATGTGGAACATTAACACAGGTGGGAAAGTGGTTTGGGCTCCCCCTGAGGTCTGAAGCTTCAGACCACAGTTAATGTGTTCTGTAGCAAGGCGGTGATAGTTAATTCAAGTTTCAAATCTGTGATGAGAGTAGCAAAATTGTGATACTGTAGTAGCAGAACAGATTCTCTGCTTAGACTGAGAGATCACAGTTACTGACAGTGGAGCATGCAACTGCATCCCCTACAGTCTGGCAAACCTAAACAAAAAATTGTGATTCTACTGAATTAAACTTGGTTTATGGACATATAAACATATCAAGTAAGCATTCTGCTGCTACCTTACACTGTCCTTGATTAATTTACTGCTCTCCAAAAGTGAAAACACTGCTAAAAATTTCCGTTGTGAGAAGAAACAGTTGTTTTGAACCACTTATGATGCTGGTGTGTAATTATAACATACATTATAAATTCTTCTAGGGGAGATAGCCTGCATGCAAGAGTTCATTTGACTCTGCTTTCAGACAGTACAGTGCTTAAGTAACTTAAATAGTGTGTGACTTGAAATTTGCCTTTTGGGGAGGTACAAAGACAGCAACCTGTTCTAGAGGCTGCAGTACTTGACAGTGCTTCATACTTGCTTCTGAGGGAAAGAAACTGCATTCTCTCCTAGATATAGCCTCTCCTAGGCTGTATGCCTATTGTGGGGAAATTGCAGCTTAGGATCAGTGAGTAACAGTATTTGAAGATTGCTTTGTTACAGGTTTAGTGATTTTTCACTTTTGGTGGGCATCAGGCAGGTTGAGCAACTGCTGCTAGAGACTGCAGATTGTAGTCAGCGATTTGCTTCCAGAAATAATTTCACCTAATGAAAAATAACTCCCCCCAACCCTTTTCTCCCAAATTTAGATATAGGTATATCAGCAGGATTCTGAGCGGTGATGACTCTGTGGGCAGTCAGTGTGGTGCCTGTCACAAAATTCAGGCCTTCTATGAGTAGCCACATCAAGCAGTGACAGAATCATAGAATCAGTGGGTTCCTCTCTCCTGTTGCAATGTGAAAACCCAGCTTACTTGTCAGCAATCTGGACCTCATACAAACATTGACTCCTAGTTCTTGTCCTGACAAGAGTGGTGTGGCTGATGTTTTTTTGTTTGCTTGGCAAGGCCTGCTGAGGATGGTTGGGAAGGTATCGCCTCTACCTAAGTGAAGTTAACTTTTGTCGTTGTGCAGCCTTTTCAGAAAAGACAGGGATCCCCACAAGGTTGAAGGAAACTGCAAAAGTGGATGGACTTGTTTTCTGTGAAAACTGTTACCGCTATGGTACCATAGAAGAATTTGTTCCTGAAGGGAAATTTTGCAGCCAGAAATGTGCCCAGCAAGTAAAAAACAAGTAGGTGCTATAATAAAGCATAGAAACAAAGAATTTGGCATAAATGCAGCATGAGAGAGAAGTGGTGGGATAAAATGTTCATGGTGGGGCAGAGGGAGGTATTAAACAGACAAGTTGCGGTGTCACCATTGGTTTATAATGTTCTTTCACTGTTTTTTGTGTAAATGCCTTAACAACATTTGGTTTTGTCTAACACTGATATTGAAGGCAGTCTTTTTTACTCAGTGTGCTGTGTTCTGCTGTCAGATGCAAGCAGTAAAACAGTCTATGAGATGCATGAATCAGTGTCAGACTCCCACCCTGTTTCATAGTCTTTGGAATTAAGATAATCAGTAATGAGGTGGTTGGGGTGGTAAGTTAATTATAATTAAGTGCAAGAGCTGTTTTATAGATGACAGTGAGTGAAAACATGAGCATACTGCAGTTTCTCAGTTCTTTTTTTTCAGCTAGTGCATTTCATCTCATCATAAAAGCATGTTTGTGTTAATGTGTCCATTCTGTATTGCATATTGCTAGATATGGCAGTTTTTAACATTTATGATTTTGTACATTTTCTTTCATTTTTAGCTAATTGCTTCAAAGTTTTCTGTTCTGATTTCTTGTTTAGCAGTTTGCACAGTCACATACCAGCTTTCTCCAATTGGATTTGTCAGACTTAACAATTACCTTTACCTTCCTCTCTAAATTGCTCTGCAGTCCCAAACATTTCACAGTTTGCTTCTCCAAGAGACTTGATGGTACATGGAGAAAGACACACTGTTTAAAACATGTAGAACTTGTTCAGCATAAGCTGACAGCTTTCCTTTTGCAGTTGCTATTGTGTGTCTCTCAGATTAATTCTTTTGACAGACTTAATTTTCAGTAGTATTTCTAAGAATATATTTGGTATAATACTACGGGACCCACACATTTACTTGCTTTTTTACTTGTTTTATGAATATGAGAACCAAAATAATACTGGCTTTATGTCATTGTGTTACTCTTCTGATAGAGAACCAAAGGAGGAAAATCCCAGCATGGAATGCAATGGGGAAGATGATTCTAAAGGCATTCGGAAAAGAAAAGCAAAATTGCCTCTCAAAGAAGAGTCCCGGGATAATGGGGAGAAGAAGGAGAATCCCAATGAAATTGTTAGTATGCGTTGTAAACCCGTTCCTGCAAATATTTGGGTGGGAGTTTTGCCTTGTATTGCAATGTCAGTAACTCCATCAGTCCACAAAGAGAAGAGACTTTATCACTCTGTCAGAGCCACAATAAGTAGTTGGTTCGTTTGCCAATTTAATTATGCCTCAGCAGTAAATTGTAATATTATTGAGAATGAACTGATAAAAGCTGGTTTTTAACTCTCTTCCCTGGTTTTTTAAGACCAGAACAAAAAGAATTTGAAGGAAAAATGATGCTGATGTAGACTTGCCATGTCTTCAGCATGGAAAAACAGGAGTACATATTTCCCAACACCTGTTACTTTGTCATTCTGCACATGAATAAATAACTATAGACCAATAATTTATTTACAAAGAAAGCTCCGCTACAGTTAAGAAGGGAATACATTGGATTTCCTTAGTGTAATTTGCCTTTGAAAATCATAACCAAAAATTTGGTTTGCTCTTGTGTTGCAGTGTAATTTGCTTTGGGGCACCTTTTACTTTTTTTTCCATTTGGATATATTGATTTATTCTTCATTTTAGAAAAAGCTCACCACAGTACCTTCCCATAATGTTTGTTTTCGTATTATACTTGTTTTCTTCCCAATAGCTGCGACACTACTGGGGGTAGCACAGTTTTCAGGGAGAAGGGTAGAGTTCTGCAACCACTGAATTGTCAAAAGGCTGAAGACACTAGAGTTGTCAGAGGGGAATTTGCAGGTCTCTGTACAGCAATATCTTAGGCAAAAGTCAGGGGATACCTTCTTTGTCTCCATGCATCTGCCTTCCCAGATGAGTACTTACTCTGCTCATCCGCTCAGGTGCTCACAAAACTGTTAATCCAAAAACAGTGGAAAAAAATTAAAAGGATCAGGGCCATTTTATATTTAATAAAGCAATTGTACCTTTGAAAAAAAACAGATTAAAGCTGTGAGGGGTTTTCCTTTAAATTATTTTGGAAGCATGAACATGCCAAAGGTACTGTTATTTATCAGTGTCTCAGTGAGGTCTGCTGAAGGCTTCATGATCTGTCCCTCGGTCAGGCAAGGCTGGCTGGCTGGCTGAGTGCCAAGTGGTGAGAGTCCTTCTGCCTGTCATTTTCACTGTGTTTGCTGTGATTTGTCACTGATGGCTCACTTTGCTTCTATTAGACATCTGCACATTTGTTTGAGGTAGGAGAGAGCTGGGTCAATAGCCGTTTAAATTAAGTCACAGTTGAAACTTCAATATCTCAAGTTTTATCATACTAGACTTCTGAGCTATTGAGGTTACTGTAGTCTTTTTTTTTTTTTCCTCTTTCTACTTTAGGAGGACAAACCTGAAGGAAGGATCCTGAGAGTCTCACAGAGAGCCAGGAGAAAAAGAAAAGGGGAGATAACAGTTTTGAAACAAAGTAAGTTAGATTATGAAACAAAAATCTCAACCATCAATTTGTTAGGTAATATCCATATCTTATTGTGAATTGCAAGCATTGTTTCACGGAATTTGTGTTCCCCACTGAGTGTTTTTCAGTACTGTAAAAAAACAGTGCCAGTGTCATTTATAGCAATTAAATTTTAAGGCAGCATAGGGGAGGATATAGTGAGTGTAAATGCAACTAATGTACATTTTAGGTTTTTTTCTTTTCATCCTTCTAAATAGTGCCAGTATTAGAGAGAATCAGCTCCACTGAGCTCCCAGATGTTGAAAGACATGTATCAAGCAGAAGTGAAAGTTTACTTTTGTTTCCTTGGGGATCAATTTTTCATCTTCGTTATGTGCTGGAAATAGACACATTTATGGAACTGTTTAGGAATAATTGCTGTAATCAATCCAGAGGGACATATACTGCATCAAGCAACATAATAAAACATATTTTAAATGAGTGCTGTTCTTTCAAGATGTTTGTATGATAGATAGTTTTAGGAAGAATTGGAGAATCAGCTGCTATTATACCTCAGTGGTACACCAACCACAGACCTACATCTTGCCCTCCAGAGTGCTTCTTATGGTAGATGGGGAGACATTAACAGAGGTTGCCAGGCCAGTAATCAACGCAGGACTCCAGTTAGCTCTGATGTACACTAGGCAGATGAACTACCGGTTGAAGATGCAACAATAAAAGTTACTAAAGATCCCCCTCCCAGGACAGAATCACTCCTGAAGTGTTTCTATGGTTGCTTCTAAGGCTGAAGAGATGAGAAGCGTGTGAGACACAAGCACAAAGCTGATGCTCTGTGGAAATCACTGCTGCCCACTGACAGAATGATCGTACACATTTCTTCTGTTGTTTTTTTTGTTTTTTTTGTTTTTTTGGAAAACATCAGTTTAAAAGTATAAACTGGTATAAAAGACCGATTTGTATTCAAAACCAAACACAATTAATTTCTTTAATGGAATAGATAAAATTTGGTAAATCCCAAACAAAATGAATGCGGTCTAATAGTGTTGAGCGATCGCTATCACTCTGAAATTTATTAACTTTTGGTTACATTATCAGCTTTCTCCAGGAGAGTTTGGCATCACTACTGTTATGGTTCATGTTTTAATCATAAAAATGCTAAGCCAGACTGTTACTTAAGGGATTTATTTTTCCTGAGTAGCCCACAGTCTGGATCAAGCCAGAATCATAGTGTGGACTGTGATGAATCCTTCTGACAGTTTGAGCTTATGGGCTGAAATGCTAAGCTGCCTGTGCAGAGGAGGCATTTTAGGTGGAGATCACTAGAGCAGAGGTGTATGAAAGAAGATACATTCGTGGCCAGCCCCACAGGCCATCTGTTCTTGAAGTTCCTGGCTACTGCTAGTGCAGGTAGTGCCTTATTTTCAAGGCCTAAAAACTGTGTGACTGTAACCAGTATTAAGATGGACTGTAAGCAACATTGCAATTGCTATGCAAGTGTTCATACTGCATGAACAAACCTGAAACTGGAGGTTTCCGTCATATGCTAATGACATCATGAGGGAAAAAAGCACAGTTCTGACGGCTTGGACAAAATACTGTTAAATCACTGCCTTTCTGCCCAAAACCATCAAACTACAAAGTGATGGAGTAGGTGAGAAACATTCTGAGTACTGTTAAAGAATATGGTGTTTCAACTGTGATTAAAAAAACCTGTTACGAGTGGTATCCAGTTGAAAATGCTTTCCACTAAAAGAAGTACATGGGTAAAAAGAAACCCCGTAAAATACTGAGCTAATTTGTGATTTGAACTCATCTTTTTATGCATTTGCAAATTGTATATCTTAATGCTTCTTAGGAGCAATAAGGAAAAACAGGTTGGAGCAAGACT
Source organism: Rhagologus leucostigma (assembly GCA_013397725.1). Classification (NCBI taxonomy): domain Eukaryota; kingdom Metazoa; phylum Chordata; class Aves; order Passeriformes; genus Rhagologus; species Rhagologus leucostigma. The sequence continues at coordinate 27,206 of VZTD01004116.1, forward strand.
TTGTGAGTTGTTCTTGTAAGCTTCTGAAGGAGCTTTTTCTTGTTACTAATCAAGGTTTGAACTGCTGGAAATGTTTCTGGACAAACCAGGAACCTTCATGTTCCCGATGCCTTTCAGCCTACAGAGCTTCTCTTTTTTCTGAAATAAGTTCTTAGCAACACCATGAGTGCATTTCATAAAATGTAAATTTAAGAATATTATAAACTTCAAAATGTTGTAGGGTTTTTTTTCTTGACACCTGAACAGTTACAGAATTATTTCATTGTTTTATGCTTCTTTATAGCTGTGCCCTCTAAAGGAAGGCAAGCATGGTGTTGGGCATCCTATCTGGAGGAAGAAAGGGCCATTGCAGTACCTACTAAGCTTTTTAAAGAGGTATGACCTTCTGAAATTTAAGTCAGTCAACCACCTAAGATCATGAAATTCCTAGGAAATCAATAAACAAAAACAATTTGAAGATTTTATGCTTTTATGGGAGAAAACCTGCATGATGAACATAGTGCCGTGTCCATCAGCAATTATGAAAGCAATTATCTTTCTCTGTTTTTTCAGAGAATTCTGTTGTTGTAGATGAATGCTGTCAAATCAGACTGCAGAAAGCAGATGCTCTTCCAAAATCTGCAGTTCTAGCCATTTCTTCTAATCTCTGAAGCTAAAAATGTGATACATACCCACACTTTTTCATGCCGTATCATTTTCTTTAAATATGTTTAGAAAGGTGGTACAAAGGTCATCTTTTGTCTTGTTGCTTTGATTATATTACCTGCATTATCTTCAGCTTCTGCTGACATTATATTTTGTTACTACGTTAGATACTACTTTGTCTTATTCTGCTTTTGCCTGTCGTCTGATTGGATGTCACATCATCATGTCCTGCTTGTCCTTTACCTGCTATGGTAGTAGTTGTCATTTCGGTGCTTTCATTAGTGCCACCTCTCTTGCTTGGAAGAGAGCTCTGTATCCAAATCCACAAGGTTTCCGTGCTGCTATCTTCTCTTCCAAAACCTGGTGAAACATGCGAACATTTCTCAGCTGCTGTACTCCTACTATGTGTTACTTTTTTTTTGATAATTCTGTTCTTACTTATAGTCTGTTTCTTGCATCCATTTCCTTCTATATGTTTCATACTTCACCTATTAAATCTTCTGTGTGGGAATTAGCTTTTCAGCTTACACATGCATGTGATTCTGACCTTTAATTGATGCCTTTAGATGCTATTGAGTTAGAAAAGTGAAGAACTAGGATTGAGGTGTACAGAGTCCATAGATTTGTAAGTGCAAGAACAACAGTTCCCTGACCATCTTTAGTTGTATCCCCCTGTGCCATATACTGGTTCAAAAATTAACAAGAAAACAATCTGGTTAAGGAATGTCCTAGTGGGAAAGTAGATTTACAAAGCATTGCTCTGCCTGTCTGAAGGTCCATGAAATGCTATAGCAGCACACAGGCTTTGCAGAGCACTGCACATGGTGGTAAAGTCTGGAGTTACGTCAGGTTTCCTCCGCATTGTACCTTTCTCATCCAGTGCATCTTAATTTAGTATTTTCTGTCAAAGTCTTTAGCCCCTGGGTAATGCTTGATTTAGTGTGCAGTATTTAAAGCCTGCAGCAGAAAGACAATTCTTAATAACGCTCAGAATTGGCCAGGTAATATTTCTCCATTTTACAGATGAGCAAGCAAGCCACATAAACAGGTAGGTTAAAAAAAAACCCAAATCAAACATCCCCAATTATGAATCCTTGATTTCTGTGTGCATTTTGAGAATTACTCTTTTTTTCTTTCTTTTTACCAGTTCAGAAGTGGTACTTTTCACTGTGTTGTTTTGTACACTTAGGAACAGTCAGGATGATGGAGAGTCCTTGCCACTTCCTGATCTTAGAATAATTTCTAAACTGTGTCTCACAAGGTTTCCCTTCCTTCCAAGTAGGTGACAGCTCTCTGAGTAGCTCCCTTGATACCCTTCTCTTCCCATTGGCTGCAGAGGTACTACAGTTGATTCGGGAGCACATGTAGCTTTTAGATAGAAACAGAAGGAAAAGGGAACATTTAAGATGCTTTTCCTGTGTTTTTTCTGTAACCATTTGGGACATAAAAACTGTCTGGCTGTGAATTTGCCAACCTGTGGAAAACTGTCTTCAGTTTTGGTCACTTACTTTTCTGATATTCCCTCCAATTTAGCCTTAATATCTGCTGCCTGCCTTCCTCTTTAACAGAGGGATGCTGATGCCTTCTGGTTGAAAACATCCATCCTGCTTAGCCTCTTTTTCACTTTCTGTTTTTTGAAAGGTATTCTTCTGGGTTCATTGTAGTGTAACATAAGGGTAGTCATGTTCCTGTGATGTAGAAATTCTCCTGGAAGACTACGTAGTCTGGACTCAGCATATAAAGGACAGCAAATAGCCATCTCTATATACAAACAATGTTCAGTATTTCTGCCTTTCAATTCATCTTTAATGACCTGAGATGTGGAACTGAAATGGCAAAATAGAGAGTCAGTGTTGTGATTTGTATAGGAATTATGTCCACCAGGACCGTGTCAGTGTCACTGTACAGGCTGAAAAATAAATAATTAAATTGCTAAGATATTTTATTGACAGTTAGTGAAAAAAGTTGAAGACAAATCATGTCATCTTCTTTCCCTTGACTCTTTTGCTAGTTCTTCCTAATTTTCTTACGTACTCTCACATTTTAAGTCATTAACACATATCAATGTGTTTTTCAAACAATCATCAATTTCTCTTTTCCTCTCTACGTTTTTGAAAATGTGAAACTTAATTTAAAGTCATTTATTAGTTCTTTCAGAAACGTGAATAATAAATAATCATTGTTCTATTCCTTGTAAAGATATTGTGTGTTTCTCTGGTATACTTTCAGAAGTATTGAAACTGCTGTTTTCCATTGCAGTATCAGTCTTTCCCATACAACAAGAATGGATTCAAGGTAGGGATGAAGCTGGAGGGTGTGGATCCTGAGCACCAGTCAATCTACTGTGTTCTCACGGTGGCTGAGGTAAGTAGAGGCTGCAAGCAGCCATGGTATGGGGCTGTAGCAGAGACTGAAATGAAACAGCAGCAACTGAAAACCCTTACTCTTACCTAACAGGCAGACAGAAACTATACGTAGGAAGATGGTTTTTAAATTAATAATGCTGTATTATTTCTACCTGATAGACATGTGAAAAGTATATCCAGTGTCAGTGCAGCAGTCACTATTTACATATGTTTGACATACACATCTAAAGAAAACAGTATTAGATTAGTTGGATGATATATGGTTTTATCTGTAATCCTGTAGTTTGTATTTAAAAGAAAAAATAAATAGAAAAGAAACAGAAGTATGACAACTGATACATAGCAGTTTTATAGAAGTTTGATGGTATTTGCAGTTGGTCCATTCTCTGATACCTGAAAGTTTCTTGTGTTGCTGTTGTGCTACAAGTTTTTCAGGCTGATGGACACAGAAATTGCCTGTATTGGCAACCTGTGCAAGTTAACATAAAATATAAACTCAGTTTTTCTTTTTGCTGTGGTTCATGAAATAGTTTTTCTGAAGAACAGCTTCTTTGCTTTCAGTAGAGAACCTGCTTCTCAGGTATATTTCATATATTTTTTAAACATACCTTACTTTAAGTTTTGCATAATTTTAGTGGGCTTTTGGATTTCATTTGTGAATTAAAATGGGGAAACTGGAAGTTATGTCAGAATACAAATTAAATATAAAATAGTGTTGATGTTGAGATTTTCACTGATGACTGCAGTAGATTTATGGCATTTGGCACTCAGGGAGATGTGGAGAACTTCCGTACAGAGAGAGTATTGTGTCCTGTTTTTCTCTTCCTCTCAGTGGTTGACTTACTACTTCATGGAATAATGAAGTTCTGGGGAATACCTCCACTGACTTCTCATCTTTACTTAAACAGTTCTCAGTATCTCTCTGGAGAGCCTTTTGAACATACTTATTGTTCAGTGCTCCCTTGCATATCAGTTAATCAGGATAGCTTGAGAACCTCATTATGTGCACTTTGTCCTCGGTTGTATCAGATGTATTCATGCTCTTCTGTAGGGCTTATATTTTACTCTGATGCTGGGTTAAACCGTTTTCAAGTTTTTAAACACTACTGGCAATAGCCAGCTTGTAGTTAAATTCTTTTGACCAGAAGAGAAGGCACTCAGACTGAGAATATCTTTGCCTTTTAATTCTCTCCTCTTTATCAAATGAATTTATTCATCCAGTGTTGGATTGAGCAGAAGTAAAAAGCTGACTAAAAACATACATTTATTACACATAATATTGAATGGAAGTGGTTATGTGTAGGGCAAAGATCTTAAAATACAGTGTTGTATGTTGTCAATTCTTGCTTTTAGGTTTGTGGGTACAGAATACGACTCCATTTTGATGGATACCCAGATTGTTACGACTTCTGGGTGAACGCTGATTCTTCAGACGTTCATCCTGTTGGATGGTGTGAAAAAACAGGTCACAAGCTTCATCCACCTAAAGGTATTGTTTACTTTAAATCTGTGTGTCTTACACAGTTCTGAAATTGGGAGTACCTGTGTAATGCTGTAATTTTTTTTGGCAGAAATGTTTTAGTTCATTTAGTCAAGAATATTTGAAAAGGGAAAATGAAACAATAAGTCTTGCCTAAAATTTCAAGTTCAAAAGCATACCCCTTTTATTCAGTGGAAATTCAAAGAAACTGAGAAAACAGAAAGGACCATAAGAGTCATCATAAGGCATTAGGAAAGAAAACTGAGAAGCAAACCTAGACCCCAAATGAATGCTTATTGCAAGGAAAATGGCAGCATACTGGTGACATATATGCTTAAACTGAGGTCTCACAGGCAGCTGAGGATCCTTTAGTGGAAGGTCTTAGGACATTTTTTGCTACTGCATATTGATCACCATTATTGTACATATGTTGGCACAGTCTAATAAAGACTCTGCTCTTTCCACAAAGATTTAGTTTGAAACAGAGACAAAAACAGGAATAAACAGATCAATATGGAGGAAAAAAGGTAAGATTGCAAGCCTGAAAGTGTAATTTGTATATGGATTATGTAAGTGGTACACAGGTGTTGAAATGTGTGTAATTTGCTTGCATAATTAATTCCATTTCACATTATATAACTCTTATTTCGGCAATTGGAGGGCATCTGCACCAAACTGTACCATGAAAAAGAGATAAATTTGGTCCTTTTGGAATGGGGAGGGAGTATGCGGGGGATGAAGGGGGCAAGTCCTGAAGTCACAGAATCAGAGAATCACCAGATTGGAAGAAACCTCTAAGATCGTCGAGTCCAACCCTTGCCCTAATACCTCAACTAAACAATGGCTCCGAGTGCCACATCCAGTCTTTTTTTAAACACATCCAGGGATGGTGATTCCACCACCTCCCCAGGCAGACAATTCCAGTACTTCACCACTCTTTCCGTGAAAAACTTTTTCCTAATATCCAACCTATATTTCCCTTGGCGCAGCTTAAGACTGTGTCCTCTCATTCTGTCAGTTGCTGCCTGGAAAAAGAGACCAAGCCCCACCTGACTACAACCACCTTTCAGGAAGTTGTAGAGAGTAATAAGGTCACCTCTGAGTCTCCTTTTCTCCAGGCTAAACAACCCCAGCTCCCTCAATTGTTCCTCATAGGGCTTGTGTTCCAAGCCACTCACCAGCCTTGTTTCCCTCCTCTGGATGCGTTCAAGCATCTCTTTATGTGAGAGTAAAGCCACTGGAGACGTGGGGGCAGGGGGCCTGCCAGTGTGTGAGAGGAGGGCATTTCTTTGGGTGAGCCTTGAGAAGCATGAGCTGCTCTTCTGAGTGCTCTGCAAACTCCACTCTGGCTACAGGGCAGGAGTGCTCTGTGCTGCCACTTTCCTTGGGACACACTTCTGCATAACTGGCTGTGTAGAAATAGCAATTTCTTGAACATAAATAAGAACTTCTTAGAAGGTTGGCCTTCGCTGAGGTAATAACTTGTGGGTAGCAAATGGGTAGTTCCCAGTTACAGTGTTCCTGATGTTATTTTCGTGTTCCTGATGTTATTACAGTGTGCTTAGTAAGTTTTGTCTCTATGATGAGGATTTGTCACCTCTTGCGTCTTACATGCCTGATTTAGAAAGCTTTTGTTAACCATGAATGATTGCCCCCAGAAGAACTTTGTGGGGTTCTGCTTTTCCGAGGAGAAGGATAATATGCCAGTCGTAGGTTGTTGGGTCTTCTGTTTTTATTGGGTTGGACAGATTGGTTATATATCGCTATGGTATGACATTTTAACAATGATTTCTATAGTGCCCATTGCAAATTGTTCAGATGCTAAAGCCAGTGCGAGTTATGACCTAGGGCACAGTATTTACAAAAAATAGCACCTCAGAGAAGAACTTGAAGGTTTGCGTGAGGAGCCTTTCATTTTCCAGCTAAAATGCAAACTTTTGACCTTTATAATATAAACTCTGAGAAACTTGGAATCCGGTGGTCTGACACGGGGGGGGGTGCGGGGATGGGGGGGGAATTGAGGAACATGAGAAAGGAAGAATATTATTCTAGATGTTTTCTGAAACGTATTTCTATCCTTGTTTATTAAAATGGAAAGGGCTAGGTAACTCTTAGTGCTGCTGGGCAGGACAGGCCTTGTGGTGGGATGTCTCCCATCCCCACAGAAGCAGAGGCAGCAGGTGGCTGCTGCTGGGCTTCCAGTGGGCATAGGGGAGTGAAGCAGCAAAATCGAACTGGGTTTCACAGAAATTAAGAAAGGTAGTGTTTCAGGACACTATTCATTTTGTGTAAAGGAGGCCACTTTTTTTATCTCACACAGGCAAATTCCGCAGCAAGAGAATGGGTGTACATGTGTACATATGCGTGTCAAAATTGCATTGACTGTTCTATATCTGCAGTGAATAAATCAAACTGACCTTTGCTCTCATTTTGAGAGATAAGTTAGGAGCTTAAGATCTCCCTTTCTCGCTTGGTGGCAGGAAGACTCACTCTGCCCAGAAACTGTTTCATAGTCTACTAAAACCAGTTTTTTTTTCCATGAACTTCTTCTTAGTCCCACTACCTGATCCCATCACACATGCAGTAGATGGGAAGTTTTTATTGTCTACTGCGAGTTTGGGACTTAGGTTTGAATACTCTCTAGAATTACAAAGGGAAAATGAAAAGCCTCAATACTGTATTGCTTAAGAAATGGTTTCAAATGGTCTACAGCTGTAATGTATCAAGACAAGAGGCAACTGGAGTATAAGAAAAGTATTTTTGTTTGGACTTGTAGGTTAATTTATGTCAACTACTATTTAAAATAAAAAGTGAGAAAGCCCTATGCAGAGAAGGTGAAGGTAAAGGGTTTTAAACTTGCGGTTTCTGGGATAATATGAGAATCTCAGGTTAAACAAAGCAGTTGTCTCTGGCATATTTGAGTAATACTTCAAGTAGTTAAGAGGTGACACATTTCAGTAAAGGCAGTCACTCACTGAAATTTGTTGTGGTTTTGGTCTTGCTTTACTGGGTTGTAACATACTGACTAAAAGAGATGTTTCTATAACTATTACATAACAGAAAAATGGAGGAGGAAGTCTATTTGCTTCCAACTCCTAGCATTGTTTTGTAGATTAGAACTACAAATTGTAGATTATTTCATGCAGTTCAATATATTATGAATTATTTGTATTATTTTCCCCTAAGAAAGGAAACATTAACAGAAATACAGATTTCTTTCCGAGTGTTATATTCACAGAATAAAAAATGTATAAAGGGGATACACATGATAGAGTCACCCCAAGACATCCATGCAGGGGACAATTTACACTGTGAATATGGAAGGGGTCCTGGGGCACTGATTGTGTAAGGAACTGTTTTAATATAACCTAGGGGGTTTGTTTTAAAGCTAGTAGTGATGATGCTGTATTAGTTATAGCCTGATGATGTAATACAGTGAAGTCTGGAGCAAGAGGGATTTTTTTTTCTTGGGCTGACTGGCATAGTGGGAAGGGCTTTGGGATCTGTAGGTCTTTTTCTGATTCTGAAGTAGAAGCAACAGACTGAAAAGCAGGTGGAGAACCCTTGTTGGTTGTGTGTGTGTGTCAGTGAGACCAAGAAAGGGAAGTTAGGTGGTTACCTGCGAGGCAGGCAGGTGGTGAGGCGAGGTTTTCTTGGGGAGAGACAAAGAGGTGACTTGTAGCCTGTGCTGCTTGGAGATGTTTGTTCAAAGAAAAGAAGATCGTAGTACAAAGTTGGTCTCTTACTGATATGTGCACCTTGTGTCTCGTACATATCCTTTCTTGCCCTTCTTTTACAACCGTCATTTAGGATATAAGGAAGAAGAATTCAGCTGGCCCTCCTACTTGAAGGCATGCAAGGCTCAAGCTGCTCCTAAATCACTATTTGAAAACCAGAATGCAGTAAGTACTCACTTGTTACTCATGGTGTGGTTGTGAGTATGCTCATGTGTGTGGTAGAGACTCATAGCACATTTCAGTGATGGCAGACTTGAGACCTGAAATTTAAGACTAGAATGTTTACAACAATTGTTTTGCAATTGAATAACGTTCTCCACTGCAGCTAACCCCTGCAGTTCCAATTCATTACTTTTCTGCTGATCTGTTTAAGCTTCCAATGCATTCAGAAACAGTATTTGAATTAAAGATTTGTTATTAGTCCTGTGTCTTGCACCATAATGTTGTGGAACAAGAATGGTCTTTCAGAGAGAGTATCTGAGACAGAGCTAAAACTAACACACTTAATTTTAGCAGCATGTTTAGGACTTTTTTTTTTCATAAACCACAAGTCTCTGTGTTTGAACATCTCTCGTGTCAGCTAATTAAGCTCTGCCACTCTGATGGGACAGCTAATTGGGAAACTTGAAAATGACATGAATATATTGATTGTGTATGCTGGGGAGATTTCTGGGTTTATAATATTTATCTTCAGTTAAATGTCTTTCTTTATGTAGACAGTGATTCCGTCGGGATTTCGAGTGGGGATGAAGCTGGAAGCCGTAGACAAGAAGAACCCGACTTTCATTTGTGTTGCCACGGTAACAGACATGGTGGACAATCGTTTTCTGGTTCATTTTGACAACTGGGATGAGAGTTATGACTACTGGTATGATGTTTTTGTTTTGTATCCTAGTGAGGTGTATCAGAAATGTGTTAGCTCTAAGAGCTGTTTTCTGTGATGCTTTCCAGACTAGTGATACAGTTACCATACCAACTTCTGCTAGATTTGTAAGTGTGGCCACCACAGTACATCTCAGTGGCAGACTGGAGGAATTAAGTTTCCCATGTCAAGTTGCGTGTGAAAAATGCTGAGATTGTGCTAAATGAGTGTTCGTGTGTGCTGCTGCATCTGGAGTTGTGGATTGCTTTCAATTACATATTATCTCTGAGGCTGATATCTTCAGTGGAGAATATGCACCATGATAATGAGACTAAGTGTACTTGGAATTAGTTTTACTTATAGTTGTAAATTGAAGGAAAGGCTGCATGTGTTCATAAGGTTCTTGATCCCCTTATGTTGAAACTGAACTGTAGTCATCTATAAAGCATAGGATAGTGGCAAAACCTGGTTTTAGTCCTCTGTGTTGTACAGTCCAGTGAAAATTGGAAGCCTGCTATCCTGACCTGTGTTAGAGATGACCTTTCTGCATGTTGTATGGTGGAAGGGCTGTGTGTATCTATATAGGAAAGTCAGTGGATGGAGCAGAACATACTAGGAGCATAAAGATAATGAAGGAGGTTAGGCTGTCACAGTGCAGGTTTGTATTTGCACTTGGATCTTCATCTGACAGATTTAGAGCAATGTAGTTTACCTTACAGTCTTGCTCTACGGAGAGCAAGTAGCTGCAGAACAGGTAGAGCATTGTATGTATCCCCTTTATGTCTGGGGTTCAGCAGTGGCAACTTAGTTGTATAGCTGAGCCTATAAAAATAAATGAAGGCACATACTTAGGCACTATGCCAATGAGAATCTCACGAAACTATTAAAGTAACTTCAAAACTTTGTGAGTCCATCTCTTGAAATAGTAGGTTAGTGGCCAGTGTGACAAATAAACGGAAGTGGAACTGAATTACTGAAGCAGTAGAGAATAGTCAGTCAAGTGAAGTCAGGAACTTAATATCAAGGTAATAGACCATACTAGTCAAAGACCAGAAAGATTAGCAGTTATTTCCTTGAAGAAGTAACACAAACCATACATTTTCTCTACAAAGCATCAAGAAACTGGGGACTGGGAAAACTTACTCTGAATTTCTTGGTATTTGAAGGTTCAATAATAACAGCTATGACATTAACTAATAATTAAAACAGCAGGCAAAGCTTTTAGGAAAAACACAGTGCAATATAACCTGTAGTTTGTTCAGACATAGCATAGGTATCTTTCTAAAATACTGCACTGTATACAGCAGACATATACTGAATTTCAGGCTTGTTAATATTCCAATGTCAGCAGGAACTTTGGCCACCAGTCTTTTCAGAGGAGGGAGAAGCAGTTTTTAAGTACATAACCAAGCTTTACATTTATAGTGTTAGTTCTAGATATAGTATCCTGAAGTGGGTTTTCTGAATTTTGTATATAGAATACATGACATAAAACCCTCATAAAGGATGAAGAAAATTTGAAGTGGGATGTTTATAGGTTTTGCTACAGGTTTTGATAAATCAGTGGGACTGTGTTTATACTGAAGTCAAGCTTAAGTTTTGTTCTTTTGGTGAAATTGTGAAATACCTTTCTGGAAGCAGCAAGAAGATGCTCCTGGAAGTACTGTACATGGAAATTAAATTCTGATAATGTGGCATACATCTCAGCATTGCATTGAGAAAAGTGAATAGAGAAAGAAGGAAAGAAAATGGGAGAAAAGAGCAGAAAATGTCAGTTGAATGTCCAACCAAAAGAGAGACGGAAAATGCAACCTGAATGCATCCCACTTACATTTTTAATTTTAGATATCAGGTTTGTAGGGGCCTTAAAAATACCTTAGGTGCATAAATTTCATGTCTACCAACTGCTTTCTGTAACTAAACATGAAAAGGTTTTTTGAGATTACCAAACCTCACAGTTTCCCTGTGCCTGCCTGTAAGTTTCAGTGTCAGAATTATAATGAAGGTGAAATGACTTGTTTTGTGTATGTTGGTTATTTTCAAACAAGTACCTCTTTTTCTGTATACCTTTTGTGTTTTCTTTGGAGTAGACTGAACTTTCTCATTGATGTTAAAAAAACCTTTGCTATTTTTGGATACCTAAAGGAGTTGACTGATTTTACTGACTTCAGGCAACAGAAATCCATTATCATTACCTAAGGTTTTTTAGGCTTCAGGCTTTCAGCCTGAAGATACTCTTCCTTCCCTTCTTTCTGAGCATTAGAAAATACATTTTTGGTTGAAAGTAAGTACTCTGGCTAGAATTAGTCATTACAGCAACTCTTTAATGTGTGGTCATGATACTTTCAGTGTATTATAAATCCTATTAAATTTTCCTTTGATAGTGGCTTTTAGATGGAAGAAAAGTGAACAAAATTGTCAAATTCAAGACTTTACTTAATGAAGGAGAATTTTGACCTATACAACATAAGCCTTCAGGTCCTTTCCATCTGTTCCATCTCTTTTGATGAAACATAATACTTCTTTGAAAGCCGAAGGCATTCTCATTCGGTAGAACTTCCGAATTTTCTTACCATTCCCTGAACCTGGAAATAGCATTGGATATGTCTTTGGGTATGTCAGAACTATAGATTAACTACAGGTCCATCCTATATTCCTCCGTTCTCTTACATCAGTTTTGCTTATACTCAGATTGATGTTGCCTCAGGTTCCTAATTTTTTTGTGACCAAATGGAAGCACAGCCAGAGCTCGTGAAAGAGGTGAAGCTGTGCCAGCTTGTTGCTGTTTGCTGTGCTGGACATGCTGCATCCCAGACTTGCTGCATCACAGGGCTCTGGGTGCCCTCGCTCATCCTTGGCTTGGTCTGAACTTCCCCTGCAGAGAAGGTCATACAGGCAGCTTTTGGGATCAGCTTACCAGGAGTGTATTAAAATATGATGGCCCATGCATTGCTCACTGCTCTGTTCCTGTCTGTCTTACACAGAAAACTGATTTCTGAAGCCTCCTGTGAAAACAAATTAGCTTTTGATTTTTGGAACCATTTTCTGATCTGTGTGACTTTTGGAACAGACTGGGTTTTAGTTAGAGGCCAGCCCTGTTCTCCATCAGTATTTACTACTTTCCTTGCATCCAAGTCCTTAAAAGCTGCACTCCACTTGTTTCATTTTTGAGATAATTAACTTTGCTCCACTTTCTTTTTGAAAGGAGCAGTCTTTTTGGAAGGGTTATATTATGTCAAAAAGAAGATAAACAATCTTAAAGAGCCATGAGTAACAGTGCATGGTTTTAACTATTTAAATGGCTAATGAACTATTATCTGACCCCAAGGCTCTAAAATTTCATGTGAATCACCATGTAGCTCTCTTATCACACTTTAAATATAAAATATAGTAATGTTTTATGATAATGCTGTACCACCTCTGGATGCATGCCATAACCTCCTGAATTACGTTTTGAGAAGTCCTGACCTAAAATTATTCCAGCTTTATATTTGTCAGTGATGAAGTATTCTCAATTATGCACTAGATGGGGCTGCAGGATGGTTTTTATATTTTTCTTTCTTTTTTTAATGCACTGTTAGATGACTGACATCTCACAATCAAGAACTTGTATAAGTGGCATTCTTTAGGGCGTATTAGAATTTATGGGTGTGTGGGGCATGTGTGTTTGAGTGTTTCTCGATGCATTTTCATTTTTGATACATTTTTGATACATTTTCATTACAGACTGTATCTACACTTAGTAAAGTGGAAATCAAAATATGAAAAGGGAAAATCAGAAATCAGTTCAAAACAGAAAATGATTTTAACACATACAACTTACTGTATAGACAGTGCAGACTATTTAATAAAAAAATCTGTCCAGAGCTTCAGATAGAGACGTATTTTGGAGAATATTTTTCTGAAATAATTGAGTATTAACTTTTTCAGCAGCAAGCATTATCATCCATCTCTCTTGATCTAGTTATGATGAACTATATATGTGAAACAGATTTTTGGGAAAAATTAACAGGACAGGTGAAAATGATCAGTAGAAGAATATTAAGTCTTCTTCCATGTGTGAGTCTGCCATTGGGATGTGCTCTCCTGCCGTGAGTTAAGGACTGTTGAACTTTACATGTGTTCCTTTCATGCAAAGTGGTGCAAGCACCAGGGGATCGTGTTGTCAGCTGCCCTCGGTTTTCCTTATTGCAGAACTATTTCCTGGCCATTTACATTATGTAGCTCTTCTCTGCTTCGATGTTTTTTCTGTAGTTAAGATGTCCGTAACTCAGCAAGCTGTCACTTGTTCTGTCCCTCTGCGTGGGTCTCTTATAGGTTCAGTTGGTGCACTCTGCTGCTTTTGGCTCCACTTCAGCTTCCTGGATTAGCTTCAGTTTCCAGTATGGATATTAGATTTCTTTTTCTGTCTGCATGTTCTCACACAACAGAAAGAATGGTTCACAAGTGACATGAATTGTGTGGACATTGTAATCTTGTTTTATTAGTCGAGCGTGCGTTTGTCATGTCTCTACTGCCTGGCAGAAGGTGGTGGTGGTGCTCTGCTGTGGTCTAGAGGTAGGTAGGTTTGGAGGTGCAAAATCCTTCAGCTCCTGCTAGTGTTGGTAACCTTTTTTGGCCTAGCAAGCATCCTCACAATTCATGGATCATCGTGTTTTATGAAGCGTGTGAGCTGGATGATCTGCCTTCTGTTTTGGAACAAAGGAGATAAAAAGCTGTGGCATGTGGCAAATTGATTGTGAAAGGTCAGCGAAGCCTTTAGCATTCCAGTTGACAACTCTTGGGCTTAGTCTGATAGACTATTGTTGTTCTTCCAAACTAGATGTATGTCCATTAAATAGCACATTTTAAAGCATAATAGTTTTACTTTAAATTGTATGTGACTTTTACTGATCTCTACTTTCTATTGTAAAATTAACTGTTAGAAGCTAAAAAGCTGTGTGAAATCAGTAGGTGAAGATGAACTGTATGATCTGGTTTTGCTGTAACAGGGATCTTTCTTTTTCCTGAGTCCATTGCTGTTGCAGAATCTTCTTATAGGCTTATCTGTAATGACTGGGTCTTTCTTTTAAAGCAAATCAAAGTTTGTAGATGTTTCATGGTGCTATTTTGCAATGCTGTTGAATCACACATTGCTTTGTGTTCCATGCTTGCTGTAATGTCAGAGCATCTTCCAGGAATGCATCTTTCATGCCATCGTTCCTTGGTGATTTGCTTCTTCTTGAATCTTCAAGGCAAGAAGTGTGTGCAGTGGCATTCACTTTTCAGAATTTTATTAAAATGCATGTTCACACTATGCTTGAAAAAGCAAACCAAACCAAATGCATTTAGGAGGTTTGTCCTGATAAGTGTTTTTACACATCTGCGTGATGATTTTAATTATAATACTAATAATACCGTAGTGACCTCGAACGTGGGTCTTGTTCCCAAATTTAACTTGGGAGACTTTTGAAAATATTTTGTGAACTTTACTTCAAAACATTTTAGGAAGTAAGAGGATATTTCTTTTCAGTGCAGAAGTGTAATGAGAAAAGAAGAATGATACCTCATCCGTGTAAAATGGCAGCGTGAGAGGGATTGAAGAGAGGAGTGCTGCCCACGTGCTTGTTAGCTTCTCTTCAGAGTTACTGTAAAGAGAAAAGAAGAGGCCAGAGGAAGCATGAAGGACTCACCTTTTTTTTCTTATTTTTTGGGGGCACAACATTTCTAGGAGTCAGGTGCTGAGTTTTAACAGTGCTAAATTATCACAAAAGGTCTTTTGCTTCCTCTGCTTCCTTTTATTAATGGCAACTTCAGCGATTTAGAGAGTACCTGGTGTGATACTATAAATACTAGATACATACAGTATAGCTTTATGTATAGTAGAAGAACAAAAGGTTGGTGTTCTTGACCGGAGTTAAATCCTTGGCTGTTGTCAGAGCCATTACAGAGTCTATCTAAGGTAGGTTTTATCTGCTGGGAATTATCTGATTGGCATCATTACAAAGAAATACTAGCAGAACTGTTTCATATATATAGGCACAAGATAATTGTATTATGTTGGCCAGTATTTTTCATCATTAGTGCTTCACTCTGTTTATGTAGAAGGCTACAGGAGTGCTTGTTGTGAGACAGTGTTCTGAGGTACCCAGCCTGCACTTCTGTTGTTGAAGTATATCCTTACCGAGTTTTAGACATCATGTAAAATACTTCCCAGACTTAAAAAAAAAATTAAAAATAATGTTATTCCGTGTATTTTAAATATGATATGCTCCTTCATTTTTCTTTTATGCAGTGGAGGTTCAAAACTGCAATGTGGTATGGCCCCGGGTCCAGTCTACAATCTTTTCCGTGCTGTGTTTCCTTGTGCAATCCTTGAATTATGTTTGTGTTCCAGATCTGCAGACCTGGCATTTTGAATCATAAGACTATAGAGTGCCTGCATAATTTACCATTAGTTTCTTTTCCTGTCATGCACAGTTCATTGCACTCTTTTAGGTATAGCACATTATCAGCATGTGGTATTTTAGAAGTATATAAATTAGTATTGCTAATTAAGGGAATTTAATTAATTTGAACTTCCAGCATGCTGATACTTTCTGGGTAGATACAGATAATGATCATATTATAACACTCAGAGAGAGCAGCTCCACACTGTTCGGGTAATTTGCATTAGTAGCTTGGGTTGAGGGAAAGTAGAGAGAATATCTGTTATTCTCCAGCCTAATGATGAAGGCATTGACTTCAAAGAGGGATTAGATAGAAACTGGATCATGAGTGGTTTGGTATTTTGCTCAGTGATTATTGTATGAAGTGTGTGTCTTCATGCATGGTTGCTCTCTGCTTGTCTTCTTTTCTCATTAAATATTTGAGAAGTGTTTGGAAAACACGGGAGGGAGACATGGTGTTTCAATCTAGACTACTCCTTGGCTGCTTAAGGTTGATTTCTTGATCTCTCCCTGGGGAACTGGGAATGAAGGCCTTAGCTACTTCAACTTAATCAGGCTTCACTTTTTTGGCCTTGCTGGGTCTTTGGAGTGAGTGGGACACTGAGCTCATGGCCACTGGAGAGATGGAAATGCTGGTGAGATTTTCCAGAAGAGAGAGGGGGGGCATAGCTGGAAATATTTAATGTCAGCTACTGAAACACCTTTAGGGATAGGAAATAGTGGAGGAGGGAGGTAGTGCACTGTAATACTGAATTTATCTAACTAAAGAAGAAATTAGGTGGGGCAGGCTCCTAAGAGAAGCGGGGTCCTTAAGGGCAGATCTACATGGGTATTTACGTGGTTATAATATATGAGTTTTCAGCTAAATAGAGGCAAACAGTGTGTTTGCACAGTGTAGTGCAGGGCCACGCAGAGTGATGCTGGCCTTTTGTGTCAGCAGCATGTTTCTTAGTCATCCTGGATACATAAATACAATGTATTTTACTTCATTAAAAAAGCACTGTCAATTTGTCAATTGTTAGGCCGACTCAAAAACCACCAGTAAATATCGACGCACACATAGGGATGGTGCCCGTTTCACAGAAGAGCCTGATAGCATTTTACTTTTGCTGTAGATCAGTCTTACTTTTTGCCTTTACTAATAATATTGTGTATTACTGCAGTAATTACAGCATATACATTATATATTATATACACTGTGTGTTTTATTGTGCAAAATGTGTTATGTTATGAAAGAATATCATAATATGTAGTGAGGATATATATATAGTTCTATATATAATAATTTAATATTTCAGGAGGCTTAAACAGGTTTTCTCTTGTCTGCTTTTATATCAGGTTTTTTTGCAGTGTGTGTCTCTTCTGTTTGATTTTGTAAGAAGACTTGAAAGCCAGCACCCACTGCCGCTTTCTTCTGTGCATAATGTAACTGACCCAGTGAGCACAGTGAGAGTGATCTCTCACTGCTTCACACAGATGCCAGCACAGGTCAAGTGTAGCTCACCCTGCCTCTGTTCGTCTTCTGTGGCTCTTGTGGCATGCCACAGGCAACAGCAGTAGTGCAAAATATGATGCACGTGACAGAAAATATAGGAGGTTGTTAACCTTTTGAGTAAGAGAGTTTGATCAGTTTTTTTAGAGCAGTTTGCAGTCTTGGATCACTAATTCTTTCATGTAGTTTTGGGTTTAAAATGCTTGTTTTGTTGTTTTTTGGGTATTTTTTGTTTTGTTTGGGGTTTTTGGTTTTCTGGTTTGGTTTTTTTTTTTTCAGAGTTTTTTCTCAGACTTACTTTCCTTATATGCTGCTGGGCTACAGTAACATGTTTATAGCTCCATTTAAGCCACTCAGAATCCAGTTTTGAATTTTTGCTTGCTATTGGCAGTGCATTGCAGTTATACGTGGTTTTCTCCTCTGCCTCCAGGTGCAACCTGGATCATTAATCAAGATCTTTAAGCTTTTGGTTTCAAATTTTGGTCTTGGCATTGCAAGACTCCATCTGTCTTTGATGGGATTATGGTGTTCTTGCAACTAGCTGACATGATTCTACCAAGAGTCTCTGCCTGTGCATTTTTCAGATCCAGCATTATAGCTTCTCGAAAGAGATCTGCCACTGATTTAAAGGACTTGATTTTTTTGATCTTCCAGCAAAATTGTAAATAAAGCCTTGTGCTTGTATAGGTGGTGACAAGTCTGTGTTAGATGTGTTCATATCTTCAGGTTATGTTTGCAGTTTAAGTGTAAGTTGAAGGTGTTGTGGGTTGTTTGGAATTTAAGTCTCTCTTGTAGGTCTTGGTTTGTAAGCATAATAGGATGTCTGAAGAGCTGCATTTTCAGGCCCTTTTTTTCTCCCCTTCCTCCAGGTGTGAGGCAGCTAGCCCACATATTCATCCTGTTGGATGGTGTAAAGAACATAAAAGAACTCTCATCACCCCACCAGGTTTGTATCTTGTTACATGTCTGAAAGATTTAAGGTGGCTATAGTCAGCTAGCATCATTAAAATTTACAATAATCTGTTACCTCTCCTGAATTTTTTCTGTAATTAGGAATTAATATTTGCAGAGTTGTAAATTTTTTTACAGGACTTATTATATTAAAAATAAAAGTTTAACAGGTGTTAGGTGTTAAGTATGCAAATATATACTGATTTAGTAAAGAGACATTTACTCACAAAAGATATCCCTTGAAATCTGAACAAGTTTGTATTTTTTGCTGAATGGCTGACAAGTACTGTAAGACTCACATTCTGAAAATGCTGATAAAGAAAGCAAATTCCAGGTACATGAGATCATTGGATAAGAAAAACATCTTCATGTGAATTGAGTGTGCAAGGTAATGGATTGATGAGAAAACTGCCTTATTGATCAAAGAACCAAACTTTTAAAGGGCCTTTGAAATGAAGGAAAATGCTATGAGAGAGATGATACAGGAGAAAGGAAGCATATTCATTAGTGTGAAACTTGAGAGTGTTTTTCAGGACTGTTGTGTATGGCTGGATGACCTAAATGCCGTATTGCAGAAACTGGCATCTGTGGTCTGAGAACATGGAAAGTTTTAACTGGTTAAAACCAACAAAAATTCTGATAGCCAGCAAGCTTGAAAAGTCATAAGCAGTCTGTCTGTCAGGAGGTTAATTGCAGCCTATTACTCAGTGAATCCCTTGTAAAACAAATTAGAATTGGTTTTGTTCTGTTCTAGCTTATGAATAATAATGTTTAAACTTCAAGTTAAACTTCTGGTGCGGAGTAAATGGGAAGGACAGGCACTGCCTTTTTCTTTAAGAGCCAAGCTGTCTTTGTGTTTCTTCCCTAGAGTGCTTATAAACACAACATCTGAAAAAGGCAACATCTTCTTTGATGATGTCTGTAGATTATTCATAAATGTCCAGGGTATTTTGCTAGAAGTTTAGTTAAAAATTGCTCACTAAAAAAGAAACAAGTAGTCAGGTGTGCTCACTGTCATACAAAGCTATCACTGATTAGGTTGTTTACCAGTGAATGACTGTTTGTTACTTGATTTAATTTCGTCAGTTAAGTGGACAGATTTTTCCAGTCTACATTACTTATATTGCAGAGGGAATCACAGAATATTCTCATATCCAAAGCAATTGTGTACAATAGCTACTCAGTGGTGTGTATGACTGTGTATGTGTTGGCTCTTTCAACCTGTATGGTGAATTTATCAGAGACAATTTAGAAGAGCCTTTCTTGTAATTATTTTGTAAGCCCAAAGCATAAATCAAAACAGTATTATAAAAGTGCTAGGCACTATGTAAATTAAACATTAACCTAATTTTTTTGCGTTGTTGTCATATTTCTTCTGTGCCAGATTATCCACACGCCAAGCATTTTTCTTGGGATAAGTATTTGGAAGAAACCAGTTCATTACCTGCACCTGCAAGGGCTTTTAAAGTGGTGAGAAAATGCTTAAATTTTTTTCATGCTTTTAAAACCACATGATTAATTAGTTTAAGAAGAGAATACATATATGGTGTTCCTGTGTTTCCAAATGTATCCAATTAATTAGTTGCATAATACGCGGTTTATTTTTATGCAAGTTTGCAGTTCACTGTTAGAAATCAGATTATTATAAATAACAATTAATGTATTATTTTAATTATTATAAATGGGATTAAATGCTACAAATATACTACTAATGAGTGTAATTTGCTATGGAAAATTACTGCCTACTTATTACAAATAATGAGATAGCTACTGAATCATGATAACATATTTTGGAGATTTGTATTTCTGTACATTTTATATGGTGCAGTAGATACAGTGTAAAAATTATTGTGAGAGGTTAGTCTGCTTGTCCATCTAGTCCATTGCCTTGGGCAAGAGCTTGTTTTCAACACCCTTTAGCAGACTTTTTTTCTGCAAGCTTGCAACTAGGGCATGTGGCAGCATCCACAGGCAGCTCCCCAGCTTAACTATGGTGTTTGAGGGCAACATCCTTTTCTATTATCTTTGTACTTGCTAGTTTCTTTCAGTGATCCATCTTTTTGAGCTCTTAAGATTGAAGTGATGGTCACTAATGCAGAAAGGAATTACACAATGGCATGAGCTGGAAGGGACCTTAAAGATCATCTAGTTCCCTTCCCACTGCCATGGGCAGGGGCACCTTTCACTAGACCAGGTTGCTCAGAGCTCTATCCAGCCTGGCCTGGGACACTTCAAGGGGTTGGACATCCACAGTTGTGGGCTAACTGTTCAAGTGCCCCATCATCCTCACAGTAAAGTATTATTTCCTGATATCTAATCTAAACCTACTCTCTTTTAGTTTGAAACCATTTCCCCTTATCCTGTCACTACATGCCCTTGTAAAAAGGTCCCTCTCCATCTTTCTTTTAGTTTCCCTTCAGGTACTGGAAGGCTGCAATTAGGTCACCCCTAAGCCATCTCTTTCTCAGACTGAAAAAGCCCAATTGTGTCAGGCTTTCCTCGTAAGAGAGGTGTTCCATCACTCTAATCATCTTGGATTGCTGTTGGGAGCCAGCATTGTAGCTCCCAGCCCTTGTCTCACAGCACACTGAAGCACATTTGCCTCAGCTTTTCGTATTAGGGACACTAATTCTCAATAACACTTTGCTAAGAGCTGGATTAACAAAAGCCAAAATGTGGTGTTTGTAGCAGTTCCTGGGGTCAGCAGCTTACCAGAGTTTATTAATGACCTGCAGTTTATCACCCTGAGGTGTGTCTGGCTTAATAACATTTCTCAATCTTACATTCTCAGCATGAATACCCTGAGCAAGGATTAGGAAGGTATTTGGTTATATCTGAGACAGTAACAGTGTTTTATGTATTATGGGAGAAAATTGAGATCTTAAGCTGCAGCTGAAAAAAAACCACCAATACTCTGGGAAGTCCTAGAGGGACAGATACATTATTTTCCTAAAAAATTAGAATAAAACACATAATTTGTCTTGTGAATATGTTCCTTTGAAATGGAAATAATTTTGCTTTAATTTTCATAACTGCAGATGACAAAACACAAAATCTGATACTTCTACCAAAGACACCGTTTTTGTCAAAATAGTATTAAAAACCCCGGCATTTCGTCCTGTTTGTTACTGTTATGATGTGGATTAGATATGTTTTCAGTAGGAGACTGAGAAAGAGTTTGATTCATGAAACAAAAATACATACCAGAAAGCACAAATATGTTTCCTGTAGACAATTTCATAGACATTTCATGCAACTGATATGTAATGCTTTATTAAGTACTGCATTGAAACTGTTGGCCAAAATCTCTAGGAGAACTTTCCTAGAGAATTTAGGAAAAAAACTGATTCAAACTAAAGATATCCATTTACGTCCTTGGATGGCTTCAATCCAGTCCACTCCAGGAGAACCTGGAATCCCAAAGTAGTTACTTTGTTTCACTAGATTGATAAGACTAGTTTGAATTACGTTTTTATGCTTGAATTTCTAGTAGAGGGAGGGCAGATTTAAAAAAATAAAGGCAGAAAAATTTTGATGGATTATATGTATTTTACAACTGCATGTGATTTTGAGGTTTTGTTGTTTCACGTGGTATTGTTCTTCTCTTCTAGAAACCTTCTCATGGCTTTCAGAAAAACATGAAACTTGAAGTGGTTGACAAGAGAAATCCAGTATTTATCAGAGTAGCAACCATTGTAGACACTGATGACTACAGAATAAAAGTAAGTGTCTCTGTACTGTCCTGCTTAAGTAAATGATGAGGACTTTGTAAAACCAAAATCCTGTAGTTGTAAAATTAACCATGGGAAGAAATGAGTGGCTTTGCTCTGTCCTGCTAAGCTTTTTCTCTTGCTTTTCGCTAATTGATATATGCATAATTCCTTCAGAATGGGTTGTTTTATTAAGTTACTTGTGCTGAGGTGAGTAGTTAGAGAGCAGAGTTGAATACATTGGAAAATTGCATTTGGAATGGTTGATAGGAGACAATTGTCTATTCTAGCAAGAAATGTGATTATTTAATATCAAGTGTCAAAGGGCTGCTTTGATATTTGTATTAGGGACCATAAAATATTTGGTCTAGGTTAATTTAATCTGTCTCTATAAGTTTCCAAGGGAAGAGAGAGATATATGTGATTGCAAAGAAATAGCCCTGATCTCTTGTCTTTTGTCAGTGATTTCTGCAATTCTGAAATTTCTGTTAATTATGGGCTTTAGATTGGATTAAGCTAAGTTAATGTATTTTTAATGTATTTTGCAGAAGTTGTGTACTTGAATTAATTTTCTTTTATTGTACAAAACCAGTTTTCCACTCTGAAGCCCTTAACTGTTAGAAGGGCTAACATATACCAGATATCCAATTAGAAATGAAGGATGTGTGTGTTTGCAGTTTGTACAGATTTTTACTTGGCATACCTGTTGTTTTAAGTAGGAGATACAGCTGACATTTCATTTTGAATTGTCTGAATTAACTGCTGCTAGGGAGTCATCAGAACTAATATCTTCACACCTACACATTTTCTGCCTTAAGCTGGACATGCAAATAAAGAAAAAAAAGGAAACAAAAAAAACCCATCCCAAAATCAAGAAAAAACCCACTCTCCAGTCTAATTTATTAAATGACAAGATTTGTAACTTCTAGGGCAGTAATTTGACCCTGTAGCATATGTTGTAAGAGCTCTGTTTGTATGTATCTATGTGTACGTGCATCCACACATGTGCACGTGAGAGATCCGAGGAATTTACTGGTACAGAGGTCATGCAAGATTTGAAGGTATTTAGCTCTTGTGTGAAAAAATTGTGTGTACAGCCCATACCGGTGCTTTCCTGGGAAGTCACATGCTTCATTTTCTCTTCAGTTTCAACTCTTTATCCTGTATAGTCTGATTTTAGTAAAATTGTTACTTGTATGATGGGGAGGTTGTTGTTTTTTTTTTTCGCCTTTTTTTTTTTTCAAGCTCAGTTTAAAGGCACAGGAAAGGCACGATATTACTTTTTGGGCATAGAGCATGATAGGGGATACACATGATAGAGTCACCCCAAGACATTTTTTTATAGATCAATTCCATTCTTTTAGTCCTTTACTTACTGCTCTGCTGTTCTTAAATCCAGTTCAAACAGGAGATTAAAAAACATTTGGATTTTTGTGTGGTTTTTTGAGAGATGAAAAAGCAGAAATTCGTACTTAAGTATTAATGTGGGAACTAATGTAAGAACTGCATTATTCCTGGGATTTGAGCCTGATAACGCAGTAAACAACCATATGACATATGGTTGTTTACTGAACACATTAGTGAGAGTATGCCTGGGTCCAGAATGTAACATACATGTGTTTTCTGTGTAACTTGAATAGTTCTCTGAAAGTGACTTCTCTAATGGACATGTCATTTCTAGAGATTACTCAGATAAACTGATTTTATGGAGAATTTTCCTGATCTAAAATGTACTATTCTCCTTTTTGTATTTTAGGTTCATTTTGATGGCTGGGATAGTATTTATGATTATTGGACTGATGTAGACAGCCCTGATATCCATCCTGCAGGCTGGTGTACAAAAACTGGACACCCTCTTCAGCCCCCACTTAGTAAGAGAAACCACATTGTAATGTAATGACCGTAAAAGGCGTGTGTGCTGTGCTATCTTTTTCCCCGCCAGTGCCATTCAAGGAAGAGAAGCCACTAGGATATGCAAAATAATTGCAAATGTGACTTTTAGTGCAAAATCAACAGTCAGTAATTAATCACTTTTTAGTAGATGGCTTTACTGACCCTTACTGCAATGGAAATGCAAGAACCACAGTGAAAACCAGAAGTAATGTTAAAGATCTGTTGTGTAAAATCCTGGCCCTCTCAAAGCCAGTGCTGAAACTGCTGTGGCACTCAGTAGGGGTAGGGTATCACTCTTAAGATCCTTTGTTCACATCTCTCTTGATGTTTACTATGCTTTTTGGCTCAAAAGAGTCCAGAGTGCGCTGAGAAGATGCTGCTTTCAATTGCTGTGGCAAATCCTCGAAAACAACTCACTTCCTTTTCTTCTTCAGCTGAGCAAAGAGGGATTAATGGTGCCCACTTTGAAAAGAAATCTAACAGAAGCATGGTACCAATAATAACACTGGATTTACCAGCTTGACCTGTCTGGGCATTTTGTTGAACTTGTTGAAGAAGTGTGAGGTATATGATAAATGAGACTGAAGGTTGCAGGGAGAAGAGACTTTTTGGTAAATATGTCCCTGCCTAGGCCGCTATGTTTCTAGATAACGACAGTGAAATCACTTTAGCCAAACTTTGAACAGATGAGTTTTTAAGTGAGTGCTCTTCTCTAAGATTGGTTTATATAGTGGTTCTGAGGTATGGTTTGCACAAGTGCTGAGTATCCACAGCTGTAACAAGGTCAGAAAGAACTGTGCTTGGAAGATAAGAAATGCTGAGCAATGCCAAGTACTCAGAAAAAAATTAAGTATAAAATAACTGGGATAAGTCACACACAGTGTGAATGTGTTACCTGAAAATCACAGTGCCTCAATTCAATGTCTCTAAATGTCAAGAAGAAATGATTCCTATCCACCCTGTGATCAGAGTATATTTGTTAGTTTTCTGAGCACTCCAGCAGTACAGTGATGACTGCCTGTTAAGAAGTTAATCATTCTGCCTTCAGAGTCTGAATAGAGTGCCATAAGTGCCAAAGCACAAAGTGAATAATGAGGAGAAGACAGGATGCTGCATATCTGCTTCTTAATCTGAGATGTGCTGTCCTGTGTGCTGAACGAGCAGCCCAGTGGGAAAAGTAGTCTGTGGCCACATAAATAAAAATTGTATCATATGGCAAAAGAGCTGAATAAGGTTGCAACATTTCTGTTATGTAAGATTGATATAAAAATAAAAAATCTTAGCCTAGGTGGGAGTATAAATAGGTAAATTCATTTTTTTGGAGACATTAAAAGGAACAAGGTGCAAATGCCCATCATATATAACACGTCATCTCCTCTAGATGGTGGCTTAGGAGGCACTGTTCATCCCTTTTAGGATGTGACTGTTAGGAATAACTTTCTGTTAAGCTACAAAAGTTAAGATGGACAATATGACAGGAGACGAAGTTGACCGTTCATTAAGTAGGAAAAAGGTAATAACCTACACAAATACTTATAAAATAGAATGATTGCTGAAAAAAATATTATTCCAACAATATGACTTTATTACCATATAGAATATTATAAAAATGTTAATATTGTTTCCCAGTAAGTTAAAAAGCATTGCCAGACTTCTGAAAGGGTTCCATGAGGAGGGAAGAAAATATTTTGCAAGACAGTTTCTGCATCAGTCAGTATGATAGGACTTTGAACAATGAGGTCCAGATCCTTGTCTTTCACATTAGAAGCTTTGTGTGAATACTGTGCAATGTTAGTAATACTAGTCTAGAGCAGTTACCAGTATTCATGTATTCATAGTCTTTTCAGATGTAGTGAAGTCATCGTGATGGACTGTGACCTTTTTGATAGCAGTTAGGGAATTAAGAGCCAAGTATTGGTGTTGATTTTTATATTGTTTCACAGTCATGCAAACAGCAGCTTCTCACATAAACATGGACAACCAGTTGTAGCTCTTGTAAATTACATTTTTAAAGAGTTTGAATTTTTTAAGTGAAGAGAGAACATTTTTAGGGAGTTATTTTTTTCAAAATCAGAACATCAGTGAAGCAGGACTTCCTTTTACAGAAACATCCCTATTCAGGTCGCTCTTCCTCTGAGTCCACTTACTTGCTACGTTGTAAGCATGAATTCTGCATAAAGGTAGAAAAGGTGAAATTCCCTATTCTCTCACCCATTACAGTCTTTAAAGGCAATAGAAGTCTTTGGACTTCAGTGTAGTCATAGTGTTGTAACATTTGCATAGCTGGAGCATTTGGTAAAAAAAGCTTTTGGACTGCTCTAATTATACATAATAATTCTCTGTCTTTCATTATCCATCTGTGAGCAAGAATCTACCTTTCATCTAGAAAAATCTATTTAAATAGACCTTTTCATGTCTCTATTGTTATCTGTAGGGGGAGATACAAGTTCGTGTACTTTTCAAGAAGAGCTAGAGGGGGACAGTACACGCTTGCAGAGGTGCAGCAGGTGTTCCCAGTGTCATGTACTGAAGCATGGCTGTCTCTCACTTGCTGTGAAGCTGTGGGTTGTCTACTATGTTTCCTTGGGTCTCAAAGCTCCTTTTGGCATACATCCTTTAATCCTGCAGGCATCATTGTTACAGGTTGATGAAAATCAGATAGACACGTAAATTCAGAGAACTGAAAATGTCAAAAATCTCCTGATGGCTTGTTTTTTTTAGTAGTATTTTCAGCCTTCATTTTCACATCTTGTTTACTGGAAAACTTCAGCTAAAAAATGTGTAAGGGCAGTATGCGTTACAAACACATCCCTGTCTTCAGGAACAGGGATAGGGTAACTTACTTTTTCCTGTGCTCTTGCAAAAAGACCAGGTTCCAGCTAAATGTAGATAATAGAAGAGATATTTGATGTCATGCAGATGCTCCAAGATTTGTATTCTTTATATAGATGTAGTTCTGTTGTAGAGATTTACTCACACGGAATAAAATTATTTCTCCAGTGGATTAGGTTGTTTAAATCTCCATCATGCTTTTGCAGAATGCATTATTAAACTACTTCTGTTTACCTAATTCATGCTTGCTACAATGCGCAGGTATTTGTGCATATTTATATAGCTTTTAAATATTAGATCATTATTTTAAGTCTCATTTGTAATTTCACCTGGCATGCAGGTCCCTTGGAATTGGTGGAAGCTTTAGAGCATGGAGGGTGTCCCACAGCAGGATGTAAGGGAGTTGGACACATTAAAAGAGCAAGACATATCGGCCATCATAGGTATGTTCTGTGAAACTGATTTTATTCTTTCAATTGAGGGATGTGTGCATATGGTTTTTTTAAATTGTTGTTCATAGAAAACAGATCCAAGCTGGAGAAAAATAGGAAATCTTGTAAACCTAAATATGCAATTATTTCAGTTGCCATGGTGAGCAGGCTGAAATAAACATTAGCAATCTGTAACTTCATTTCACCAGGGTGTGCTGAGATAAGATTTGTTGTACGTTACTTTTTGTCACAATTGGTAGATTCAGTTACTCGGTATTTTGTTCCTA
Organism: Rhagologus leucostigma; assembly: GCA_013397725.1. Classification (NCBI taxonomy): domain Eukaryota; kingdom Metazoa; phylum Chordata; class Aves; order Passeriformes; genus Rhagologus; species Rhagologus leucostigma. The sequence continues at coordinate 54,320 of VZTD01004116.1, forward strand.
TGAGGATTCCTTGGCTTGCTGTCCAGACTGCAAAATGTTACAGACAGATATGTGTAAAGCAATAACTTTTGAACCTTTTGAAATATGAAGCTACTGATTTTATTATGGCTTGGATATTTTTGTGCTGCTTGGCTGGTAGGGGTAAGGATTTGCTTGTTAGCTTGGAACAATGCTAGAAAGGAAATTCCGATTGACGTATTCCCAAATGACATCTTGCTGCTTCTATTTAGTGTTTCTAAAGATGCTTTGTTGAACACCTTCTGAGGTATAATACAGAAATATGAACATCTCATCCTAGACAGTAGTTGATATTAGCATGATAGATTGGAATGGAGGGGACAGAGATACAATGACTGAGTAAATGGGAAACATTTCCCAAGTTGAAATTTTATTATTTTAAAAATATTTAAAGTGTGAAGTGAATCCAGACTCTTTCAATAAGGGATGTACAAGTAATGTAGTATGCTAAGCTGAGAATTAAGCATCATGAATAGCATCTTGTTACCTTTTTGCAAATTAGAGCTTCCAGAAGTTGTCATTTTTCCATTACACAGTCATAAAATTCTCAAATGTCACATCACTTTGTTCTTCCTGCTCTCTCATATGGTTAGAGGATTGCTCTTTGGTTATTTACCTATACACTTTTTAAAGTATCTTTTTAAACTACCTTGATCCAGAAGTGAGCAATCTTTTCATGGTTTTGATGAGAGAATTATGTCCTGTTGACTCAAATTATGCTACAAGATTTTGATGATGTATCACCGCTTGTTTGTTAAGGTCCTGACTAATCCCTGACAAAGATACCTGGCTATCAGTACTCACTATATTGCTACATTTTGGTGTTCAAAAGGCATCTTCTGCTGCAAGTTCTTCCCTATCTGCAGCAGAAGCATTGTGTTTGTACTGTTAGGAGCAGAAGAGCTTGTGATGCTAGGACAGGCTTTGTCCCCAGGAAGGGACGTAGCTAGGCTAGCTCCAGTGACAAAACTTGTTGCAGTTACGAACTGTGGTGGAGTTGTCATGACACAGTATGCCACACCACTGTCTTTCAGACTATTCTCGCCCTATTCCTGTTGTCTTTTTCTGTCTGTGTTATTTTTCTTTGGGTTTTTTTCTCCCAGTTTTTCTACCTTCCCTTTTCTACTTTCCCTTTTTTGCACTCAACAAGTAGGATAACTCCTTAAACAGTCAAGTCAGTCCTTAAGAGGTTACCATCTGTTACCGTAGCGTGACCTTCTGCATTCATAGTCTTAGTCCATTGCAAATGTGAACTAAACCAGATTTGCCTAAAAAGCTTCCTGACTGCTTACCTGAAACCCATTTTATTTCATATTCTAGTAGACTTGAGTCTTGTATAATTTATTATTGCATCTAATCTGGAAGGCAATAAATTCCAATTGCTTACCAAGTGCTATCTCAATTACTTAGAATCAGGTGAACGTACCGTGGGTTTCAGCCCAAAGTTGAAACTTAAAATAAGAAAATAAAAAGAAAGTAAATTTGTCTGAAAAGTTTTTCATTTATGATCTCTCTAAATAAACATTGGCAATAAAAGTTCTAATGTTTTAGATGGAAGGGATGAGTAAGAGCTATATGTCTATTTACTTTGTGTAGCCTTTGCTTTAATAGCTACATTTTCCATGCTATTTAAAGGTTGTTATACTTACTCATCCTGAATATTAAGAAAAGAAACAAACTCGTGGCATTTCATTGTGCTTTATTTTTACTGTAGTCTTAGCAATCCTATTATTTGCACATTAACTGATAGTTCTAGGGTATAAAAATATAAGCAAAGAAATTTTGTTGCTCATAAGACAGATATTTGCCATTTCATGGCAAATATATTTTACCAGTAAGGATCTTATTCGCTAGCTGTTGGTTTGCCCCCTGTGCTGATATTCTAGTTTTGTTCTTCAGCATTTCTGAGGCAAATGATGAGATTTGTTACTCCTCTGAAGCCTACTTGAGAGTCCAGGTCGCCACAAAAATTCTAATGTTGTACCACCAATTTTTCTGTGAATTAATGAAGAGATTTTGAAAATTGTATGATTTTCAAATCAGGTGGCATTCCCATGGCTCTTTTATCTTGGCAACCTTGAAATGTATTTAACCATGCTTATCTTTTTTTTTGTGATGAGGTGCAACGCATAAATGCCTGTGTGCAGAAAGGATGATAATTTAAAATGCTAAGTAGTTCTGAAATAATTTTGAGAGCTTGTTCCTTAGGAATCAGATGAAAGCCTCGGTGATTAATTATATAGCAGGGCTAAAGCATTTACTTTTTGGAAAAGCTGATGTTAATAAGGACTTGGTATCTATCAACAGTTGATCCAAGGTTATGTGCTGCACAGTTGAAGCAGCCTGATGTACAGATTGTTAGCATTATGCAGATCACCTGCATATTTATGATTGTGAATTGTATACCCTGATGTTTAATGCATGCCATAACTCTCAGGTTCAAGCAGAAATGTGAAGAGGTCAGTTGTAAGTAGTTCATCAGAGTTTTGAGTCAACTCTTCATGAGTAAAGATTTTTGGCAGAAACTTTAAACTCCACCTGTGTTAATAGTAAGTTGAAGTGAACTGAAATGCTGTGGTAGAGGCTGTGTTGTAAGACAACACATGTTGTATGAACATGGAAACCTCAGCTCAGCAGGAGGTCACATCTTTTTGTTCAGTGTCTGCTGAAGAAACTGTCAGCTGGTTTTTGATGCCAGTCTCAAGTTTTATTTATCTTTTATGTAAAGTCATTGGCATCAGTCAAATCCGTTCTAAAGTACTCTTAATTCAGGTTTAGACTGTTGAAGCAGATTTCTCCTAAAAAACGAATGCTTTGATGATAAACATGTGCTTTAATTGTGAAAGAGAATACTTGTATTGCTTGTTTTGAGACTAGTTAAAAATGTTTTCATAAAGTCTGAAGTAAAGTGATCACTTAACAAAATCCATCAGCAAAAAAAAAAGAACACATCCCTCAGATGCTGTCTGAAGGTTTCTTGCTAATCATGTATCACCAGCTGATGTGGTCATCTGGACATAGGCTGCTGTAGATAGTCTAATCCACCCATTAGTCCAGGTGAATTTTTCTGGAGCTCTCATACAACCTCATCCCTTGACAGTGCTTGTCAATAACTTGCACCTGAAGGACACTGAGGAGCTGGGGTTTGGTAACATTTCCAACCAGTACAGCTAAACCAGGAGACCTGTCTGTGGCTTGATACAGGTTTCCAAAATATTCCAAGTGGTCATAAAGATTAATAATCTATATTTAAAAGTACTTCATATGCAAGTTCTTAGACCAAGCAGAGTGCTGCCTTATCCTTCTTCAGTTTAAGAGAGAATCCTGGCCTATGTTCCCTTCTGATATTAGGTGTAGCTGAGAGTATTCTATCTGGACTCTGCGCTTCAGAAAATTTCCATAGTGCTACAAGATAGGAGCATCTTCAAACGTGTGGAGAAAACTAAGGTCCATGCCTAACAGCAGCCCAGTTTTATCTTCCTACCCTTGAACTTTATAGAAAAGAGATATGTATGTAACTGTACCTACAGACAGATCTTGGGTGTGATAGAAGAGCAGTTGCAAATACACACAGGTGGGATATGCTACTCAACCCTTCTGTTCCATCAGACAGTTCTGGAAAGGGCTGGTTCTGTAAAACCTCTGTTGACTTGAAAATCCCTGGCCTGTGATCAGAACGGTGCATTGCCTTTTTCTGTATTCATCTTTCACGATTCAGTAAAAACAGAAACTTATTTTAATGCCCAGTTTTTACTCAGCATATGCAGGACTCTGGAAACAGTGCCTTCCTTTCCTCAGAAAACTGTGTTATGCACACAGATATTGCCAGCCGGTCTGCTGCCATTTCAGTAGTGCCCTGCAGACAGCTAATTGTTGTGCTGTGCTGATCCTTCAACATTTAGAGATGGCTGATTACTCTCCTGTGCGGGGGTTTGTGTGTGTCAGGTGCTATTAATGTGAATGTTTGTTTACTGAGGCAGCTCTGATGATAATTGAGATCTTCGTGTTGGACTGGTATCAAAGCTGTGGAGCAGTGCTCGGGGGTGTACAGCCCTGTCAGATGAATAGCAGAGGTTTTGCATTGAGTACCTGCTGCTGCTTCTGCCTCCTGCCATTCTTCCTGAGCCTCTGGCAGGCCTTGGTACCCCCAAGCCAAGGACATCGGATCATTTTGGAAACTCACTTCTTAACGTCTGCTGTTTTCAGAATGGTGTGCTAAAGCAAACTGTAAGCTGGAGCAGAAATCCAGGTTTAAGGTGACAGAAGAGTTAAAAATCCTTATTTAACATTAAATAACCTAAACACCGAGACTTCTGAGCCCTTGAGATGAGTTGTGTTAAAAACTTACAGTCCTATATAAATCAAATACTTCTATTATGTAGGAGTAACAAGATTAATTTTTTTCATTCTTTGTAGTAGACAAGTTAAACTGAACTGAAGGCTGGAGGCACTGAGATTCAGGAGGATTTACTGATTGATCCGAAGCCATACACAGGTTCATTCATGCTGCGTTTTGTTGTAACAAAGCTAACAGTGGAAACCACGAGGGTTCTTTTTGTTGCCTCAAGTAACAGTAACATCAAAGGACTATCAAGGAGTTTTTTAAAAATGATACAGCAACTTCAATGATTAATTACAGAGAAAAAGTCATCTGAATCTAGTGTTCCAAAGCATCATTAGTATTATAGCTATTGTTGACTGAAACTGTCATTCAGCTTCAGTTTTTCCAGAAAATACTAAAGGAAAAGGAAGTATATGAGCAGGCAAGTTACAATAAAAGACTGAATTTTGAGGCTTTTTCTTGGGGTTTTTTGTTTGGGGTTTTTTTTTAATTGAAAACCTATTAGTGGTGCTGGTAAGTGGAAAACCTGCTGGAGTCTGACAATCATATTGTCAGATTTCATTGTGATGTAAGGCTTGCTTAATACTACACAACTGAAGTTAAATACCACAGTGGTAGTGCTCAGTGTTTCCTTGTGACAGCCCTTTAACTGCTCAGAAACATTGCTCAAAACACCCCTGTGAGCCTAGGAAGCCAAAAGAAAATTACATGCTTTGCCCTGTAGCAATGGCAGAACTGAGATTAACCAATATATTCATGAATTTCTGATAACTGTATTTCATCACAGTGGTATGTGTTTGTCACAGCAAGAACTTAAATCACACTTAGTATTGGTGCCTTAAAACCTTTTTCTGAGCAGGAGCCTGTATCTTTGATCTTGTATTTCTTTGAAAGAGAAAAAAGACATCATTGTGGTAGATGCAGCAGCATAAGACATCTGGGAGAGGCTAGTCCTAAGACACAAAAACCCACTAGCTTGAGAATAAATGTAAGTAGACATATCCAAATAGGTTTAAAATAAAATGTCCTGTTCTGCCTAAGAGAAAGTAGAAATAAAAGGTGAACGCTCCAAGTTTTTATTTGTATATTTTGTTCCATGTCTCTAAAAAATTTCATTAACAAAAGCAAACCATACTTCAAGTGTAGTGTTATATAGCCAAATGTGTGGCTGGACTCTATCTCATTTGGATGTGTAAACAAAAAGTTCCCAGAAGAAGGCAAAGGTGACTGTTCTGTGCTTCATTGGATCACCTGGGGATAGGCCTGCACGTCCCTTTAAAGCCCTGTAGAGACTGTTATGGAACAACATCTGCTTGGAGTAGCCTTAAACAGGGATCTCATCTTGATTAGAAAAGCAGGAACTATTCTATTTTTTTTTCCTCCATAATTCAAGTTCAGCATAGCTACCCAAGGATTTAAAAATAATAATAGTAATAATTTAAAAAAAAGTCAATACTGTCTTGTTTTCAAATGAGCCAACTGAAGAAATCAGACATGCTGTTGATCTCCTGTCTTGATAACCCCAGCAAGGGCTGACTGAATCGGCCTTAAGAAATTTTCTCCTTTTATGCAAGTGCTGAGAGAAATGTAAAATTTCAACTTTTTGTTTATGTTGACGACATCAAAATTGGATCACCGGTATTGGTCCAGCTCCATTATAGGAACTGTTATATACTCATTCTCAACCCAGAGCTTCTTTGGTAAAGGAAAAGGAAAGTGTACAGCATATTTTGAATAAAAGGCCTTTTTCTTTTTTAATGCTCTGCTTTGTAGAAAGAAAATGATAGTGAAAGCTGTTTTTTTTCTATTTATTTTTGCAATTTGGAGGTGGCAGGGCATATGGCTGTCAAGGTAGACTTGTTTTATATTAGACAGTTCTCTTTGGAAATCATGCATGTAACGATCAGTGAAACAAATAAAACATTGCACTGATTTATGGCAAGATAGGTAGTTACATTCTTGAAAAGAAAATAAGCAAAATTGCAGAACATGGGTTTTTTACCTTTTAACATTATAGAAGTCCTTGTAAAAATACAAGTGAATAGGAAAGCATAATTTCAGAATATAGTTAGTGTCATAGCTCATGAGCCACAAATAGAGCATCATATTTAGTACAGTCTCTCCTGTATCTTACATAGAGTTTTGAAAACTTGAGCGTGATGCTATTCACTGTTGTGACATATATATATATATATATATATATATATTATCAGAGTTTAGGATATTATCATTGATGTGTTGAGTATGCAGTCTGGCTGACTAATCAGTTGAACACTGCAGAGCAATCTTCTAAAGAAAAAATCCTAGTTCAGCCCCATGTGTTTTGGTTTGTGTTGCTGTGTTTCCCTTTCTTATTTCTTGTGCAAACACAGGTTTTCTGACTTTGAGTGGTACAACTTTCACATTTGTTAGAGTAATATTTACAAGTTGTATCAATGCTCAGTGTCAAATTCTTTCCCTAGCAGGAGCACATGGACATAGGGAGTGTTGAATGTTAAGAAAGACTGTGAAAATATGACAGTCTCTTAATGGAATATCACAAAATGGCATTTACAAAGATGGGGCACCCACTGCAGTAAGGGGATGTGCACCATTCCTCGTGTTGTGCCCTTGAAATGCAGCTTCTGTGTAGACATTACATAATAGAAACAGCCTCCTTCACATAAATAAATAGCCATGGTAATATGACTTTATTTGGAGAGACGTGGATATAGTCAAAGGCATCCTGTGTTGTATAAGTACCATTAAAATGATGAGAGACCAGGCTAAGCATTCATCAAGCAATTTTCCACAATGAATGTTGCAGTACAAATTAATGCAATTTGTGTTACACAACTTGTTGTCAAAAGGAAATGCAAAGTTGAATTTTTTAATCAATGGATTTATTAACATTTTAAGGTATGACTACTTACTGCATTTTTTTTAGTCTTCTTTATATTATTTCATCTACTTCTAGGAAACTCCAATGTAATTTTGTTTGAAAAAAGTGAAATCATTAAAGTGTCTGAGAATAAGGAGTAATTTTTCTTCTTTAACTTCTAGTGCAGTCAGCTGCCCATATTCAGAGATTAACTTGAACAAAGAAAGCCTCTTACCTGACCGGTTGAGCGGGGAGATGCCTGCAGCCAGTCCTATCCCCAGAAACAGAAAAGTGGAAACAAGTGAAAGATCCACCTCTCCTGTAATCAAGTAATTATGATTGAAGCGATGTCCGTGACTAACAGCAGTACTTGATTTCTGTGTTTTGCAATGCAATTTATAATTGTGCAATGACTAAATGGTTTCAGAAAGGCCTGCCTATTTATCTACATTTTCATTTACAGGGAAGAAAAATGTTTTTTTCAGTCCTTATCTAAAAGGCCACAGAGCTGTCAAAGACTGATACTGTCTATGGTTTAGCAAGAGTTTGGTTTCATCTTTGTAGTAACTATCTAGACTACTAAGTGGTTAATTGGAGTTTAAAACTGAATGTTGACCAGTTGGTTTCACTTTAGAAAATTATTTCTTTGTGTTTCTTTTGTTTGCTGTAGTGGCCATATTGATGTGACAGTAAGTTCATGCTGAATTTGAATAACAGCCACTATTCTGTCATTACAGTGGGAGTGGGGAATCAAGTTACTGGGACTGAGTTTTGCAAGAATAATGCTGAAGTCTGTAGCTGAAGCTTTTAAACAGGAGCACTGGGAAAAAACAAAGGAGTGCAATACCAAGATGATTATTTTCAGATGATTATTTTATCTCAGAAATTGTGGATACTGATTCTTGTGCTTATTTTGGGCTATAGAGAATTTAAGAAGGACAGGAAAAGAAGAGAGGCTTTCCATTCTTTTCAAGGCTATGTTATTTAAATGTGAAATGTGAATGTTCATAGTGAAGATTTCCAGTTCCCACTGTAATGACCACATATTTTCAATAGATGGTATTTTAAATTGCCTTCTCAGAGATAGTTTCAGCTTCATGCTTTAAAACCCCAAATATTCCGCTGTCAAAGAGTTACTGTTCTTATAAATGTAGGGTTTTAGAAATCTGAAGTGAGCTAATTGCTCCCTGGCACGTAGCCTGCGTACTGTTACAGTGAATCCAGTAGCAGTTTGAGCAATGTCCTCAGTGGCAGGGACTGTGTCAAGTGCTACTTTTTTCATTGTCCCAATTAAGAGGCTGCATATAACATTTTAAAGACTGCACAGTGATATATCATAGGAGAGAAGGGATAGGAGGAAAATAATACCTCAAAGTGTTCTTATGTTACAAATATTTGAAGTGGATAGCTTATTATCAAAAAATAATATTAGACAAATTCTCTTCCTGTTGAATTGCCTAATCATTTTACCATTGATTGAATGGAGAAAAGAATTCTTTATTTTGATTTCTGAAAATCCCAGGTATACAATCTTGTTAGTGCCACGTAAAAAATCTTCTCTGTATTTCTCAAACAATAAAACACCTTGGATGTCTTCAGTTGACTTTTTGTGCATAGAGAGAATAAATTAAACAACAGCTTAGCTGCTTCCACTTTTAAACATTTTGTTAATTTGTTTTAAACAGTGACAGAAAATGCCCCAGCCCTGGGCACATAGGTATGAAATCTTCACCTCACAATCGACCATCTGGAAAAACTGTACCAGAAACAACCAAGCTGGAAGATGCAGAAAGTAAATCTCCTTGCAAGAAGCCCCTGTTATGCAATGTGAAAGAAAAGAAGGCACCTAGGTAACTCTCAGTTCCTTTCAAAGTATTGGTTGTTTGGAGTCAGTTTAAAATGCAGCTTACCAGGCAATGCAGCCCAGTGGTTTGTCTGTGGAATTCTTAGAAGCACTGGGGAAGGAGATGGAAGCTCTTCAGATGTCTTTATCTTAGAAACAGAGGGGAAAGGAGTATCACAAGGTATATAAGAAATAAGAAACGCATGTCAGAGGAGAGGAAAAATACAATACAGATCAATTACTGGAAACTGAGATCCTTCTTCCTAGGTTTGTGTACAAATACGTTATTATATATATACAAATATGTACGAACATGGAAAAATTAAAAGTAATTCCATAACTTTCAGCATCTCGCCTGCATTTTTGACAGAAAATGACATGAGATAGCTTTTTTATACCATAAATATTATTCTCCGGTGCAAATTTGAAAACCAGCTTCGCAGCTAAAAGTATACAACTCAGTGTTTTCATGGGGATATGTGAGGCAATAGGATTCCCTACATTTTTAATTAGTTACAGTATCGCTACATTATTTTATTGACTATTTTCAAACAGAAATAGATGACACCCTGGAGTAAGAAGTGTCATTTGTTATATATTTACATGAGCTACATTGTTTTGTGTTCATAATATATGAACTGTGTTAGCAATAATAGTGTCTTGAGAGACAGAGACTGGAGAGTTGGTATTATATGGTAAATACCCGACAGTATTGGGGTATTTACAAAGCTGATGATTGAAATGGAATTGTTTTGTTAAGAATTGGACTTTTGATGTCTCTTTTGGGTCCCTTCCAACTCAGGATATTCTATGAATTAAATCCTCTGAAAACACTGCAATATTTTTTTAAAAACTCTTTTTCACATTGGGTTAACCAGATCTGGCAGTGTTTTATTATTTTTCTTCCTTTTCCCACTAGAATGTTTAACTATTATTAATTATTTCCTTTATTGCAAAGACCTACAATAAATAAAAAATAAAATTTAATGTGTGGCTTTTTACATCTTTTTAGATTTGGCCAGCTTTTTTAAAAAACATTCTTTCATGTTATTTCAGTCAAGTTATATTGTTCAAGTTATTTTGGAAAAGATTTAGTAAGAGCATCAAGCAGTGTTGATATAATTTCCTTACTACTAATAAACAGCATTCACTAGTCATACTCTAGTGAATTTAAACAGCAAAAAAATAATGGCTTCAAGTGTAATTTTGAAGTAACCTGTGTTAAACAATAGTTGTAATTCATCATTTTAACCATATTTACAGTAAATTCACATTTTTTTTAGAAATATACTTTGGCTTTACAGACTACCTGTTAAGATTAATTGAAGAAAAAAGTTTTTGTCCTTTATTTTTTTAGAGGATGTTACCTTTAGAAGACTTAAGCTAACCAACACATGTGCTATCTGTTCACTGTGTTAAGTCATTTTCATTAAGAGAATAAGTCTTGTGCCAGCTTCGAACTACCCAGAGACTTTGCAGTTTGTATTTCAACTATTTGAATCCACTGATGACTGTCTGCATTTTATCATCTAGCTTTCCTCATTTATGTATCCAGCAAAGTCATAGAGGACTTTCAGTTGAATAATCTTCCTTTGAAAAAGGCATGAAAAATAATGTTCACAACTTTAGGTATATATGAACTGCTGGGGTTATAAAATATTGAGCATCTAGTTATTGCAATACCCAGTGGATGTTTTTAGATGCGTATTCAAAGTACACATGCATAATTGAAGACATAGATACACACACTTGTGTGCTCTTTAGCTGCTGAGCTCACAGTGTGGATTTAATTATGTTTGACTTCAGTTCAATTGTGTATACCTTCATATTCAAAGATAATCTTTTGTTTCATAGAAGTCCTTCATTGAGGAACCAACCACAAATGAACCCAAACATAAGTTTTATTTTGTTGTGTTAAATCTAAGTGGTACTCGGCTAATCTCTGGTTCCACTTACTCCTTTTTTTTTTAAGCTCTCTATGCATCAAACAGTTATACTAGAAAATTTTGGTTTGCAAAAATATAATTACGTACATAAATAGTGCACTGTGTCCCTCTGGAATGTTCCTGAGATTAAAAGTCACAATCAAAATTACATGCCAATAGTATAATCTATTTTAATTTGAAAGTATCTTCAGAATAACAAAAGAATTTCACTGTAATAAGGATTCTACTCTGGAAATCTTTACAGTGAAGGAAGGTGAACACTCAGGCTTGGGAATCAAATGATACTGGCTCTTAAAAGAAAATTCAATTTGTCTTCCAGCATCTTCCCTAAAACCTTCAATTCATGATAGTGTCATATTTAACTAATGAGGTAAAATTTCTGGATGTATATTGCTATGAAAATTGCCCTCAAGAAAATAGGGGGAGGTACTTGTTTCCCCACAGATTTTGGTGATCTCTCTTCCTTGTGTTGAATTATAGCTGTCATCCCCTTTGCCTTTGGAATTAATTGCACTAGTTTGTAGCATATTACTTTAGAAGTTTTCTGTGTTTGTGGAGTTGGGAAAATAAGTTTTAAGTAAAAAATCTTTCTGAGGAAGATACTGTGGAGAAGTCTTTTGTGGCACAAGAAGTCGTGCCTGCTGTACACATTCCTCTGGTATTGCTTGTCGTACCATTATTTGTGTCCTGTCATACTAAAAAGGCTGGATTTTCTGATCTGCTTTGTTCATTTTGCACCATTACTAGTGTGATAATTATATTTCTGTTGAAGTCAGTGAACTTGAAGCTCCTACTTGATTTAGTCACAGATGTTTTCTTGTATATAATATATGTTATTTAATAGTATAAATGTAAACAGTGGAATTAAACAGGCCTGTTTCTTCTGCGGATTTGTGTTTTGAGGTTAGCTAATCTTGATGCCTAACAAGGTGTTAGGTGTAGATTGGCTTTTTATCTGTGATTGTGACATTTGTTAAGAGGTTCTTGTTGACTCCTTCTCTGGTAGGGGGATTTCTTGTAGTCTTGACTCTAAGAGTATTCTGTCTGGTGCATATTTTTAGAATATGCTCATTATTGGCATCTCTGAGTGCTCTGTATCTGTGGTGGTTTAGTAAGAATTGGCCAAAGTGTTCTGAAATTCTTAAAAGCAGAAGTAAGTAGACACATAATGTCAGCAAATTCGTATCGCTTCACATCTGTAAGAAACCAGGCTGGAAATACCTTCTGAAGGCAGAGTTTGAAAAGAAACTTCCCAGGGCCTGACTTTAGGATGGAAATGCGCACACCCCCACTTAACCCCACCTTGAGAAATTCTCTTATTTCCACATCTCTTGCCCAATTTTTCTCAATAGGGGGAAGACATTCCCTCTTTGCAAATGTTTGGACCAGCAAAGCTGAGGGAGCAGCTGGATCAGAAGTAATGCAAAAGCAGATACAAAGGAATACAGATCTTTTCGGTGGGATCATTAACAGCTGCACAACTGGGTGTCAGTAACTGTACTGACAAGGAATTGATGAGTCAGGTAGAGATGAATCTTGGGCAGAGAAAAAGGAGTAGGTGTTATTTCAGACAGCTCCTGAAAATGGCCTGCATAACCAGTAAGGCTTTGTAGGACATGAAGCTATATATGTGGGTTTCACTCTTCCCATCTTCTGCTGTGGACACATCCACTGCCTTCATTCATGTATTTTTCAGTTTCAGTTATGAAGTCAAGTGTATTGGTATGGTTTGCATAATCTTAGTTTACACTATGCTTAAGCCTTCTTTGCAAAATTCATGTCAGGAATCATGCCATTCTGTAAGTCAGAAATTAGATCCTCTCTGTTTCTTTATTTTATAATGATACAGCGTCCTTTGTGTGGGAATCCTGGTGTGTTAATAGCATTTCTAGCAAGAGATGTCATCATGCTTAGTGATTTTTATGATGTATTAATAAAAATTGAACATCTTATTTTCCTCAGTGGAGTACTACAAACAAAGGACACCATAAAGAACAAGGAGTGTCAAGATGAGGAGACAGAAAATAAGCTGCTCATTTCAAATGAAATTAAAGGTAAAATGGCAGTAGTTCATTTGTTTCAAATTAAAATCTGCAGAGGTGAAGAAGTGTGATGTCCCTTGAAATTCTCATGAAACTGAATTACAACTTACTTTCCACGTTCACTATTTGTGTACAAAAATTTCTTGACAGCACTGTTTCTTTATCTTGTAATGATCAGAGGCTTTGCTAAGAACTTTATCACAGTTGTAAATATGACTGCAAAATGAATAATGATATAAAAAATCTCATTTCAATGATGTTTTTCCACTAACTTTTAAAAATAGGTTATTAAACCAGTCCAAGAGGTAAAGGTATAACATTCACTTATTGCCTTGAAAATGTTTTGAAAGTTAAAGCATTTACACACTACAGACATAATGCAAAATTAAGGTGACTTACTTAACCCAGCCTCAGTCTTGTTGAGGGTGATGGCCAGACCGTGGCTCTTCATTGGCAAGACAGGGAAGTTCTCATACAGTCTCCAAAGGTTTCTTCCAACGTGGAGTTTTCTTCTGTTCAGTGATTCTGTGTGGTTGTATGTACCGTATCAAAACTCTTGGCTGTTCACAGATCCAGTTGGACAGATTCAAGCAGCTGTTCATTAATTTTTATCCTCACTGTTTAGAAAGAATACAGCACAAATCCAGAACATAGCAGTCTTATATTTGATAATTGTTTTACATGTGTGAAACTTAGTATGTCAGGATAGTTATGACACTGAATCAGTGCATTGTTTCAGTGTAGTTGACACTAAGGTCAATGCAATTTAAGTGTCTTATTTTCCTAATCTTAATTCCTAGTATCTTTATATTATTTTCTTCAGCAACTTTTTGTGCAACAACAGTTTGTAAGGCTTTCATCAAAATTCATACGACTTGAGTAACTGTGTTTCTTTAAGAGCTATGTGTCTTACTTTTTAATTCTAAGAAAACTGGCCTGATTCTGTGAAGCATTTTGAGTTTGACAGAATTGACTGTTTGGATAAAGTTTCAGCAACAAGCTCTGCTTACTAGGTTCTTGCATAGTTAGATTTAGGAAAATAGAACATTTTCTTACATTATCATCTAGAAAAGTGGTCCTTGTTATATACATAATGTTGTGTTATTATGTGTTTAAGTAGGATGGCACATTTAAGCTGTAAGATGCAAATGGATCTTCAAGTTCTTACTATCATAGTCACGGAAATCTCAAGATAAAATAATTGCAAATTCGTGAATTGTGTCTGTTGGTAGCTGTGCTTGTTGCCCTGTTTTTTCAGTATGTTGCTTACCTTGTTATTCTTCAGCCTACTCTTGCAATACTCAGTTGGTCAGTTCTCTACTTATAACTTTATAAAATGTGTACTGCTCTTCCTTTTCTTTGGAGAGAGATTATTTGGAACTAAAGAACTCTGCTGAAATCACAGCCCCTTCATACGAACTTTTTTATGGACATAAATCTTGTGCTTAAAAACCTTATGCTAAGGTTTTTAACATGCTAAGAGCTAGAACCATGCAGGAGGGAATGAGCAGTGTTAATGGTCTCTCATTAATACTAGAAAGTATTTGCCATTTGGCTTCTTTGAAACATAAGTTTATATATTGTTTTGTGGTAACTTGCTAAGAATATCAGAGAGAAGGATAACAAGGTGGCATAAAGTATGAAGAAGAATGTAAAGGCAGGTGGGCTGATGCTGAAGCAAAATGTCAGCAGAGAAGAACACGGGTTAGGTTTAGAAGTGTGAACTTTGTGCATCTGACTGCTATCTTGTGGAGCTGGAAAAATTGGAATATATCTCATATATTCTCTGGCCCAGAAAAACAGATTGCCTCTCTATGGGAAGCAGGGCTTGCAGAGTGAGAAATACCCCAGAGCATGAGGGTAGGGAAAACTTTTAATTGTCTGGTATTAGAGACATATATTGTAGCCAAACTGGTGTGTTCTGGACTTTCTGTTACAAGGTTACCCACACTAAACCTAAATTTCATTTTGTTGGTTTTGTGGTTATGTCTGCCACAGGGCTAGGGACTTTTAATTTTTCCATCTCATTGGGTAAATTGGCACTTTACATGCTCCATTTGTGTGCTCTTTGTCTTACCTGTGAGGCAGATAATATACAGACTGAGAATGCTGTTCACTATGCCTGTACCTATGTGCTGTCATGTATACAGATGTTTAAACATGTGAATATGGGGTGTGATTTGTGCAGTATTTTCTTCCCACAGTATTATAGTCTGCTATTTATGTGGCAGTATCAATATATTGCATGTTTTGTGGATGAAAGGAAAAAAGTAGCTGAATACTTATATTTTCAACTCTTAAGGGACCTTTTCTAGAAGGAAAAGATCAGAGGATAAGGATGGGGAGGGGATTGGAGGGAACAATTAGAAAGATACTGTTCAGTAAAATATGTTTTACAGTCAGCATAGTTGCTGCCTGACAAGACACATTCCTTTCTCACTGAGATTTTTATTAGTATTAGAGGCTCTAAGGAGCATTTGTAAAACAACAGTTAAGTGTAAACAGATATTTAGGGAACTCTCTTCAAAGAGTGAGAGTATAATGGTAGTAAAATATTAAGGAGTCTACTTTAAAAAAAAATTAATGAGTGGGCTGACAGTGCTGACTAAATGGCTTAAGAGTCAACTTCTGAATAGTAGGCATTAATATGAAATGAGGATAAATCTTGAAAGTAACCAAAAATTAGGCTAGAGGAGCAGAACAACATGAGCAAATGTAATAACATCCTATGTTAGGCATATTATAGACCAACCCCACTGTGCTGGCAAGAATCTATAATGGGAATTTGTGCCCTAGTTGTTGGGTATAAATGTGTGAAAACTAGAACAGTAAGGATTGGGAGAACTTGTGGTTAATAGCAGCTTCTCAAAAATGGAAGTAGAATAGAACTGCAATAGAAATGAGCAGTCCAAACAAAAATAGCATAGGGGTTTGTGAGTAACTGCATGAACCATGTTATTAAGGAATATTAGGCATTAACAGCATACTTTGTTGGCTGTTCCTTCAGAAGTGAATTTCAGAGGTTTTCCACAATTTTAGTTGGCAACTGGGAAGCACTCAGGCCTGAGTTCACATAGAAGGCCTGTGCTTTTGCACTTCCAGTGGATGTAAATGAACAGGGATGTCAGATGCAGTTTGACATCATTCAAGGCATGACTCTTCACTCTTTCCTGCTGCACACATCTGCAACTGCTGCTTTTCTCCAGACAACAGCAGCATGTGGCTGAAGACACCCTCCCACCAGTACATTATCTTTGGGGGCAGTGGGATGGGAGATCATTCCTTCTATTATGGATGAGTCAGATAAAAAGCAGCACGGAGGAATTTAATGTTATTTTCCAAACAAAACATTGAGTTAAAGTGGAAGCAGAGAATTTGCAGACATTTGCGTTTCTTCCTCAGAAGAACTGAAAAACATTTTGTTGTGGATGAGCCATAAATGTTGTGTGGGCTGGAAGTGTATAACTGATTCACTTGGAATTTTGTAGCAGCGCAGTGCTGCTTTTTATTTTCTAACAGCTCAACCCCAAAATTAGGTTAATTCTTGTATTGCTGTACAACTATTAAATGTGGGTGTGATTTATTGTACCAAAATATTTTAAATTGTTTGACCTATAGTGTATTATGCTAACAGCTCTGATGGCACAGAGTTGTGTTGAAAGAGACTTCTTCCATGTAAGAGCAGTTGTATTTAAAGAGAGCCAATATAATGATAGTCATACTAGTGGAAGAACAGTCATGGCACTCTAATTCTGGTGTAAGCAAAACTGTACAGCTTGTGTAGGGAGGCCCATATATAGGAATAGAAATGAACGTGCTTTTGCTGTGGCTGATCTCGTCACTGACGGAAGGATTTAATTCTTGTTTCTTGCTTCCTGTTGCTGAAGATGTTGAAGAACCCAACACGCAGAGGCTTCTCTCTCAGCCAGTTATCGTGTCTTCCAAGCTGCAAATCCCTGGCCTACCCTTGCGCTGGGAACAGCAGAGCAAGCTCCTTCCAAGTGTAGCTGGGATCCCAGCCAGTAAAGTTTCTAAGTGGAGTACAGATGAGGTAGGTTCCCCCTTTATCTTCTATCTTACTACCACTGTCCTTGAAGGTTGATTTAGAGCTTTAGATTATCCCCACTGATTGAGAATAATACATGAGTACTCAGAGGATTAGACTCAGCCAGACCTGATGTAACTGATCCCCAAAATGCCCATTCTGCTGCCATCTAGCCCCGGAAACAGAAATATTAATTCCTAAGTGTACTGATATAGATAAATATTCACATATATATAAACATATATATATATGGTACACTCTTACTGGTGTAAGAGAATGCTAAGTGTAAGAGAAGTGCTAAATATACAGCCCAGCATATCAGGTGCTCATGGTCTCCACTCCCAACAGCTAGTCCCCACACAAACATTCTGGAGGAGTGGTGTAGGGGTCTGCATGAACCAAGAAGCTGTTCCTGGTGCATAGTTTGGGTGTGGCACACTGCTTTCGAGGGTGACAATAAAGAGCAGAGAGAAACGGTGTGGGTATGGTCAGGCCATAACACCTGATTTTAAGATTAGAGCCCTGCCTCCATTCAGGTATGTAACAGTGCTTGGACAGACAGAGTCTTGTCGTTGCTTTACTTTCACAAGTACCTGTGGCTGTTCTCTGCACTTGAGGCACTTGGATCTCGTTTAATCAGAGAAAAAAAGAAGCATGACTCCATACACTTACAGAAGAAGATGGAACACCTAATATGAGACTGTAAAAACAATAGCTAAAAGACTTTAATGATTGTCAACCTTAAAGACTATTCTGAGAAAACATAATTCTTACTAAATTTTTTGTTGTATACTTTGGTGGCAGGTCTCTGAATTTATACGAAGTTTACCAGGATGTGAAGAACATGGCAAGGTGTTTAAAGATGAGGTGGGTAAATTTTATTTTAAAAAGACAGAGACAACAAAGCTTGATAGAAATACATATAAATTAGTAGGATGAAGCGTATGGAATCACAGCTGGAAGAGTTCTTTAAGATATTAGGTCTAACCCTCCAAACCAGCACTATCCCTGTAACCCCTAAAACTTATCAACCAGCACCAGATCCAGATGCCTGTTAAACACTTCCAGGAATGGTGACTCCACCACCTCCATGGGCAACCTATTTCAGTGCCACATTGTTTAAAGTCAGGTGCAAATGTAAGGAAGATTAGGTTGGTTTTCAGGCCGTGAAGTAGGAAAAAATTAAAGGGAAAACTAGCCAAGTGTCAGCCAGGTGCTTTTCCAACTTTGTTCCTGCCAATTGAAATTACTTACCAACTTCGTTATTTACTACTGTTCTCTCTTGATCTGGTTGGATGAAATTTATATGCAAGTATGTTATTTTAGTTCTGCAAGATGTTAATAAGTAAAATAAAGCAGAACAGTGGTTCAAGAAAAGCACCTCTTAAAACTCTGCATCTTGTCTGATCACACTTAGCTATTGATGCTCTTCCTCCTCATATAGCCAGTTTATGAATGTGATTTGAGTGAGCAGGAAGTGAGAAGATCTGATGGTTCTGATGAGGTTCAGAGGAGCATGTACTCACTTTGTGAATATGCCAGGCGTGCATTTGTCATCTGAGAAGATTGTTGTTCCAAAGTTGTCATTAGCAATGGCTAGGGCTTTTAGGTACATTAGGCCGTTATAAACTAGGTTGTCTTTTTTTTTCTGCTCCGAGGTTTGTTATTCCTGTTAATGCTTAGCTTCAAGAAGGCAGTTTGATCACAGATGCCGGAGTGAATACTTCAGGTGCTTATCCCAGCCAGACGACCTGAATGGGCAGAGTCAGTCAGCCTTTCAAGTGAAGAATAATTGTGGTACTTAGACTTGAGAAGGCACCTCGTGAGGGAAAATGCATACAGATGGCCCTGCTAATCTCCTGCAACAGAAGTTTTCAGGCTGTGCTGTAGATTGTAATGACTATTACAGCTGCATATCAAAGGACTGACAGGCTGCATCTCTGGGCATTTTGCACTTGCTCAGAAATTGGGCATTTAACTGTTCAAGCCGAGATCATCCCCTATGTCACTTAGGGTGTCTCATCAATGAATTTAGAAATGAAAGTTGGCATATTGCTAATCAAGTCAGGAAAACATTGGCCCCACCGAAGCCCCTGGAAGTAAGGACCCTGGGGCTCTTCGTGTTGGGATTTAGCACTCCTGCTGAGAGAACGATTTGCTTACAGGAGAATGTTCATTTGTAATGTTTTGTAAAATAGCAACACTACAAAGCTGGCAGAAAAAATATTCTGTGTTTTGAAAAGTTCTGTTTCGTTTGTGTCAAAAAGGCAGTTTTATTAGCCTGACCTTTGTTTTCATCTGGGATCAAATTCATTTCAATTTGCTATTTAGCGAGCAGAAAGTGGTGGCCTGAAGGAGATTCCAGCTCTGTAGCTGAGAGTGAAATCCGGAAGCTTTCCCTATGGATGTTTGCATAAAAGGAATAGCTAAGATGTTTAAAAGCATTGCTGTGCTTCAGTATAGTTGAATTACACTTAATTTACCCACTTCACTTTTCAATAGGTTTTATGTTGTCAGTATGAAAATAAGAACTGTTTAGCTAAAAGTTAGCCAGAAGGTTGTTTTCAAGCAGGAAGGATCATCCTGTTCTCTTGGACTAGCTGATCTGTCTGAAGGTTGAAATCAAAGCTCTCCTGAAAGCATTTGAAAGTGCTTGTATTCAGCCAGCCCTTAACTTTGTCTGAAATTGCTGGGACTTTTCATGTTTTCTGAAACCTTTATACTGCTGCACTGTCAGACCTATTAACAGCTTTGTGTGTTTTTCTTTTAAAGCAAATTGATGGAGAAGCATTTCTGCTAATGACCCAATCAGACATAGTCAAAATAATGAGCATTAAGCTGGGACCAGCCCTAAAAATCTTTAATTCCATTCTGATGTTCAAAGCTGCAGAGAAAAACTCACACAATGAACTTTGAAGATAATGGAAAATGTGCACGAACCAGCTTTCTCCACTGGAGCTCATGTTTTATTCAAAGCACAAAGACTCACTAGAAATGTTGAGTAAGGACTCTCAGAAAGGAAGAAACATAAGTTCAGCACTGGTGGACTATTTATATTCTTCTAGAGCCAGTACACATCTGAATCCTTCTGGGAAGTGTTCAAGCTTTTGAGAAGGTACTGTGTAACAACCGAGTCAGCTGGTCTTATTTACCAAACTAATGGCGCTAATTCTCCATGGGTGGTTAGGATCCCTAACTCTCTCTGGACATCAAGAAAACCTTCATTAATTATTTATGCTGTATTATATAAGGGAACGTTAATATTTTCTAAGGATTCTTGAATTGTACTTCATGTACCCATTTTACTTTTCAGAAGCTTTTACTTCATTTTATCAAAATAAAAACTGATCAGCCAAAAATTAGGCTACAGGTAGCCAGATGAGACTGTTATGGCTAATGTGTATTTGTGCCATAGTTTAAAAATGAAACACTTAATGTTACATATGTGACACTTTAAGCTACAGCGTATTACTTTACAGATAATAAAACTGTCTGTTTGCTTGTAACAAAACAAACCTTGTTGGGGTTGAAATTATAATGCTTTCTTGATAACTGAATGTTTTTACTTTTGCACGATTACAAAAATGTTATGTGAGTTTTGCCACCAGCATCTTTAATGTATTTTATCAAAAGACCAGTATAGAGAAGGCTGCAACTGAAAAATAAAGTTTGACTTCATAGAAGACTTTTTGTTTATGCTGCACAGTAGAGTCCCAGCCGTTTACATGGGAGCCTGCTACAGTCCTTCAGAACATGGAGGAAAATAGGAGTATTTCGAGGCAAGGAGATTAGCAGAAAAGAAATTACATGCAATCGTGTCTGCACTTCCTCGTCTTCAGCATAGTTACCACAACAATGGAGAAAAACTGTGCTCAAGCTAGGACTGCTACCCTGGTTTCATATTCCACAGAGGTTTGCTTTCCCAGTGGTGGGAGAATTATTTCACCCACCACTTTCCAGCTCTTGATTTGTAAATGAATTTGAAAACTGATTTGTAAATGAATAAAGCATAGGGGGGGAAGGCAAAGCACGAGGAAAAGGATACTTTAACGTTTGTGGTGTACCAGCACATCCTAGGTGTAAAATACCTGCAATTCACTAGGTCATTAGCAGGCTGCAGACATCACCAGCAGGTACTGAGGTGAGGCAACCTCCTTTCTTGGAGGATTATTGTAACGATTTGTCTGGGAAAGTCGTTGCACTTGGTATATATACACGTAAGATGTAAACCAGATGCACTTTATATGGGAGAAAGCCTAGCTGCCTGCATACTGAGGACTGCTCCAGAATGTTACTTTTGCAAGAAGAGAGAGTAGAGTTGGATCAGTTTTTTTGGCAGCCCTCTGTTTAGTGCTGCAGTGGGCAGTTGCTCAGCTGTAGAGCTGAGAACAAACAGAGCATTTCCGTTGCACAGAGCTGGGAGAATTTTACATCTTCCCACAGATTTTGCTAGGCTTTTCTTTGGCTGGAGTTCTTAAGTTTTCACTCTGTGTCCTTTCCAGATCGTGCAGGTGACTGGTACCTGCCATAATATGAGGTGAAACAGGGTCAGTATGAAGTAAGTTGCATTGCTCTGTTAATTTCCTTCCATAGCATTGCATAAATAATATTTTTACATTTTGTTCAATATTTGTACATTCAAATTGCACTCTTATTGTACTACAATACAAATAAAACCTGAACTGGAGCCTGTGTTTACTTTTGTGTGTGCCCAGGATTCATGGATGAACCCAGCTGCTCCTGATGGGTGTGGGGTAGAGTAATTCCTCACTGTAGCTCAGTGTGGCCTGGAGTTTCAAAAGAGCAACTTGGCTACACTGTGTGCCCTCTCCCTTAACACTTACTCCCAAGGCTCCCCCTGGCCTTCACAGTCAGAGTCCTATTTCTAGCCCTGGACTTTGTCACTGGCAGCAGCTGAAGTTGCACATGCAGATCAGTAAAATGCCAAATTCTTCTGTTTTCTTTCATTCTCTCCTTCCATGTAGTTTATTTTCCTTTACTCTCTGTGTCTGTCCTGTGTGTCAGGTCTGTAGCCTGCAGTGATAACCAACGAAGAGATTTGCAGCTCAACAGAGATTACTTCGGGATCTTAGGCACCTCCCTGAATTTTTATATACAACTACTTACAAAGTACTGTGGTTTAAGAAATGGATTTGAATTAATACTGTTTACAAGATGCAGAATAAACCTCACTTGAGCCAAGTTTTTTATTCATGTAGCTATCACATACAATAATGAGGACATACGTAATCCTTACTTTCGTATCCCATGTGATGAGGTAGCTGAGTGTAGCTACCTCTGTTACAAAAACTACACCCAGCAAATTCACTTGGAAACGAAAACCACTCCTCAGACCTACTGAATCTTTGAAACGGCAGTTGGCATTGGTTTTAGCATTGTACTGGTGGTAGCCCAACCCTCACACTGGTAAAGGTTGTATTCTGCATTCCATGGGAGCCATGTGAAAAATCCTAAGCCTATAGCAAGAGAGTTTGGCCATTAAATGCAGCCATCTCCTCTCATCCTGAAGGATCTCCCACTGTAATCACTGCCTTGGAGTCAACCCTGCACAGCCATGCTTTACCAAAGCTTCTGTGATCTTCCAGACTGTGTGTTTGAGTGTTTAAAAATCACTGTGACCCCAAGTGCTGCTTTGCCTACACTGACATTTTTTGAATTGGTGGGAGATTGGTCTCTAATAGAATGCAGTGTTTTAATAAAAGCCATTTTTTATTTCTAATTAATGCAATGGATCCTGTCTGCTGGCTATCACCAGGCACTTGTCCAAAGCTGTGCACCGCCAGACAGAATCCCCTAGGATTTTCAGACTAGCAGGAGTTAAGAGGAGAGTGTTGGGGAAAAGAGAAGGCTGTGGAAGAAGAGAGGACCTCCACTCTGTGTGGACAGACAGAGGGTCACCATGTGGAGAAAGCTGATTTGTTCCGGGGAACAATTTTGGAAAGAAAATGAAGTGTTCTCTGTGCAGCACCAAAGCTGTGGTTACCAATGCACATGGCAGCATCCCAGATAAGTCATTCCTGCTACTTTGAGAGCTCATCTTAGAATCCCTATTTTGTAAATTCGGGATTAATGTTCAAACAAAACAAAATGTTTCATGCAAGAGGAAAACAGTGAAAAGTCATCATCCTGCAAATTAAAAATCAGGCCCACCATTTTAAACCACAAAAATTATTATATTAGGCTCTCAGCAATCATAATATTATGAAGTAATGGTAATAAGTACACATTTAATTTGTGCTATTTCAAAACATTAACTGTATTACCATCTAAAGCAGCAAAGTGCTCATGTTGGCTCACAATTTTTTTTCAATTATCACAGTCAAAATATCTGAATTTGTCAAATGCTTCATATAGAAAAATAATACATAACACATGAAGTAATCTAGAAAATTTTATTATGTCTAGACTGCTCTAAAATCTACATTTAAAATAATGAAACTGCTTGAGTTTTAAATTTTTTTAAAGTAGCCAGTACAATTAAAAAAAAGGTATTACTGCATAAACATAACTTTTAAATGTACATACAATTTCACTAGAAAGAATGGCACAAAGGGATTTTTTTTAACAAAATATCAAATGCTCCTGAGAGGAGTGCTGGGTGCACCATCAGATATTGGATGCTTGGGTGCCTCCAGCCCTGTCTTTACCGGGGTGGGCAGAGATGCTGGGTTCCTCACCTCAAAGACCAGGGACTCCAGGAAGTTCAGTGTCCTGTGGATTCTCTTCGGGCATGGGATATCGAACACATGAAATGCAGCCACCAGCGCCGCCAGAGCCACGGTGCAGTCATCAAGCTGGGCTAACTCTTCCCTTTCTATGTACAGGGCAAACTCGCATGAAGTCACGTTGAAGGGATTTTTCACTTCCAACACTGGTGTCACTGCCTTTACCTAAATTTCAAAAAAGGGTATTTCAAATGATGCCACAGCATTTGTACAATGAACAGGTCAGAGAATTAAGTAAGCCTGATAACACTGCTTTGAAGTCAGGTAGTATTTCTGTGAGTACTTCTACTCAAAAGGCAGGCTAAGGTCATCTCTTCGCAGGAACTATGCTGAGCCACCAAAAGGCCAGGTGATGTGCCTGTGCAGGTGATAAAAGGAAGAGAGACCAAGGTTGCTGGTGCTCTGTCTCCTACCTCCTCATTCACTGCAGCAAACAGACTGGAATCATCTCCAAAGACCTCTGGCAGGAGTAAACATGCAGCAGTCATTTTCATATCTGTCAAAGGCAAGGATTTCTACTAAATTACAAAAGAAAACTTTCTGGCACTGCAGTGTCATCCTGGAAAAACAGATTGCAGCCTATGTAATAGTTTTGACAGCTCAGTAGTGGAGCTGTTGTTCAGTCCACTTCAAAGAGTACTTTGTACCACGGACAATATTTAGGCACATCAGCTGGTAATGGACATTACTGTCCAAATCACTCATGGAACTCTGCTACTCAATATTATGATTCAATTTCCCTCACAATAGGTAAGCTGGCCTTCGGGCTGCTTTTAGTCAAGTTTGTGAGCTGAGTAGTCTTCCTGGCCCCACTGCCCTTCCCCAAACTCCTCCAGTAAACTGGATGTCTGGGGAGTCCTTTTGCCAGAGGGCTCTGCTTTGAAGGCTGCAGTACAAGCTGGTGCTGCAGAACCTCATGGCACCTGTACCTGCTCTCCCTCTGGTTCAGCTGTTACTGACTATAACATCTTTTTTGCAGGTCAGGCTTCTGGTGTCGTGCTTCAATGAACTTACCTTGCCATGCATTTATTATCTAGGTGCCAGGTCAAGTTGTTTGTGAGAGAAAAACAGAAAAGTAAAGGCCTTGGGACTTTACTAAGGTATGCGTCAAAATCTCTGTGGACACACTGTATAAGAAAAGGGGAAGTTACTTATTATATCCATAGTTTTCCGTGGCCAAAGCTATGAATAGAAAGTCCATAAAGGCTTTCTAGATTAGACTATTCCTTGAAGCATTTTATCTATCATGAGTACTTGTGTTTTTACTCTTAGTGAAGGTGTTTTAACCCACACTGCTTTCTTCTTTCAAGGATAACCTGGCAATCAATGGAGTGACACTGCTATAGGACACACATGTGTTCATATCGTGTGACCTCGGATTGACACCCTGGCATTATGCCTGTTTGATAGTGAGTCTAAGGAGCACTTCTCAGAGAGCTAAGCTTGGGCATAGGCAGCACCGGCTGGGGAAGAATAGTCCTGAGTGACTGCTTGAAAGGTTTTGTCCCTGCAGCACCACACTCCCCAGACTTCTCAGACTGAAAGAAACTGAGTGTCAGCAGGTGTTGGCTCCCCCACAGCCAGGGAACCAAACACATTGAGGTACATGGACCTCACTAGAGGTACCAGTGTGTGCCCTTTTTCCTGCAGTGTGTCTCTGCAGAGATGAGGTGCCCGAAATGGTTAATGGGAACTACTTCTTTAATTTTACTGGGATAAAGATTTCAACCATAGAAACTTGCTTTCTAAAGGAAATTGTGTCTTTTTTTTTATGGGGCTGTTTCTAAAGCAGAAAATTAGTTTTCCGTGGGTATTTTTAGACAATAATAAGCACTCATATATCTAGAAATACATACTTCTGCTCATCTAGCAATACTTATTTTAAGGTAATTACTTACTTTATCAAACCTGCAGTCTTTCATTGAGTGGAGAAAAGAAGTTTCAATACTTGACTGACTTAATTTTCCTACTAATTTAGTAGCTTTTATTATCAATGCTTCAGAATCACTATATATATTCAAAGAAACCATAACATTTTTGAAATATTTTTGCAGTACAATTGAAACTAGTTTAGTTACGTAAGTAAGAACAATTAGCTACAACAAAACTCTGATATTCAGAGCATAGGAGATTTGTACTGACATTTCAGAACGTCTTCCTCTGTGTGCTGCTTCAGATTTTCTTGCAGCATAATGTTAATTGGATTATTCTTCACCACATACAAAGACAATATGTTTTCTGAATATATCTCCAAAATCTCGACTGTTTTCTTATAAATGTCCATGTGTGTGAGAAGCTGGAACTCCCTAAAAAGCTAAAAGAAAAACAAATATTTGATATTGCAAACCTCAAAACCAAAACTGTAAACAATGCATGCACTTTGAAGACAGGATAAAACTAGCTCAGTTAAACAAGATTATAAACTTGAGAGGGTGACTTGATTTCTTTTCAAAGCAGGGAAGAAATACATCAAGTAACACCAAAATACTTCAAATAATCCACTGGTGGTGTGGGTGGCACCTTTAACACAGAACTGGTGAACCTTTCAAAATGGGATTAGCTGCAAAAATATGAGTTAGATTAAAGAGAACATTGCTAATGGATTCTTCAGTGGAAACATCCTGTAAAATACATGCCTACAGATATATCACATCTATAACACAGAATTCAATGTCATTATTAAAAATAGCTCTGTTACCTGATAAGGGCATCTTAAGAAAGGAAATAGTCTAAGAATATCTTTTAAAGGTGCCTTATTGCTAATCATCTTTCTCCGTATTTCTATTGTCACATTCATTCTGTTATCCACTTCTTCCCAGTTCCTCTGAGTTTTCATATATTCTTGATTAAGCCACTTAATATGTAAATCCATTGTACTGCCTTTAAGATGAGCAGGTTCTTCCTATCAAGAAATGAAGAACAGAATTGTAACAAATCAGCCTTTTAATCTGATTTTTTAGCTTTTTTCGCTTGTGTCATTTGATGTGACCTCTGTGATTTGAGTGTAGTCAAGCTCAGCAGAAAGTGTAGTGTGGTTTCAGTTCCAGCTCTCTGAATTCACTCTCAATATTCTAGTAGTTAGACTAAGGTCTCTTTTCATATAAAACTATACCTGTCAGCCAAGTCCCCCAAGCTCAAATTGCATATTTGAGGCTTTTCATGAAATTCCTGTTCCTGTGTCTGGTTTGTCTCACTGTGGTTTATTGGAAATGAGTAGTCAGTTCTAATGAGAACTCAGCGTTTAGCAATATTAACTCTGTATTACCAAGAGAAATAGTATTTTCCTCTTACCCATACAGGTCCTAAAAGCAGGACAACTAACTTTCACATTTATGCAACTGGAGTTTTTACCCCCGGGGAGACCATCTGAACTAAGAAAACTCTTATTGAAAACCATTATTTGAGCAGTTTGACTGTTAGTGTTTTCAAAAAGTATTTTTGTACTTGAGGATAGTTAACAACCTTCTCAAAATTATCACTATTGTCCCTGATGTAATTCCAAAGCCAGTAATTACTAAGAGAAGGAGTGGCTATCCAAAGCAGTATACCAACAGGAGTAGCCCAAGTTTGGGTCATTTATCCATCAGTGCATGCAGTGAATTTGGTCACTGAAAGAAGCTGAGGGGACATAGAGATGCACAGTTAGTACAGTTACCATCCTCAGGCTGCGTTGCTGCTGGCTTTCCCTGTCTGTATTGTCACTGATGCAGCCGTGACTACACGTATGGGTGGCCTGTGGGTCAGTGCCAGAGGGACTTGAGACACTTCATAATGTTCCCCAGAACATTTCCGACACAGAGCTGTGAAACACACAACATCCCAAACCACTTTGCAGTGCTCTGCATATGCAATTAAACTTTCCAGTTTAATTAACATCCTTCTTTAAAACCATGCATGTGATATTCCAAGAATGGTTGCACAAGGTATGCAGTGAAACAAACTGTCTCCATCCCTCTGCATGCAGGACACATACCTAACGTGAGCCCTGCAGGTACTCCCTGGCCCTTGCCGGGGTTCTGTATTAGCACAGTCTGCACGCTTTCTAAGAGAGAATTTTAGTCTTCATTGTGTTACAACAGTAATGTCTGTTTCTGACTAGCTTGTGTAGGCATTCCTGGCCTCTTCCTCAGTGCACAGGAGCAGAGGTAGGGGATCAGACAACTTAGTGCCATACCCTCCCCCACCTGCCTGGGAAGGGTGCTGGGAAAAAGTATAAATGATGAGTGGATGGTGCTACTTCCCATGGGTTCTGTCAAGACTTCACTACACTGGGGTTTGTGGACTCCCAAACTTTATATTTAATAGCCTTCAGTATTTATATTTATATAACCTTCAGTAATTTTTTTCTCCTTCAATTACTTCTCCCAGTCACTTTTCCAGCTCTCATAAAATCATACCTTCCACGAAATCCTGCTGTAAATTTGGCAGTTTAACTATACGCTGTCAGAAGAAATGCATTTATTTGTTTTTCTCCTGCTACCTCTGCCTTCTAATTGTCATACTGGATTCAAAACCTATTCACCATCTCCTTGCCACTGTAGTTTTATAGATCTGTCGTATTCTGTCCTCAGCCATCTCTTTTCCAGCCAAGACCGTCCTAAGCTATTTAATAATTTCACATATGGAAGTTGGTCCATACTTCCAATTATCCTTGTTACTGTCTTTGCATGTTTTCTAATCTCACTGTAGCTTTATGAAATAGGTGTAGGATAAATTAAAGTACTTGTTGAGACACTGGGACACCACAAGGGCATATAGTGGAATAACGCATTGCCTTTTGTTTCTTTCTTAAATAATTCTGTGTGATCAACACTTTTTTTTTTGAGTGCTGCTTAGCATTGTGCCAAATATCCTTTGGCCTAGTATAAAAATAGCATTTGTGAATGGTACTAATAAGCTCAGAGCCCATCACTATAAGTGTTGTTAGGACTGGGTTTTCTCCTTGTGCCTTTTTTTCCATCTATCAGAACTGAATTTTATCTGCTGGAGTTTTTTCCCAGCTACTGGAACTCAGTAGCATGAGGTCCTTCTGCAATTCTTCAGCCTTTGTCTTTAGTATCCTTGGTAGCATCACAAAATGTAATCTGTCAACTATTCTACTTTTTCCACGTCATTTAGAAATACACTGAATTGCTTAAACTAAGCATTCATAATCTCTTCCACTGTAAACCCCAACTATTTCTGCATAGCCTTGTTTGTTCTATCTTTTAACTGCTTATCCATTCAAGGATCTTCCTGTTTATCCCCTCAGATTATATCCGCTAAGAGCTTTTGAAAAGCATGTGCTAAAATCTCTTCTGAATTTAAAGTAAACTATATCAGCTGGATTGCCTGTGTCCTCAGGGTTGTTGAATACTTCAAAGAACTAATGAATTTGTGAAGAATTATGTCCGTTTACCGAAACTTTGTTGATTCCTTCCTAGTGTGTTCATCTCTTGGGTCTACACTACAGTTCTTGCCAACTTGGCCAGTGAACGCAGAAGGTATCTTGGTCCATATGTTCTCTAGCTCTCTCCTGAAACTCTAGAAACTGGCATCAAATTAGCTACCTCCAATTACCTAGTATCATGTTTCATGAGAGAAATTGTGCATCACGATTAGAAAATTACCTGTTTTATCCTTGGACACGACTGAAAATTTTGCACAAATACTTGATCCTGAAAATGTGTTACTGCTCATTTTAGTGAATTATTCTGTAACCGCTTTACTGACATGCCAGTCTGAGACAGATGCCCTGATGCTGCCCATGAAAAACGGTCCCAGTAATGTGATCATCTGAACTCATCTACTGAGAATCTTTGCAAAATCTGTCTAATTTTTCTGGTATAGCTTTGTATTCTGCCAGCCCTCCTGTCCCTTAGCAGCATCAGGCTTCTTGCTTTCTCACTTACCTGGGTGAGAAAGCCTTTATAACCAGTGCAGGAAAGGCAGAAAACCACAAAAATAATTCTCTGTAAATCTCCATCCAATCACTCAGTCATCAGAGTTTTGTTTTGCTGTTGATGTGTTGTCTCTGCAAGCTTCTTGCATCAGCCTTTGATGGTTTCTGGTACGTAATTTATATTGGTTACTACTGTGAATACCATCTTATTATTCACATATTCCCAATTGGGTCATTCAGCTATTCCTTAACCTGCTAACTTGCCCTAAGTTGGACAGACTGTCTCTTGCTTCACCGTGACCACTGCACAGAACCAAGGGATGGCCCATTCCCGTCAGTCTCAAGACGCCCATGCTTTCTCACACATGCAAACTTGGGCAGTTGTTGGGGCTTTTTTAATTACATTTATGTTTTTTATGCTGTGCAAGAGCTAGCTTGAAATCTCTGACTCCAAACAGCTCTTTCACTACTGGTTTCTCCTGTGGGTCTGCTCTCAGGCCTTGTGCCCTTAAAGCAGGAACTTCTTCAGCCAGCTGATGTGGCTGAGTGTGAATGAGCACAGTGGCGAAGAATGCCAGGGCCTGTCACATTCAGTGTCTTACTTGCAGAGACAAGAAAGCAAAACAACTCGACCCAGTGTGCTGTAACCACAGAAGAAGTTGTGACCTTTACACCAGCTTCTCTCCATCCCCCTTGTCAAGGCAAACTCTGCTTGATTTGATGGACTGCCCATGTCATCAGCTCTGTCCTTGAGAGCTAGTTTAGCTAATGACATTATTAATTAGCTAAAGGAGACCATTTGACATTTTCGTCAGTGGCAATGGCATGCTACCAATAGAAATATGGCAATAGTATAAGGAAGAATTGCTGTCATACCTATCTATTAGGTGGAAAAATAGCAATGGAAGGCCAAACTTTGTAGTGTAAATCATCTATTACCTGAGAGTAACACAAGCAGAAGTCAGTGTTAGAACTGGTTTTCTTGCAGTGTTCATCCTGGTTACAGCAATCGCTATCTGTAATCTTTCCAACTTCTTAGTTTGTCAACAAGTTGGTTTTTAAGCTAAGTGGAAAGATGAAAGGTGGCTTTCTTTTGGGGAAAATAAATTATCACAGTGGGACACCTATTTGATGGGAGAATGATTCCACGTGTGATTTAAAATATTTTATAGTTAACTTTAACATTGCAGGAAGAATCTGAGATTGGGAAGCTGATTACTGAACTGGTTTATCAGCCTACCACGTGCTTATTTAGGGAGGACTCTAGATCCTCGCCACTTCAACTGTCAAAGCGAGAAAGCTAGTTACAGCACAGCAATATTCCAGTAAAATTTGACTATAAGGTTAAAGCTCAGTTATTTCAATACCATTCAAAAGCAATCCTATCTAGACCAAAGATGGGATCTCTTGTCTCAATGTCTGAAGAAGCCACAGCTAACTGTTCAGCATATATGCTGGACAGAACTAAAAAAAAACAGCTTTATTAAATGAGGAATCCTTACTTCTTGAGGTCACCCAACTCCTCTGGCCAGATTTTGAATTGTGTCACCCATAAAATCCATTTCAGTTGCAGCAATAAGAATGTTAATTGGTGGTGTTTAATTATTTTTGTATACAGAATATTGTCTTATTTAGCAATGCACAGAGTTAGTTTATAACATAAAGGATTTCCTTTCTTTTTAAACAATAACAATTTGAATTTCAAAAAAAAATTATTTCTGGAACAAACGAGAATTTATCTCAATGTCTTTAAACAAGAAGCTGCCTTTTTGTCACAAGCTCATGAGAAGTGCAGCAGAACAGAGAAAAAGGCAAAAGGATACGGAAAGGAAGTTAATGAGGTAAGCAGAGGATAACCAGTACTTGTCTGTCCCAGTAACCTAGCCCTAGCCTGCAGGATGGTCCTGCCAAGGATCCTACTCATTCTGTTGGATTCACACTCAAAGGGTGACAGCAGTAGGGAGCCCATCCCTTAGTGCCCATGCCTGCAAACACTCTTGACTTGGCATCTCAGGTATCTGTGACTGAAGACACCAAGTCTGGGAGCCACACAGGCTGTGAGGCTCCTTGCCTATGCTCCAGATGCCTTTTGACTGTGACCCCCCACCTGACATTCACGGTTTGACTTGGAACCGTATACAAGTAGATTGTGTTAACATGCTCACATTAAAGCAAGAAAACATACAAACTTAAAACTACTAGACTCCAAATCCCTAATTCCTCCCACCTCCTGAAGAAAGACGATAGTCATTTGATTCGCAATGGACTTCTAAATAAAGGCCTGATTCCTAAATGTCCTTTTGATGGATCTTGATTCTTCCCAAGATATGAGATTGTATTAGCACATTTTTGTAAAAAAGCTCCAGTTAGCAGGGCACTTTCATGAAACAGTGTCACAGCCAAGGCAGTGAAACTGCTGCATCAGTTTGCAAGGTGGAAGGGAGCAATTCTTACGCATGATGTGATCTCCAAGGTCTAAGCTTTCAGTTACTGTTGAAAGCCAGCATCATAAATCATAAAGGACATGAATGTCAACACCAAAATAACATGACTGCCTAATCACAGAGTGATGAAAGTGTCTCTGGTGTGGACAGCAGACACCTCTTGCTCTTTACATGGGTTTACACCAATTCCTGAATGGCAAATGCAGCCTAAGGCTTGCTAAGGACAAAGATCAAGATCTCTTTTTTGAAGAATGCCAACAGGACCTACTGGCCCCTCAGTTTGAGAGAGTGAATTCAAATAGGAGCAGTGGAGTTAAAGAGACAGATATGAGGACGCTACTGCATGCTGTCAGTCTGCTCACTGCCAACCAGTGATCCAGGTTCCTCACCTGGGATGCTCTGGGAATATTTCTTTGAAGCAATTCCTTTGGATGGAGATCTGCTTGCTGGAAAGCAATGTAAAAAACATGTGATGGTAATGAGACTGATCTCCTGGAATAGCAGTGCTGTGCAGACATGTTCAGTGGCGTCAGCACTGAATGGGAGCTCCTTTTACACCATACATTGGGACCAGGATGCTGATGGGTAGTAGTGTTGGTACAGCCACTGTCTTTTGTTGTTATTGCTCGTCAGCTCCCAGCAGCTGCTAATAATATTCCCTTTAAAAAACACATTTCAAATTTTCCTTGCTAGATGCCAATGCGTATTCCAAGTCACGTTATTGCTAAGAGCATTGATGCTCCTAAGACTTCTTGATTGCTGAGTCTACCTGCATCAGTTAGCATCAGTGCTCAAGGTACTTACGCAAGAAAGCAGGACAGTAGTTAGGACCCTTGTTTGGAATTATTTTTTCCATTAATTGGCTTTTAGAACTTCTTCAGGGTGAGAAACAGCTTTCACAGTTACTTAAGAGAGCATAATCTGAATCTTCTGTCTTGATTTTTGAATACTGAAAAGTGGGTCTTGCTATTTTGGAACACATACAGACACAAAGTATCACAAAAGCACAGTGTACAGAACTGTTTTTACCACCACTGCTGTAAGGGCCAGCCCTTTTTTTCTGTGGTGACTATCAGGTTCATCAGAATGACATTTACTATAATGAACACTAGGGTGTTTTATATCAGGAGGAGTGATCGAAACAGGCTATGACAATTAGAAAGCGAAGACCTGCTCAAAAAAACCCCCAAACACTGGAGACTGATCTGAAACAAGTATGAATCTGAAAGGCAGGCTGTAAACTGGACACTGGTCAAGGCCCATCTTCTCATCCTCGATGGTGGGCAAGAATTGAGAAGGTATCACAGCCGTGCCCCACCTCTTGCATCCAAACACTGAACACAAAGGCAGGTGAAACAGCATGGACAGGCTGCTTTCGAGCAAAATGAGCATGTAACTATCAGTAGGATCCACACAGACTTGTACTCCAGTGAGATGTTTAATTAAAGCAGGCTTTGCTTTAATTACACATAATTACCCTTTTGAGCCAGGCAGGCAACTTCAGAGCTGCATTTACGTGTCAGTGCTAACCAAAAACTTTCAAAGCCACCTAAGTCAGTCTATTTCTGATCACAACAACTGCTTTCCGATTTTGTAAGCTGCATAAGCAAAATGAGAGAAATCTGTTTTTCTCTACCAAGGGACAACCTGTGCTTGACAATTTAACTCACAAAACAATGAAGACACTGGCTGACATAAATAAGAAGGTGAAGTGCAAGATGTATGCCAGGGATCTGTTTAAGGCTTTTGCTTTGACTTAAAAGCATTTTAAAATATTAACTAAGCAACACTACACACTCAAATTTTGATGTATGCACATCAAAGTTTTAGTGGAAAAATCACATTACAACAGTTCAGTACAGCCTCTGATCATTTATACATGCATGCTCACATTCTGGCTATGCAAGTATTCAAACACTTGATTTGGAGACCATTAATCTTAGAGGGAAAGGTGCTATCACCCCTGTTTCATCTGTGTACAGCATTCTCAGTATAGATGACACCTAACACTGTACCTGCCAATAGTGCCATGAGATTGAGCCAAAAGAATTTCTGCATCTCATGCACAAGCTGTTCATCCTCTGAGAATTTTACAGACATTTTGTTCTCTTTTTCCCTTGCTGTTGCCTTATTTTTCTCATTGCTCCCTTTTTCTCCAGCCATCACTTTCCAAATCCTACTCTTTCTAGACTCCTTGAAATCTTGTTTCAAGTTTCTGACTCCTGCAGCGGCATAAGATCACTGACAAACATGATGTTAGTTATCACCTCAAAGAAAGGCATATCCCTAGGAAATGTCTAACTTGCCAAATTTACCTAATCTGAGGTAAAAGAGACTCTGTCTCACAGGGTAGACCTCACTCAATCCTGATTCCTCCTTTCATCAGAACAGACAATATCCACATAGAACCAAAAGGGTAAATTTCACCGTTCTTGTACTGCGTGATACCACCGAAGCAAGAACATATGGTGTTCCCCTTGGGCCAGAGGTCTTCTCTGCTTTTCATCTAGTCCTCTTGGCACAGGATTTGCACATTCACCAATTTCAAAACTCCTGCTTATCTTCCCTATAAAGGAATAACATCAATAGATGTCTAACTTTGTGAGTTAAAATTTCTGCAGAATCCTTCCGCTTCTCCCCGTCTAAGTACTCATCAAAACATTTCTTGTGTCTAGCCCATTGACACAGAAAGAAGATGGCCTGCTGGTGCCCCTTTTATAAATTGTTTTCATTATGTTATTCCCAGCTCTGCTGGGTGTGGCAAATACTCCCACTTATCTGCAGACATCTACCACTATCTTAGCTGACATCTTGTCAGAGCCTGTCTTTCATTTTCACACCTAACTCCAAATTTATTTTTGTGACAGCTTCAGAGAAACCCTGATGACCTCACAAACAGGCTGTCATAGGATGTAAGAAATAAGAAGCTTTAAGAGAGGGACTGTACTCTCTCCCCATTTTTATTTAAGATCAAGAACTACTAGCTGTCTTCTAGCCTATTATATTCCCTTACAGTTCACGTAGCTTAAGATACCCTTGGGTAGTCCCTTTGCTGAGATGTTTTCTTATTTAATGTCTGGGATGGATTGAAGGATCCAGCTGCATAGATATAGCTATTTAGTGGCATTTGAGATACCATAAGGGTATCCCAGAAACCTCTGGAAGTAGCAGAATATGATACAGGACCTATGGGAAACACATGCCTTTCTGAATTGGCAGGTGGAGCCATGCAGAATATCTGTGGGCTTTTCATTTCTGTATTCAGCTAACTGAAATGATTGTGAAGTCACACATTCCATGGACAGCACTGCTCAAGACTGACAAGATTTCCAGGCTTAAAGTTCTGAAAGGGACAATTTGCTCTTTGGTCACTACCCTGGGAAGACTAAGATAGTGTTTGAGCCACGAGCTCTCAAGGTATGCAAGCCAATCATCAGCTCTAACCCCATTTCCCTCTCCATCACCTTTTGCCTTCTGACAATCCTTTGGCCAAGGACCAGGAAGGTCCTATCTTTCTTTTTCTTCTGGCTTCCCCAAGTCTAGGGCCCTTCCTATTACAACTGGCAGGAAGTGGTTTCTCTCATAGCCTGAAGGGCCATAAACCAAACAAGTTCTTAGGGCAGAGAAAGGGGGTTTTGATGCTAAAAAAAGGAAAAGGAGATCGTCAAAACAAGCAACTGGATGACTGGTTTAGCAGTAATCCCACCCTGGCTACAGAGGGGAGACTGATTTGCCTTTCTTATGTATTTTCACGGTGTGATCACCCTTCTCATGGCAAGTACCTTCCATTTGCAGCAGATGAAGGTCATTATCATTACAAAGCACTCTCCCCTGGATTAGTGCATCTCCGGGATATTTGCCTGACTGTGGAAAATGAATGAGGAGGATTCTCACATCATGGCCATAAAATTTGTTGTTTATGGAGGCTTTCCTGATAAAATTCTGAATATCCCTCAGACACAGAGGCTCAAATTTATGTCTGTCAGGCACAGTCCAAGCTTCTTTCCCTGGCGGTGCAACCTGATGGATATTTGTAGGGAGCACCATTTAAATAAAAATCTCCTTTAGTGACAGACACCTCCATCATGGGTTTATGTGCTTACTTACCATCCTCCTACTGCCCTGCACTTGCTCAAGACCTCTCATGTGATGCTAGTCACTAGGAAAAGAGTAGCTACTCTTCAATCTTGTTTGAATATAATGCTCTGTAACGAGGAACACATCAGCAGATGTTTTAAAGAAACTGGAGGAGAAAGGCAGATGTTGCACCTGGAAGCAATGCCCTGCATGGGAGGCCAAGTACGCTCGAGCTGCTTTTGAAGGAAGAATGCCTGCTTGGAAGGTAATGGGGCTTGGGCAGACCAAGGGGGAGACATCATCTGGCTCAAAACATCACAGGAAGCTTGTCCTGGTAAGCAGCTGTATTTTCACATGAAGAAGTAAAAAGATTGGTTACGGGTTTTATTAGTAGTAATAACTTTATTACTCTTTTCATATAAAAATTAATGCCAGGTATAACAGTGAGACATTTCCTATCAGTGAATAATCTTTTTATCAGTTTCATACCATTAACAATCCAAGACTATACTGACACAAAGCACACATGACAGAGTCACAGCTTATGACTGCTCAGAAACTAAAGCTCGATATAGAAGTCAGCTGTGTGACTGGTAAGTAGGTCATCTGTTGGGAACAGATGTGCTCTCTCTCATCTGCCTAGCTCTGCCAGTCGGCTTTGATCTGTAATGCCCTAAATGTCCTACTCTGCCTATCTAAAGGAGAGTGTGGTGGCCCCAAGGGGCTAGGAATCCTTCACTAACTATTCTCCAAAGGTGTCCTTAACCTGGAACTCATTTCCCCCCATTTTACCTTAATTAATTCTGACATGTTGGCTTCTAGTTCACCCAAGGCTGATTCATTCTTCCAGTCTTGGAAAAGAGATGAAGACAAGGAGATCTGGCTAATGGTAATTTGAATATCATTTGGGTTTGCCTGTAGTATTGTCTACTAGATTAAATATTTATTTTTTGAGACTAAAACACTTTGTTTAACAGTTTATATTTTCATAGAGCAATTAGTGCCAAGGATTGGCAGGAAAGTGCCTTTATGCGTGTTCCTAAATATATGGACTGAAAAAACCCACACTGCTTTTGATAAAAATAATATTAAACATTTTGTTCAGTTTTAAACATATGTAGTGACATAATTTAGGATCTCAGAGTCAGACATCACCGCTTTCAATGTAGAAACACATTTAAAACTAAAGAAGTTATGATTCCCTCAATTTTATGGAACTCATTCTTAAGTCTTAATAGGGCTCACAAGTGTTGATTCTTGCATTTATACTTGTATTTTATTTATATATATATGTTCAGGATACAGGAGAAAATGAGAGAAAGAAAGGAAAAGTTCTTTAGAGATACTCAGGGTCCTCTCACCTCCTTTAAGTTTAACCCTTAATTTGCTTACAGCATTCAGGCTAGCAAAAAAAGGTCTAGGCCTTTAGAAGAGATGTAACATCCTTCCTCAATTTCTAAAGCAAACAAGGGTGACCAGTGATGGCCTCGGGCTATGCAGTTAAAGAGACTGGTGATTCCTGGTCTGCAGATACACAGCACAGTGCAGTTATACCCTCTCAACAGATAAATGAGGTTTAGCTTGCAGTCCCAACAGGATCACTCCAAAGCCCTTCTCAACAAGCTCATAAGACAGAAAAGATCCACATGTGCCCTTTCCAGGCTTTAACAGATAAAGGATGACTAACTCTTAATGTTCACACAAAACCAGGAGCCTATAATTCCTTCTTTACTGGGTGCGAGATAGTTTATTGTTTTGCACCCAAGCTACAGGTTTCTTACTTCACACATTCTGCAAACCCTTCAACTAAAGGTGGCAAGAAGGGAAGTGTTTATTCCCGAACACATTAACCCAAAGGAAATAAACAGAAATTACTAAAATTTCTAAAAACCAAACCAAACAAATATTTGCATTTTGTGTAGGAAACTACAGCTACCTTCAAACACAAGGGCAATATATGCAGAAATGCATCCAATAAACCACTCTTGCTCCCCTAAATACAGGGTCTGGTAAACAGCAGGATGGACATGGATAAATTAAAGATAAATATCTACTTACATATCTTCTTTATCCCATTCTTACAATTGTTTAAATTTTACCGTGTTTTAATTGCAGCACGAAGTGTGTGGAGCATTGGCAGAGCATAGCTGGAACCTTAATGTATTTATGAAAGTGTATAAATTAAGTATCAATTTCAAACACTTACTGGACAGCGATAACTCTCTGAATTCTCCAACTAAAGGAATACACAGCAACTGCATGCGTAGATTTGTAAGCATCCCTATGTATATCACACATCAACACAAACAGATTTTATATAACAGAGTGCAAGGTGACAGGAGGATATGGACATTTGCTACCAGCTCAAATACCTCTCTGCATTCTTATTTGTACAGAGGCTTCAGCTAGTAGACATAAGCCTCTACTGTTTTTCACTCTAATTGGAGGTATATAACCAAAAGCAGAATAGAAACACTGCATTTAAAAAACCAGACACTATTTTCTGTCCAATTTACAACAATTCTAAACGACAACAAATGTGCGAGGCATCCAGCATCAGGCTTAGCTCTGTTGTTGATACCTAGTTTTCCAGAAACGAAAAAAAGTCAAGGGTCTGGCCATATGACAAGCTCTATACAAAATGAGTTTGAATGGGATGAGATCAGTTGTCCCCTTTACCGCCTGGTGGCCTTATTATTGAGAGAGGAGCTGAAAGACTGAACTCAGTCAAGCACCAAATATCTTACCTGTACCTGCCCCTGGACATCATCGAGTTTATTTTCAGCAAACTTAGATTTTCTGGTCTGTCCTCTCCTGTGACCAAACTTGCACTTGTTCCTCAGGACTTGCTCATCGTCTTCAATGGGTCTCCGCACATATTTGAAACGATCTTTAAGGGCCCGTTTCCACAGCAACTACATGGTGGGGGGAAAAATAGCTGTCATTACAAGTATCTTTCAAGAATTTGCCCCATCCTAAAGCAGGTCACTTTGTTTTACCTGACTTTACAAAAAAGTGTTTGCCATTAAGCAGAAAAAGGCTCACAGGGCGGCACCACCAGTGGCTGCCGGATGCAAGGAAACAAAAGCACCTGTGGTAAATGGCTCCATGGCAACCAACAGCTGGGCTAATGGCACTGCGGTGGCTTGATGAGGATAACAGTAATTGAATCTAAGGGTTAGATCTATCCAAAGCTGCCAGAGAAACTGCTGTGTGTTTTCCCTTTCTCAGCTCTTACCTTATGCTCCATTCATGACATCGGGTTGTGAAACTACGTAGTGAAGCAGATCAGCTCAAAGATGCCACAGAAACTGTGCTGTGTGGTTTTGGGGGATTTTTTGGTGTTCCGTTTTTGGGGTTTTTTTTAGTTTAGTGCATTATTTTTCCTTTGCCTCTGGCAGTATCTGACTGGTTGCACAGTTGTATGATTACTGTATCTAACAGAAGGGAGTGGGAAAGACACAGTGTGGCACTGCCTTTTGCTGGAAGCCTACAGTTATACTGGATCAAGTATATTTTTAAACTGAACTCAAAACTGTTGAATTAAGAGGATCATTTAAGTAGGTCCTAGCATTTGTAAGACACCTCAAGGTATGTAAAGCGCAACTTAAAGGCATTTCTGCACTGCAAGCAGATGAAGTTCCTGTTTAATGCAGCCATTCATCACTCCTTGGCAGTCAAAGAGCTTACGTGGCCCCACTGCTTTTGTCACCCTTGTGTATTTCCTTATTCAGTTATTAAAAAGTCTCTTCTGAAAATTGTATGGACAGCAACTTCCTCGTGCATCCTGAAGGACCAATGGCCATTTACACGTGGCACAAAGCTGGATGTCTCAGGGCAGGAACTAGCCTTGCCATGCCATTGACACCCTGGGAAGCAACTTCTAAGCAAAGGCTGTTAAACACATCTGCAGGCACAACCTGCAGTTTCAAATAGTTTTGTCATTCCTCAAAATCATTTGCTTATTCCAGTTATTGAGGGGTATTCAACAGTCAGAGGAAACAGAAATTAATCAGAAAAGTGACTGTAAATGACAAGATGTGGAAAGAGAGATTCAAATATCTGTTACTTAATTTTCAAAATTGACTCCAATATTATACTCACTTAATACTATACTCAAGCCTGTACCCACTGACATGCTAAAAAACAAAATAAACAGAAGAATGATTGCCCTAAATTTCTTACCAAAATGATCTCATTTATTAGACAAGATCAAATTATTTGAAAGGTTAACTTTGGTGCAAACCAGAATTCAGTAGAAGTAGACTAAGTAGTACAGCATCTCTCTTCGCAGTGAGTCTGACATTCCTGCCTTTCTCACCCACAGGACACAGATAAGAGGACATCTAAAGAGATGGCAATGAAGTCAGTGTGACCTTGCATTTCTCCTGCTGAGCTTATTGTTCCTACCTCATCAGGTTCTAGCTGACCTACAGGCTCTGAATCCTAAAAGCAAGACCTCTATTAATGGTGAAAAATTATAGTGGAAGAGCTATGAGAATACAATTCCTGTGGTGTCTACTTCAGCTCTTCTTGAGCAGTCCTGGGCCTATCAGGGCAGGAGTGCCCATCCCAGGGGGACACTCCCTGCCACCCACCTATGTGCCCTTACTGAAGAATCCTCTCACTGCCAGTCACAGTTGAGCATCCAAGAACTGGAAAGAAAACAAGCCCATCCGCATTTCTAGTATGCCAGCTTCAGGCTTAGGGTTCTGCCAGAACAGAAGTCACATCACCAACCTAAAGATAATGACAAAAATAGAGTTCAACTGCTCACCCAGTCTTCTCACAAGACATAGCCACAGCCTCAATGTGAATATTACACCTCAGCACAATTTTCAGAAGCAGTGACTACACGCCTTGAAAATCCCACTTGTTCACCTGAACCATTAAGGTCCTTAAATACATTTATAGATCTGGCCTTATGCATTTTGATGCAAATACCCCATCATTATATGCCTAGCAAAATTTATGCATAGCTTGCTATTTTAAGGCTGCTAAGAAATAAGCAAACAAAAAAACTTAGTTTAATGCTTCTCTGAAGTGTTTAACAGACGTTATAATATTTTAAAACATGATCCTCCCAGAATATATTAGCAGAAGACAATTTAAGCATCCCTGCAGTTGAGCTTCACACAGCTTCTTTCTTTTGAAAATCTTTATTTGGCTAGAAGATATTTTTTGCTTATTCTTTCACATGAAAGAATATGCTGACACCTATACAAGGCTTTAAATATCCTTGAAAGTACAAAACTTTCAGCTGTTTCATCCTCCAGTCCCCCATAAATTAAGACTTTTAACTAAATCTATTTCTGTAATAGGATTGTCATGAACTTAGGCAAGCCCTTTCTCACATACCTATTTCCAGAAGGAGACTACAAGCACATACATTTATGTGGTTTCCCTTGTGGATAATGCATCCTCTAGAAAGGATGCTTTTGGTACCATTTCTGAACCAACAACTTTATTTTCTTATAATTTCCCTGCCCTCCCCTGCTTCCCCCGAACACCACCCCAGGAAGGTTTACCTTCCTGGTAAAGGAGCAGAAGGATTAGCCTGTGTCTATCTGACATAGGAGGGAAAGGATTACATGCAGATTAAAAGCAGTAATTTACTAGCAAATAATCATTTTGTGTGCAGCAGTTACATAAACCAGGCATGTCAGCACTGGCATCCTGGGTTTCACAGGCACCATGGCACCACTCGGCAGCCACGTGCTCAAGTGATCTGCTTATGCAAAGCCCACTGGCAAGTGGTGTGGAGGAGAGAGCCCTCTCTCTTCCTTCCTCATGTCATGTTTTCTTGAAACCACACTATTTTCAAAAGGTTGGCTGAAATGAAATGAAATGAAATGAGGGAAATTATTCTTTCCAAATTGTTGGGTTTAAGCCTTGTAAAATGGACAAATATAGACAGAATATCTTGCAAGTCGTCAAGAAACAGTGTCATGCCAATTTGCTTTTGACTGCTGTGTCTATGACCTTGGCTTTTTCTATATGAACTATTTGTCTGTAACTTACAAATGTTTCATTGGTTACAATATACATCACAAATCTAAGTGTCTTATTCATGACTTTATTTGTAAATTAATTTATTTAGGATCATAATCATTGTCCTGACTACATTGCATTGCCTATCCTTTGAAAAAGGGCTGATGGCATAGAATATTTTTTTCAATACTGCAAAATTCAATGGGAAATTTTTTAACTGAGAAAACAGAATTGTGAATTGCCTACTACTAACTCCTGAAACCACAAACTTTTAACGACCTCTCATTACAACAGTATGAGACTGAAAATATTAGGCTATAGTTCTACATGACACATGCATTTTTTAAATTATTTGTTTAACATAATTTGGAGATGTAAATAAGTGTCCAGTATTTTGGAAACAAATCCCACAAACAAACCAAAAAAATGGAATGTCCAAAGTTTTGCAAGTAATTCTTTTTCCTGTCATGAAAATGCTGGTGTTAATTTAGGTGCTCTTATGTTTGGTTTTTGTTGTTGTTCCTCTATATTTGCCAGAAGATCTTTTCCTTTTCCAGTTGTTCATTTCATTTCTGCAAAAATGTTGCAACAAATGTGCTGACATTTACAGTTCAAAGTTTCTCCATCCATGAACTACTGCAGCCTTCTGCAGAGCCCAGCAGATGCTGTGGCTGCTCCTCCACCCCAAAGGGTAAGAAACTGCTTTCCTTTTAAGAATAACTTTAGAGTTAAAATTAATCTAGGAACTGAGACATAGCACAGCAATAAATAATAAGCAGTAAATGAATGTCATTAACAATACTGTGGTATAGAGCATTTTACATGGCAGAAAGGAAAATACTCAAAGGCAGAAGTGAGCTCCAGCGCACCAGAGGGAATGCAAAACTTGGTACTCCAAACTCTGCTCAGCCTTTTTGGTTTATAAAATGCATGCAACAATTTATTTTTCCTGCAACTTCAACAACAAATTAAAAGTTAAATAATTGAAAACAGGCTTTTTGGTATTCTAAATAGACCCCAATAACTTTATTACACTACCACTACTGGAAACCATTATTCTCAGAGGCCAGCCCAGCTGAATTGCCATGTCCCATCCTTCAGCCTTACAGGACACAAAAAGGAGGTGGTTATCTACCAGACACTGACATCTGTGCACAGCTGGCCATCTGAGGCTCTCTCTAGAGTCCACAGAGAAACTTACAGAGTGCTATTCCTCTTCTCCCAATGTAGATGCCAAAACTAAATTCTACGAACTGCCTCCCCAGAAGTTTATATATAAATGCCATTTGCCAAGGAATGTAACTAGCATTTTTGCTTAAAATACTACTCTCATGTTA
This sequence comes from Rhagologus leucostigma, assembly GCA_013397725.1. NCBI lineage: Eukaryota > Metazoa > Chordata > Aves > Passeriformes > Rhagologus > Rhagologus leucostigma. The sequence continues at coordinate 97,892 of VZTD01004116.1, forward strand.
GTTTTCCTTTTCTACATTTACCTATCAGTCCCCCTTACCTCTGAACTTTATTGATGGTAGATGCCTTAAATACTTTCAATGTGCTATTTAAAAAACTGTAATAATAGCAAGAGTTGTTGAATTAGTATAGATAAACAACTTTAAGGTATTCGAAATCTCTCAGTAATCAATATTTTACATCTTACATTTTAATATTATTATCAGGAACAGCAAGCAGAAATTATAGTACCTCAATAGCCAAAGGCAGTTTAAAAAAAAAGGCCTACAACAACTTTGCTTTTTTTGACCTGCTGAAGATCCTTTCTGAGAAAACAAAGAAAGAATGCTTGTTGTCAATTTTTTTTGTTGTTCATTTGCTTCTTAAAGGTATTTTACTGTGAGGCTTGTGATAAGTAGCTATGCATATGTTGTAGGGTTTGTTTTAAGCTGTTGCTGTTGTAACACACAACTGCCTCAGATCAAGAAAAAAATAAGTATTTATAGCATTTATGATCATGAAGGAAGAACAGAATGTCTAACAGTAGGGCAAATTAAAACAGTAATTCATTCTCATGCCCTCCTCCAAACTTAAGTATGCAGGCATACACCTTTAGTGCAGTTTTTCCTGTCTCAACCCAGGCAATGGAGAGGGGCTGGCTCAGAAAGTGTTAGACTAGCAATATTGGAAACTGCTAGCCCAGGTTTCTTTCTTACTTATTGCAGTTATTGCCAGACATGCTTTCTAGTAAGCATGAGGGAAAGATCAAGAGATAAAGAACAACCACTCTGAAATCTCCGCCCCATCACATAACTTCTGCCAGGACCAATTCTGCCATCCATCTGGCTAGTAATGACCATTTCCCATAGAACAGAGTTATAAGTAATTTCACCCAGTCTATGGTTCTACTGCAATTAAAGCCGTTTGAAAACCCAGTTTAAGAATCTCTGTTTAAAAACAGTTTTTAAAAATTAAAGGCTGTAAAATTGTCTTCGGACCAATCTGAATATTATTCTAGCTCCTCCTCCTAACCGGAGATGGATGAAGCCATAGCATTACTCAGGACCCTGCCCAAGGACCACCACTGGGGTATTCAGAGAGGTATCCTGACTAAAAATGAGGATAGACTGTTTCTCTCTGGTCCCTTTGCTCCCTCTCTTCTCTTTGAGATGTGTTTGTTTTCCTTAGTCCCTTCCCTTCAACAATGCCTGGGCTCAGGGGAGAACTAGAATAGTTACCCCTTAAGCCTCAACTTTTTTTTTATTCCCAAGATTATTTTGCTTTCTACAGTAATGGCACGTGAGATATATATTTACGTTCGAAGCTAACAGTCCCCACTGAGGCTCACAAGCTTTTACAAGATGCTATAAAAGTATCACATGGCAAAGCAATGATGTGAAGTGAAAAGGTGACCACTGTCCTTTGAGAGCACAGACAGATATTCTGGGTCACAAGTGAAAAAAATGTAGTTCAAATTTAAATCATCTCCTTCCACTGCCTTTTTATCCCCCCGCACTGATATTCCAAAAATTGTTTTTAAATGTTTTTTTTTTAATTAGACCTAGGTTCCTTAAACCACTAGTATTACTGCATGTTGCAGTTTCATATCTAACACACGTACGATTAGAATACATTGCAAGAGCATCAGCCACGTTAGTCCTCACACAGACAATTTTCTAAAGAGCTGGCTTCTTTGTTTTTAAAAACAGAAATAAATCAGATTTAATTTTATCCCTGGGCAGAAATCAGTCCAGAAAGAAAATGTACCCAACAAGCAACCAGGGACTTCATGTACAGGTCTGCATGATCTCAAGGTAGCTTTGAGGTATGGCCATACCTGGATTAATCTTTAACTGACATAGTGAAATAAGAATGTGATTTGCCAAACACAGCCAAGTGTGTGTGCTCTGAATAGAGCCAGCACATAAGAAATTGATATTGATTTCCTCTGAACTAGATTATTTTCTTGTGATTGATTATGTGGAAAAAGCCCACAATACTTACAAAGCCATTCCCATCTTCATCAAGGAATGGGTATGCCTGGAGCAGAGCATTGACAACAACGTTATATTGCTGACTGTTTGGATACCTGTGCAAACAAGATGGAGATGTAAAAGAAATATTTGGTTTTCTAGACAGCGTTAAACACTGGAGTCTATTCTGATCTACATTAAACGGACTATTTCTCAGGCAATCAATTGCCTTCCAAATAACAAAGGGCACATCTTAAAGGCTTGCATGAAATCTTTCTATTGGTTTCAGTAGGTTTCAGGCCCTCAGCCTCCTTTATTTAAGTAAATATATTAAAGAGAATGGCTTTACATCCATTTGAAAATTTATGTCTGCAGACAACAGGTAACTCCCCCAAATAAATTTAATGATGTTTACTTACAGTGATCCTTCTAGGTATTTGGTCATGTCTGCTTGTAAAAATTCAATAATCCTTATTCTCATACTGTGATCAGGGCATTTTTTTTCTGCTAATATGCACTTGACATCATAAGGGAAGTCTGGCAAAGCATAAGAACTTGTCCACTGCAATGTCTTGTATCTTGCAAAAAATGACTTCAGATTTTTCCTGTAAAAGAAAATATTATATCAGCACAATCACATCTTCTATGGAAATGCAGGCAGGAGGGAAAGAGAAATACATGGAAAAACTCAACACAAGGGAAAGTTATTGCTACAGAAATTCAAGGCCTGCTGTCTTTGTTTCTGCATAAAGAATACATACAAAAGCAGCAATCAATACATACAGAGTTAAAAATTAGATGTCAAATGTGAAATGTTATAACCAGCAGACAGCAGGAGGTGGTTTCTAACAGAAAGCAGAAAGCAGAGCAGAAGTCACTGGGGGCTTGCTGCTGTTGCAAAATATCTTTATTTGTCTTCATTTATAGTATGTTCCCTACTCTAGTAAAACAAACAGCTTAATTGAACAAAATATTATACATGACATTAGTTAAGGCTGTCCTCCCACAGGAGAGGGCAAGGAAGGGATGAAGGCAGTTATCATCAGCACATGTCTGGAAACAAAGCAGACAACTCAGCAGCTCTTCACAACAACACCATGACCACTATCCACAGATGTCACACCCAGCTGGGGTGAATCTGAGGCAGGTTATCACCACTGGCTGTCCCAACCCTAATTCTGAAAGAACACAGGGAAAAGCGGGTCCAAATAGCCAGTTATAGTCTCAATACCTTCTTGAGTAGGTTGGCCTATAACTCTCAACCTTTCTGACCTGGTTATGCTGCCACACCACCTTGGCATCTTTTAATGTAGTTTGTGAGCTATCAAAAACTCTACATCCATGGTGTAACTGCACCAACCCCAGCCCTACCACAAATGGCGGTGCAGCGCTGAGCAGGAAAAAAAAAATTTGGGTCCTGTCATCTGCTCCTAACAGCAGTAGAAGTACTCAGAGCACTACCATTTCCCCATGCAAAACAGGCACAAAATGGTCAGGGCTGCTGTCTTTCCAAGCTCACCAGATTTCATGGGACACAGATGGTTAACAGTAGATGCAAAGTGCAGTTAGCACTTTGCAGCTCAAAAGAAGGAAAAGTTGTGCAAGAAGAGGCAACATATCCACATAGACACATTCATCTCCTTTTTTGGTGATAAATTAATATACAAATAGGAAAATAAAACCCAACTTAGATTCTGAAATCACTTGGAAATCCCTCCTATGCAAATAAAGTGCAGATGTTCGATGTGGCCTCAGTGAGCAGCTCCCCAGCCTTTAAGTTTGCATCCTGTACTTTCACCAGCTTTACTGATGAAAGTGAAGTAGCACACAGGCTGCAAGTTATTACATGCTGTTTTCAACAAGCTACCACTTAAACTAGCTCAAAAACGGACCGAAGTTTAAAATTTACAGTACTTTGCATCTGAGCAGCACTGAAATTCCTTTTGTTGGTAATACCAGTGAAGCTGAAAAGCCATTTCAAAAAGAGGCGAGGTTTAGCAGGTTCCCTTTGGGCACACTGGACTATAGCCAGTCACCTGAGAAAATGAAATTTTCTTGTGGTTGAGATGGCTAATAACTAGGGAATCATGGCAACTCTCCCATCCACCAGTCCCTTCACACTTGCCACTGCAACAAAAATACTCCAAATTTCATTTATCTTCAGCCTTACCTGAAACAAAATAATTCCTTGCTCTCCAAAAGAGATGCAAAAATTCCTCTGGTCTCCACAGTGCATGAAATTACATATTTTACTAGCTTTAGCTGGACTCATCGCTTTTGGGAAGTCATGTTAAACATGTGCTGTAATGTTTCACAGTGAAATACAAGCTTGTTTCAAAAGAGACACAACTCCACATAAACTTTATCCTCAGAAATGCTCACATGCAAACTTGTTTAACTAAAAGAACAGTTCAGTTCAGCTGTAATGCTGTTCTCCACAATCAAGGGAGGTCTTGGGTCTATGCATAAATCTCAGTGCACATACAGTTTTGGGATTTAGGTACAAACATATGTAGCCTGTTTCCAGCCATACCTCTTCTAGCTAACCTGAGGCAGAAATAAGACCAAAATCTTAAAACTGAAAAAAAAAAATCTTAAAAAAATCTCAAAATCTCAAAGTTACATTTTTCTTGTCTCTCAGTTCTTGAGACTTTTGATTCTACAGCTAAATCAATCCAATGTCTAGCTCTGGCAAAATTTCAGTCTCCTTCTTTCTCTGCTGTCACATGTCTGACTTACTTGGACCCCTTTCTTACCGGTACTAGGAAGCCTCTAATCCTGCAGCAAGTTACGAGGAGCTGCAGTGATAAAATTCTTAATTATTCTTTTCATTTAATTTTCTCACAGTTTAAGTCCCCAAAATGGCTTCTCATGAGGTGAAACAAATGCCAGTTCAGATGAAGCAAGCTGGTCTCTCTATGCTTAGCTGCAGTACCCAACTGCATCCTAACAAGCATCTCCTCAGCAAGGAGACAATTATTCACAGAGCTTTTACCACTCATCTTTTGTAGATTGCCACTTTAATATGCTCAGTCACAGCCCTGTCTCACACAGCTATTTCCTTTTTTGTCTCCATTGTAACCTTACACTGCTCGTGCACAGCATGTTTACTGAGAAATGAGGCTATAAAACAGCATTGTTTTGGGAGGAGCCATTTGTCTCCTTCAGATGGAAAAATACCCCACAACAAACCAACCAACCAACCAAAGAAAAACAAACACCAAAAAACCCCACACAGAACCCCCAAAGACCCATCTGTCTGAATCATATAACCCCTGGCATCCCTAATCCCAGGAATACCTTGTTTTACTGACAAAAAGACAAACAGTTACATGCTTGCAGTGTCACCCAGATCATTTTCAGTGACAGTTTTAAATTACACTGGAGAGAAGAGTGGGGAGTAAACACAGCATCATCTCCCCAAATTCAGTGTCCTGTGCAACATCACACAGACACACAGAGCTACCTGAATTAGCTGTAACAAGTCAGTAAAAATAATCTTGGTATCAGTACAGACAACTCAATCAAGATAGCTGTGTAAAGTGCCATAGAGAGCTAGAAACAAGATCAAATACTAGATCATAATATGATTTTGTTATTTTTAAGCTTCTTGAGCATACTAGTAAGAAGTAGTATGCTCAGGATCAGTTGCTTGCATCTATTTAGTTCATTTAGGGAAAAATGTGATTTAAAGGCCAACTGAGCACATACATAAATGGGCTGTGTGCCACAAGCTTTTCCTATTGTCTGCTAAAGCCCATGAGGCAGGCACCCACTGCTGTATCTTGTATCAGCTCAGATCCGATTTAGTCAGAGGACATGGCAGTCAAGAAGAAATTTGCTGACATCAGTGGGTTGTGCCCATTTTTGGTATATCCACATAAAACTCAGAACACGGGGGGAAGTCTCAATAGATTCCCATTATTCACAAATGAAGATCTAACCTTTCACATGTCTATATCACACATCAACAAGAGACTCAAGTCTGAAGGTTTGTAGTCTGGAAGAAAGTCCATGAGAAACAGAGGAGAAAACAAGGAACTTGCAGATGTGAAAGAAAGGGAAAGTCTTCAGCTGTAAAAAAATGTTCCATTTCCCTAACACATATATAATATGCTTTCAACTTTATGACAGCATTTAAGGTTGCAAAGGCTATTTCCATCAAAAGGAAGAAATTTTGACAGAAGATGAAATATCAAATGAAACTTTTCTCCCTCTCAACAGTCAGATAAGAAAAGGCTCTATTTTTCTATTCACAGTTCTGAGATCTGTGCCTGAAAGATCCTCACGCTATTCTCTTTAAGTGCTTCATTGTCATTTCCAACTTTTGAGCACAAATGCAAGGTTTCCCAGTTATTCCCTAAAGCCTGGGATTTGCAGTCTACCTAGTGCTTGATGATGTCTTATATTTTTTAGTTCCCACTAAACACAAGCGCAGGTATCCTTTAGACTGGAAAAGAAGTTACCCACAGCAGTGTTAACTTCAGCAAGGCTGGGATGTGGGAGCTGTCAGATGAGCCAAAACTGCCCATTTCTCAGAGCAGCCCCCACTTCAGCTTCCCCTGTGGTACCCTTTCTGTAGAAAACATCATATTCAGTACGAGCACGAAGCTACAGACAAAATTAATCTGCTTCCAAAAAATTTTGCAAGATGCAGACACAACCTTCTTCTAGAAGGAGTCCAGATTTTTTGACAGTCTGCGGAGCTGCATCACATAAGGGAAGGCTTTGCACTTTCACCTCATGTGAGGGCAGCAGCAGTGGGTTACAGAGAAGGGAAGAAAAAATGCTCCTTAGGGAATCTGACTGACAAAATTGCCAGTTAAACCAGGCCATTTAAAAGAAACATGGTTTATTCGTATTCACCTCTGTAAGATATGTTACACTGTATTGTACTAGTTTGAAAACAAACTAGTGAGACACTCCAAGTCCGAAATACAGTTTAATAGGAAAAAATAAAATAAGTGCAATAGTACAAAAAAAATAATCCACTGACAGTGAGAGTACAACCTGACCCCCTGACGGTCAGGGGGTTGGTAGCAGTCCAATTAAATGGTGGCTGCAGTCCTCCTGGAGTGATGGTTCTGTTGAAGCAGTGATTCTGTAGAAGGGTCTGGTCTTCCTCTGAAGGTCCAGTTGGGGTGTAGAAGGGTCTGGTCTTCCTCTGAAGGTCCAGTTGGGGTGTAGAAGGGTCTGGTCTTCCTCTGGAAATCCAGTGGAAAGGCTACTTATCCTGTTCCAAACTCCAGATTATATCCAGGTGGGAATGCTGGCTCCTTCCTCCTGGGCAGAGCATCTCACGATGGGATGGTGAGTCACGAGGTAAGGCATTGTTGGGCCCATTTAACAAAAGATAGTCCGGAGGGAGGAGGCAAGGAACATTGCTACACCTGGTTTCAACAGCTCATGAGGATGGTAATAGAATACACTGTAACCCAGGACATGTATCCAAAGAATTTTATAGGTTTTTGGATTTTTTCTTGTGTTGCTGTTATGACTTTGCTAGACCTTAATAAGGCAATGAAGTTAGTGTCTTCTGCAAGTCTTACAAATGACTTGGCTCATTTCTGGTGTGGAAGTGATGCTGTTGGGGGCTGCCCGAGGCCGCACAGCGTCCAGCTGCAGACATCCTTGGTGTCAGCTGCAGTGAACAGGGAAAAGCTGGCTCCTTCGCAAGAAGCAAGCCCCAAACAGGAATGATGAAAAAGCATTGGCGGAGGCAAAGGACAAGAGAGGGACCCTTGTATAGGTTCCAGCTGGTTTATTGCAGAGTTTATTCCAGGGACATGATTGCAGCTGGTTTATTCCAGAGACAAGACCAGGCTGAAGGATCCAGTGACAAAAGGCGAGGGATCAGGAACTATACAAGGTTTTATGCGGAGGGCGGAGTGGGGGTGGAACAAAGGAAAACAACCAATGGGGATCGACTGAGGAGGAGGAGACAACAGGAGAATAACCAATGGGGATAACTTAGGGGAGGGAATTACATGAACCAACCAATGGGACATCGAAGAAAAGCAAACTTTCTAGTACCAGAACATAAGCAATTAGGGGAAATGCATAAACATGAATTTATACATAAAACTGGGTGGAGAATTCCTAAGCCAAGGACTTTGAAACCTATGGATTAAAAACCACTGAGAACATATGAACGTGCCATAACTGAGAGGTGAGAGTTAAGCCTCTGTGTTCTTGAGGCCTGTCCACCAGTCCTCAGACTGCATGACTGCAGTGGCCACCGCCACATTCACCGTAACTAGAAGGAAGAAGATATAGCAATTTATTTCTTTTTTCCTGCAAACTTCTGTGGAAGAGTCACAGCACCATGTGAAAGACCCACAGCACCAAATAAATTTGGCTCCAATGACCTGAAGTGTTCCAAAACCATGAATCCAGTTGTCTTGACTTCCAAAATATTGAGGCAACAAGCACAGACAATATCTATTATTATGAGTCTTCTAGGTCTCTTAACTTTCAAGTTAGTATTCTTAAGTATCTTGCTGCAATGACAGAGACATGAAATTCTGACTTAAAACACAAAAAAAATGGCAGAAATTCTCACATCCACATAAATAAAAAACCTAAATTTAAGCATCTCCTCCAAGCCCTAAACAAACCAAATCAAAACTTACAGATAAGACAGGTTTTCTGAAGTTGGAATAACAGCTGAAGTGAAATTACCAGAAATCATAAAAATTAAATTATTTTTCTGTTACGTTATACCAAAGGTATAATCAAACAAAGCATCTGGCATCTGTACTTCTGAACAAAATACATAGGTAGTGCTTCTCTCCTGCTATTGACCACTGTCAAAGACTGAACATGGTTTTGTTAAGTCTGCTTTTCATGTCCTTATGAGCTAATTGAAAAAAAAACCACCACATATACCAGAAATAGTTCTGATGATATCAAGAATAAGGTCTTTGCTCAGAAACTAAGAAACTCTTTAAGCTATACATTAAAAAGCACTGTTCTGCTGAGTTTTCACTGTAGGATTACAGCTACATTTGTGTGTATATGTATATACATAAAAGTAATATTTGCTCTCTTGTGTAAATGGAGCAAAATCACTTAAAGTAATTGATTAGGTGACGATTTTTCTCTTTTCCCTTTAAAATTTTTTCTTTTTTTTTAAAGCACAAGCATAAGTGTGTTTCTGATGAAACACATCAAACAGACCAACAGTACTGATGTATAGGTACTAGGGGAAGCAAAGGAAGGAGCTCTCTGAAGATCATTAGCAGAATGATGTATCATAACTAAAAGACACTTCAGATGCAGCTACCCAGCAGTCAGGGCAGTTGCTGTTGCCTGATCAAAATAGACGTGGGACTGCCCTAGTTAAAGACATTTCCTCTGCTGAAGAAATGAATGACCCATGCAGGCCATCATGGGCATCTTGGAGGTGGATGTCAAATTTGTACAGGTAAAGGTAAAGTTCCCAATTCGTTGTCCCTGCTATCAGTTCAAATTTATGCAGGCACCAGCAAAAATATTCTGTCAGTGTTGGCGATAGCTTTATTGGTGTACGAACACTTAGGAGGCCCAGGTTTAGTGGAGCACTGACCACGTCTTGCAAACTCACTGCAAATAGGGAAGTTCAAACCTGTTGAGGCTGGCTGGCGAACCTGTTATGCTGCTTGTGCTCTGACCAAATTACTCCAAGGCATTCAGACAGTAAATCTGTTACACAGGACTCAAGAGCTGCAGAACATGTTTTTATAGAAAAAATAAATGTACAAATAAACATGTACCAGGACATCACTCTTGAGGGAAAACAGCTGGACCATCATAGTGGAAACAGTGGAAAAGGGATACATTAGGGACGTCATTTTGCTAAGCAAATATGTTGAGGAAAGGCAGACAGAACATATAAACCAACCAATAAAAGGTTGGTTTTCCACAGCAGTATCAGGTATTTACAAATAATAAAAGCCTCTGTCTTAGCAACAAGATAAACCCCAGGCTGTCAGGAGCCATAAAACTGCTAGTACTCCAATACAGAAAAGCAGGAATATGGGAAATATATTTATTGAATTGTTCTCTGTGGCGATCTTATTGTCTTCACAGACAGGCACTGCTTTAAGATTAATCTTTTTGGGAGATTAACAAAAAGATTGGCTTTTTTTTACTTCTGACATTGCTAGCAAAAATTATTCCATTGGAGTAGCCTGCAAACCTCATCTGGATTTATGTATGCCCAATTTCAATACAAAAAAAAAAAATTATGGAGTTGATTCATCCACTTACTCTATATTTTTGTGTTTAAGCAATCTTCTTCCATATTTTGGTATTATTTAGTAATATAGAAGAGTGTATTTAACACAGTTCTTAGGACTACCTACACAGGAAACACAGAGAAACTTGGAGCCGATTCACCAGCATTAATAATCCATAAATGCACCCATTAATTCACTTCCGGCAAAATCACACAGTTATTGAAGCTGTGGCTCCATGGATCTTCTGGAAAAACAAAACTAAAGCCAAAAACAAACCACAAAAACCCAACACCACACACAAATTAAAACAAACAAACACAAAAACAAATAGAAAAAACCAAAACCAAACCAAAAAAATCAACCCACAAATGTTAAGTTTTTCTTTTTCAGATTGGATGAAATGAATGAGGAGACAGAGGCTCTAAGTGTAATCCTGGCCAAATATCAATAATTTAAACAGTACATTGTGTAATGGATACTCTGATTCACACAACCCATTTAAAACTCTTTATACAGCACAAGGCAAATTAGTCATCATTAATTAAAAATAAGTGTTCTTTAGAAGCACAGGCTAAACACTGCGGGATCAGTGGTTTATTCCAAGGGTTCAAGTGATTTGTTTCTTTGATAACAATGCTGACAGGATCTTTGGAGTTTTTGGGATGTTGTTTTAAGAACAGAAGTACCAGGACTTTTAAAAGCATTAAATCATATCTATGGAGGAGAATGGCAGGGGAGAAGTTGTAGCAGGTGGAAATAAAGGGGGATAATGAGAAGCAGACAAAGCTTTGCAAACAAGAAAATAATTGCCTTGAAAGAGGGACAGAACTCTCTTTCAACACTGACTGCCCATCTCAAAGAAGAAAATCATGGGTAGGAGAAAAAAAAAAAAAAGAAAAAACCCATCACCTTGTCTTGCCTCCAGTTTCTAGGGAGGCTTGTTTTGATAACCAAGGAAAATGAGTGTGCAAATGGAATCAGCATGCCTACCTTCCCAAGTGCTATATTTAAGATACCTCCGGCACACAATTTTTTGAATAGCCATATTCCACTCTGTACTGACTAATTTGCCAGATTGCTGTTGAAAACACATCTGTAAAAGGTGATTTTTAAAAATCAGATAAATAAAGACAAAGCCATGTCTTGCCCTCTGCATGAGGTAACACTAAGCAGTGAGCAAGGACTGAGGATGGAAAACGTCATCAGGCTATTTCATTCAGTCAAATCCTAATAAATTTCTGTTCTTGTTGTTTTCTAAATACACCTGGATATACCTGAACCTGACCTCCAGTAATTAAGACCACTCTTTGTAAAGTATAAATGAAGCAAGAAGAAGTGTTTATGTTATTTTCAAAAGGTGAGGAATGTTTAATGAATATATTCTAAACTCACTTTTGCTTTAGCACTCTGTGATCAATTAGTCCTTTTTCGTTTTCAGCTGAACACAGATATTTCTTCTGTTCCACAGGACCAGAAGAATTTAACATCTGTCTGTCAGTAGCCCTGAAAGAAGAAAGAAGAAAAATTCACTGTCAGGTCTCGTGATGCTTATAGAAAAGAGGAACTTTAGGGTTCTAAAATACAAGTGGCAGAAATAGAAAAGGAGAAAAATCGACATATTGAATAGTCATGATTTTATGATGCTGATGTCTCAATCAATCTCTCAGTTCAATTACCCAACCAACATACTAAAAGGACAAATGTAATAGTACTGCCTGCTGACATTCTAATCATTACACAGTTTCAAACCCCAAGAACATCAGCCTTCTCCGAGTTGCAGGGTAACTTCCATCTTCATAACCTGGCATCTCCTAATCTCTGGGAAAAGCTAACCATTACAACATGGAAGGGGTGGGCTGAAAGAGCGAATTACACAGCATTTCAAGACAGTTTCTATATAACTAGAACTTTGAAAAGTTGTTTTTTCTGGAGGTTAAGTCCAAAGCTTCAAGTCAGTTTTGCATTCCTCCAGCCACTCTAGAAGATCTCTGAATGCCACCTGGTCCTACAGTCCACTGTTCCTGGTTATTTGCTCCAACTCTAGCTCATCATCAGCAACAAAAACTCTAGATGCCCACTCTGCTGTGTGTCAGTCCAAATCACTGCTTCCCATTTAGCCTTTTTTGTCCACTTCTCTCCCCCCTCATATTCCTGTTATTTCTTCTTTTGGTAGATGTGTTAGTAGAAGCCAACATCAGAAGTTTTATCCCGTACTGGGGGAAAGGCAGAGCTAAGATAGTGGATGCTGTTATGCTGCCAAGAATTCACGGCAATCATAAAACACTTTTTTTTTTCCTAAACCTCATCTCTTCAGAACGTCAGAACTCTTAAGATGCTCTAGAAACTGTTCCAGCCTCAGCTGCACTCAACACACAAAAGGTTGTTATTGGAAATGACATTAAAGTTTGCCAAATTTATAGGCGGAGTTTTCCCTTTCCATGAATCATTGTTTTTCAGCTATGCAGTTAAAGAACAAAACAAAAAAAACTCTAGTATGTTCTCTGTGTGACTCTTAGAAACAACTGGTTGTGAAAGTGGAAGACATCTTAATATTTACGTGGTAATGTCTATGTGTGAACTCCTCATACACACATAAGCACAGTTTCTACTGCGTGACTGAGAACACTTCCACTGAACCAGGGACAGACACAAGATGCTGTTTCTGTGTCCTAATCCAAACTGCTGGAGGTGTAAGCCACATTTGGTGTCCTTTCACAAATCTATTACTTCCACACAGAAAATATTCACCTATCACACTCTAAATTCTATGTCCAACCAAGGACTTTGTTTCTGTTTCTAGCAGGGAAGTGAGCTCAGCACAATTCACCCACAGTCAGAGGATGAGCTAAGGACACCAGAATAAAGAGGTGGCAGCCAGGAGTGCACGAAAAAGCACTGGGGATAACATTCATATCAGAAATAAAATAGGGAAATACTGCTGACGGCTCTTGGAAGCTCCACAGTGACTTCAGCTGACCCAGAAAGAGACTGTGATGATGATGCTCTCTTCCCTGCCCTGAGCAAAGCCCTCTCCACCCTGTCACTGGTCTTGGCAGGGTGAGCAAGTTCTGGGAACTGGCCTGACTGAGAAATAATTCTGCAAAACAGAAAAGAGGGTTGGTTTTTACCTGGGCTCAAGCACTGCATGATATGGGCTAGGGGTGTGCAAACTCAGCTTTCACCATTGTTGCCTGGCACTGTGGGACCACACACCCAGCTGTGGATGCTACTAACTGCAAACCTGCATGGTTTCTCTACTCCCTGCAATTCAGCCTAACATCACTGAGCGATGGAGGAAATGTGAGTTCACATATATTGTAAACTACCAGAACTACGAATTTTACATTTGTTCGAAACAGTGTCTCGTACACTTTAGTCATGAGTCCTTGAACTAGATCAAAAGAAATTATTCTTACAGGGTTTTGTTCAAGATGTACCGAACAGACAAAAATAATTTTGAACTACATCACTAAGACAAGCACTGCAGTGTTAAGAAAAGAGAGTCACAGCTATCTGCACATGAGGATACAACTTCTAGTTTTGTAACAAAATACTCTTTTCACTATAGGAGCGTTTCCATAATTTTGTACCCCAAACTGCACAGAATATATTGACTTTTTACTCCTCCTAAAATACATGACTGAATGCATCTTAAACATGCTTGGATTTTATTCTGTCATTCTTGTTGACACAGAAAATATTTCAGGAACAGCAGCTTATTTACACAACTTCCCTGTAAATAGAAGGACACCAGCATCTTATTTTCCAGGAAGGAGACTAGGTAGGGAGTTTTTACTGTAAATTATATTCACTAACATTTGATATTTTAAGCATTTAATTTTTTTTGGTGTCTGCAGAACTTCACAGCAAAACTGCTGCCCTCATGTTACTGGAACTGCATCTCTTTGTGGGACAGCATAGCTTGACCTGCAAGAGCTGAGAAGCACAGGGGGAACAGTCACATCTGAGACACAGTCTACCCAAACACCCCTGACAAAATCAAGGATGAAAGCTTAATATCCAAAGCAACATTCTACCTACCCTAAAAAAAAAGGACGTCTTCTTCTGAACCACTCTGCTGAAACCATGGTGTATCTGCTACACTTTGGATGAAGTACAGGACCTATACACAGTAGTCTTCCTCACAGAAGACATCTACTCTACCCCTAAAGAAGGAGCTTCCTGTAAATCAAATAGACAGGCCCTTGGTGCGGAGAACCGAGACTGGCTGTGATTGCACACACCAGGCCTGTGATAAATCATACGTGCAGTGACACGGGCTTCCTGTAAACTCCTTCCCTCCAAAGGTTCAGGAGCATTGACCTAAGGAGTTTCACAAATACTTCCACAAGGACAAGAGGATGTATCTACATGAACAGTTTAGTTCTGCTCATGAGTACAAGTTGTTTGGAAATAACTCAGTCATTGCTGTTTATCACTTTTGTTTGCATTGTTGACCACCTCAGAGTGCACAACCTGGACTGCTTTTGAATGAAGCCAAATGCTCTGCAGTTCTAATCCTTTGGGATTAATCCTACTGTGTCTAATGCAGCCTTAGTGCTAGAGTCCTTTCCTTTGAAAAAAAGCATTTTTCATCCATGGCAAGCTGTTCTCTACTGCCAGGATTCTTGGGTTTAGAAAGGACCACTCAGGGGTCAGGATTTCTCTCCTCAGCCAAGACATTCAGAAAAAAATAACCCTGCAAGACTTACAATAGGTCAGAATGGAGGGAAAGAATGGGACAATCAACAAACCCCTCACCAAAATACCCCCAACGAAAACACCTCACAAACTCTGCCCCCTCCTCTTGCCCCTAAGAAACCCCAAACAAAGAAAACCTGCTCAACCAAGAGCCAGGACACAATCATTGAGGGCAATCTCCTTGGAATCTGTTTTCTAAAAATCTGCCTAGTTTCACAATAAATTTCAATAATGCCACTGTGGCGTTATTAAATGCTTACATCTGGACCAAATCCAGAGTTTCCTTTGATAAACTAACTTTCAATACACCTGTGACATAAATACTATCTCTGGCTAAATCATTATTTTACTCCAAGACTTGCTTATTTAACTTATTTAAAAGTAAGTTCTTCAAAAGCTTAATATTGTAACCAGAGAAACTTTTAGCTATAGTGAAAGTTTGACAGTGCTTCATCCAAATGAAAACTAGGTCCTAGAACTGGATATGAAGAAAGGTTTAAATCAATTAATGGTGTAGTTCAGGAATGCTGATGCCCTGTTTAAAACCACAAGGTAATAATCTAATTTTACATTTCACATTTGTTACAGATACTCAAAATATAAAAACCAGCTGAAGAGCTAGTAAATGCCAGTTTAAAAATGCCATGAAAAGAACACAACTATACTCAGACTGATATTTGCGGTGCCATGAACAAACTCACCCACTGATTGCTTCTGGAAATTTTTGAGAAGCTGTTTCACAACAGTATGTAAGGGATTCCAGCCCACTCTTCTGTTGCTGGTATTTTTTAATCAGGTCCATCAGCACTGCCTGATGCCCAATCTTCTTCACCAGCTGCTGCACCATACGATCATTAAGAGCCAGAAGAGCTGCTCCACTTACTTCTTCTTCTGCAGATTGAAGGGGGTAAAAAAATTGCTGTAAAATAGCTTTGTAGCTACATTCTTAAAACCATTCTTAAGCTACACTTAAAACCATGATGATGGAAGACAGGTCAAAGGTAAGGATGCTTTGTACTGCTGACAGTCAGCTTCAGCTGCCACCATCCTTTCCCAAGCAGTGCCAGGAGTCCTAATCACTGGCCAGATACTTTCACCTGACAAAAAGCCAAGTCTGAAACATATAGAAGCAATTTGGTGACCATTTTAATGCTTTAAATCAGGCCTGACTTGAACCACAGGAGACTGTTACTTGCTGATGAAGGAAATCAAGCTTTTTAACAGGGTACACAAGAAATAGGCTGTTCACGTGACGGTTTCTTGTGCACTCCTCTGTAGGGTGTTTATATACTCAGACATAAAACATTTGCACACTACGTTTGCATTATTTCAAAAGATTTATGCAACATAAAATAGGCCCTGTCAAGACTTTTAAACTGCCTGCTCTGATCTGAGGTGTCTCTATTTATGCACAGCCTTAATGTCGTCCCCCAGGATTTCTCAGAGACTTTGTGATAAATCTGTGCACTTATGCTGATTTATCAGCTCTATGTCAGTTCTCACCCTAATAAATTTCTATAAAAGTCTGAAGTTAGCATATACACACATGCCCCAAACCAAAACAAAGTAGGCAGTGCCAATTAAATGCAGAGCAAGAAATACTAAACAAACACCACGCCCACCTCCCAAACAACAAAAATGCTTACCACGGAACTTAGGAACTAGTTCTCCTAAATTTCTCTGTTTCAACCAGTTGCAGACTTGCTCAACCGACCAATTTTCCATCTTCAGTTGTTGCAATGCTAAATTTCTCTGTGAAAGGAAAAGAGGGGATTATTTTTATGCTGAACTCTAAGTCGAACTCCAACATTTCATAGCAAAAAATTCACTTAGCAAATAATACATCTACATGCTCTGAATAAAAATGTTGCAAAATAATCCAGCTAATGCCTGTTGTAACTGGCAGTTTCCTTGGATCTCTTTCCTCACCTCCTCTCCCGTCTCTGGTTTCCCTCTGTTCTGAGGCAGCCTCATTCCTTATAAAACAGGACCTGCTCCAGTACCATTAACACCCAGGTTTCCACACAGAGAAGAAAAAAGGTGTGAAATTCACCACCACCATCAGGCTCATCAGGAAATGGCTGACATTTTACAGAAGGTAAAAAAAAAAACAAACCACCCCACCGTCAGATAAGAGTCTGTCACATACATGCTCATAGTCAATCAAGCACCTTAACCCTCTCTGCACCATCTCGCAGGGCGGGTACCCAGCAAATACTTAACCCTGAGTTACCAACAGCTAGGGACAAGAAAGGTGAAAGGGAGGAGATCGCTGCTCCTGTTATTGCTGGTACCTTTCTCCAGGCTGCAGTGGTACCTGGGAGGATGTAGTGGGCACCCTGGGAACGCAGAGTCTCTGGGGCAGTTGGGACGCGTGCATCCATCCTCTGGATGAATCCTGCACATACCGTGCCCCCTGCCTGAAAGATTCACTTGGATGACCGACGGTGCAACACATCCCAAAACCAACAGCGACCTCCCCAGAGGAAGATTACGTATAAAGACACAGCTTGTTCCACACTGCAAACTTCTCAGCAGCAGAAAGCTCTCTCCAAGGAGAATTTCCTTATTAATGTGTTTTAGCTCTACTATGTAAAGGAGCACCAAGTGCTCCATGACCATGCTTGCAATCCACAGCCAAGCGACATTATTGGAGTCAGTTTTTCAGACAAGTATACAAGTGTCTGGCATCATTGGCCAAACATTCCCTTCCATACCCTGAGCCTGCAGCAAACTCCAGACTAACACGCGGATTCACCCTCACAAACCTCATCAGCATCTGTGCTCAAAAGTAAAGGGAAAAAAAAGAAAAAAAATCCTTGAATAAAACCATTTCCATTTTCATCCTTCAACAGCAGAGACCCTCCAAAAGACACACACTTCAGCCTACACTCTCATGCCTGTCGACTTCAGCAACTTAGAAGGGTTAAGTTTAAGAGGAATGCCTTTCTGAATTACATGAGTGGATTTAATTTGATATGACAACAGTAGCCATACAACTCCTCCCCCAGGCTAAGCAACAGGAAGAGGGTGTGAAAAGTCATTATTTGTTGAGAACTCTGGTGTAAATTAAAAATCACACCTTTCTGTCACACTTCTTACTTCCTTGCAAAGAGTAGAGCAGAAAAAAAAGTCTCCAAAAACTTGAAAGATAAAACCGGGTGCAAAGCAGAAAGATACTTCCCTTATCAACCAAGCAGTGAGAGAGATACATTAAAATGTTGGAAAGGTCAATTCTTCATCCTATAGGAAGACTAACACCCTAGAACAATTCTTCTAAAGCAGACAGGCAGATACCAACACTTCGAAAAGTGTCAGGCGAACTTTAGCCGTGCACAACAATATGCACATTTAGCCCTGGGTGGCTAATTCTGCAGCAAAATGGCCACTTGCTCATGGAAATGCAGGCTGCACACTTTATAGAGGGAAGTGATGACAGTTGAGAGGCTGTTTTTTCAAAAAAAAGATCAGATTATATGCATTAAGGGTCATGAAACATAAATGCTTTGAAATGCTTCTCAAAAGCGATTTCAGTTACTTGCCTATGCTATCAATACAGCAAGCAGAAAAAGAGCACACCAGTCTTCTAGCAGCGTTGTGGAGACAACAAGGACTGAGCACAGATGCTGGTATTTGTCTTCATTAATGATTCTATTTATTACAGTAGCATCAAAAGACTATCCAGCAAAGGGTTGCCTGTGTTTAGTGTGGTGAAATCTGTGAATATTTATATTCCTCAATTGAGTCTTGTAAGTCAGAACAACAAAAACCCAATAACAGTAACGTTTTAGAGACAGCAATTTACAGCGTAACTTCAAGTCAAATTCAGAACTGTTTTAAGTGTGAGTGATCTTTGTTGGTAAATATAGCCAATCACTGTGACCCATTTCTTCATACACCTGGGGTAAATAACTATAATTAGGACATAATTAGCCCTGGTTAACGAAATTAAGTAATGAAATCAATGAAAATTACCTTTCCCTAGGACCCAACAGGACAAGACTTCTATTTACTATAAAATTCTTCAAGACTAAAGGATAAAAATCTTGGGTTTTAATCAGATCAGGCTAAGACTTATCTATGGTACAGATTTTAGGTCATGTAGTTGGTTGCACAATAGCAAGAGATGGGGTTCCTGACCAGCATGCCTATGCTGGCAGATCCATACTGCATGTGCACCAATCTAACCCCACAGCTTGTTCTACAAGAAAATATATTGAGCTGCCACAATCTTGAAGTGACGCTTCTAGATGAATAAGGTGATATATCAAAACACTTTAAACATGATGCATGAGTTATTATATTTACCTCCCATGCTGATCTGTGAGAGAGCCTATGGCACCACAGACTACAAATAGCACAACTTTTGACAGGCCTCTATGAGGATTTCACTGAGGTCAGAGTTATGGTTAATTTTAGTACGTTTTAGTACTAAGGGAATGTGTTAGGCATGCGATGTGTGCACATCTATACATCACAGCTGTGGGGCACATGTCGTACAGGCCAGGTCTCAAAGTTGCAAGTGTGATGAGTAGGAGTTGGTGCATACAAGAGATATAAGCAAAGTATCCCACGTGCAATTTTATGCTCTCTTAATTTGGCTGCATCTTCAAATGCATCACAGAGACTTTATTATTTTCTTTCCACTTGCTACCAACCTATTTTTAAAACAATTAAAAATACATTCAAGCAAATTTATTGAAGACAGAATATGTAATCTCAGATCCAGTGCTGAGTTATCATGAAAAGAACATCAGTTGTCCACAAGCCTTTTCAGTAACATATAGGGAAAGACTCTGAGACAGCACTTCTGTCACTTTCCCCATCCCTTGAAGAAAATGCCAACAACACATTGCTATCATTTATGCTAGCGTGAACCATTGTGCAGAGAAAAGGAAAGAAGGAAAGGGAAAAAAAATTCCAGTATCAGTGAAGGAGCAAATCTTAAAGTCAACATATCAGTTCTCATTTCTGTGCTGCTGTAGGGCAAGACACGTGCAGCTGCAAGATCAGGAGACATGAAAAGGTACAGCAGATGCAAGAGAAAACCCATATCACCTAGGAGAAAGGCTCTGTACGAAGGTCTAGGGAGAAAACATGCATCCAGTTAGGGAGAAACTACATCCAGTAGTCAGGTGTAGATAAAGGGAAACAAGCCAGACAAACCTTTTAAACTTTGATCAGAGTTATGGCAAGTTCAAGGCTTCTGAACATGCCCATTTATTGAGCTTGTCAAGCAGACAAATGCCTCTGCTGCAAGAATTAACTCTGAAGAATATTATAAAAAATCAACTCTTTCCTTAAGACATGTGCTTCTGATTAAATATGCTATTTCTAATATTCAAATTTTTACTATATAAACTTTAAAAATATTTTCATCTGTACTATCTGCAGTACTACTGGAAAAATGAGCTGTCCCGCTTCAACAGCAAGATTCAATACAAGTACGAATTTCTCTCTATTACAGATGTGCAAGTTATTTGGCAATTTGAAAGGAAGAAAAGAAAGTTAATTTGACTGTGTTAATAGTAATGCAAATGATACTCCATTCTTTCTATCACTGGCAACAGTGCACAAGTGATGAAATAATACACTTAGCCATAAATGCTGCCTTTTTTTTTTTAGAAAACCTTCTGGAAATGAAGGCCCTGTAAAAATCAAAGCTTTTTATATTATCCTCTAAGAAAATTGTGTCAAATAAAAATACAATGTTACTGGGTAGTGAGAACAGGAAAAGAATCAAGTAGAGGTTAAAAATCAGTGAATCACAAAAATGAAATTTCCTGTACCAAAAAGAAAGCAATCAGTCTGTAGATGTTCAGTATGACACAGACACTGCTTCAGAAGACTAAAGAAAAACATAATTTCATCTTATGAGTGATATCATGCTGACTTTTCTTTTCTCCCCAAAGTACAAATTTCCCACCAGGACCATGAGTACTGTGCTGATCATGTCACTGTTTGCTGGCAGAGGACTCCAGCTCTTGTCACCAGGCAATACAGAGACCTTGGACACTGTAGCCCTGCACTGCAATTCCCCACTAGCCTAAACTGGCATCCACAACCCAGCCCTCTTCTCTGCAGCCATTTGTGTGGTCATGCGATCAGCAGCGCAGGCTACGCTGAAACATCAAGTTTTCCATATGATGGGATTTGGATGGACCAGTGCCTTTAACCAAAACCCTGGCCAATTGTGTGAAAATAGATGGTGGAATCATATCTGTAGATTTATCATGGTGTACATTGATCCTTGTTTCAATGCATCATAACAGTGAAGATTTCTGTCTTAATGAAGCATTGGTTTGTAAAGTTAGGCCAGAAACTCAAACTGTGAGTAGTAACTACTCCACTTCCAAAAAAAATTTGAGAGATGTACCTATCTCCTTTCCCTCACATAATTTCTCTTGATTTATACTGACTCTCCTTGAAAGGTTACTCTTCAAGCCTTTCTGGTAAATAAGTCTAGTAAGATGTGGAATACTCAAAAAACCAAGGCTGATCCACTAATTGCTGCAAAGGATGGATACAAGGTTCTATTATTTGCTTGCTCTGCTCTTGATTTAGAACCGCAAACCAGTTCAGAGATCCGAACCAGCAGTCAGTTGTAGTGACCTTATAAAAAGTGCTTAATCCTAACTGAAAATAACAACTTACCAAGTCTATTCTGATGGAAAATTCTTGGTGACATTTTATAAGTGGTTCAGTTGGCAGATCCTCAAAGGTGCTAATGTTTGACAAAGCTGCTTTCTGTTGTTCCCAGGGGATGAATACAGAAACCTTTTTGGCTTGAGCAACATCTAGAAAGTCATACATATCCTTAACTGAGTCTGTATAGCTGAACTATGATGTGAGTTGGGGCTCCCATGTGGAACCACGTGGATACACGGCATTTACGTTTTTCCCGTAAGTGATCTACACAGCTCTTACACCTTTAGTACACAAAGGGTGTTATAAAATGCCACTTTAGTTTTTTTCACATGCTTTAATTGCTCTTATTCTGTGTTGCAACTTGCATTCAAAGTTCGATTTTTCAGCCATGTTTTGTCAGTGCTAGATTTTGTCAAGCAGTGACTCAGTCATGCCTAAAGTCAGGATTATACCTCTTGCTGAGAACGGTCTTGGCCAGTGTCTGAGAAATATACCATCATCAGGCGTGGCCACATGTCTGAGATAGCCCAACCTCAAAAAGAGCTACAAGCCATATCCAGAAATGTTTATCAAGCAGCAAAGAAACAAGAACCTCAACAAAGTTCTTGAATTCTCCTGCCATTCAACCTCAACAAAGTTTTTGAATTCTCCTGCCATTTGATCAGTAGGATGAATCAGCCAGGTAGAGGAGTGAGAGTTATTTAGAAGACATGCAAGCAAACCCTGAAACTAACAAAGTGCCCTCATTGGTAAACACGGGCGCCTGTGTACAATCAGTTTTGGCGCAGAGGCCACTTCTCAAACAGTCACTGTAAATCTGGGAGGACTGGAGCTTGCTGCACCTTACGAATTGTTAGTAGACTGCTGGCAGGTCATCAGCATTTTGAAAGAGTAAAGCAAGAGAATGTGTTTGAAGCACAGGAATAGGGTCTGGCCTGCTCAAGCAAAGACACATTTGGGTTTTGTTTGGCTTGTGCTGGAGACAAACAGCTGTGGGCTGACTGGGGGCGCAGCCATCTCTCCTACACTTGCCCTTCCCTCCTCCTGCAGTGAACTGGGCAAGACACCCCTCAGCAGGAGGAGTCATTCCCTTCCTGGTAAGAGATACTGAATTCTTTTAGGAATCACTGAGTTGTGGAGTGGAGGACCACTGCTAAGCAGTGCCTGCTGTCTCCCAGCGCTTCTGGATTGCTGTTTTAGCAGACTGAGAACTGCCGAATCATATGTTACTAACCACTGACAGTACTCCTCCAGTTTATTCATCACACAAATATGAATATGATGATGAATAATTTTTAACACATTTCACAATGAATATTTTTTGGTTTGTACTATTCATTAAATAATGACAGCTCCAGTTAGTCACAGATTTTTGTGTTAAGGAATTATGTTGGTGTATGAAGCCAGGTGAGGTGGGTGTAATTGAGCTAGATGTTAAAACCTAAACAGCCTGTCTCATAGGCCTACTTTATACACTAGAAACAACAGTTTAACTAATTTGGCATCCATTGGTTCAGACTCTTTATGTTCGAGGTGTTCTCAAGGAATAAAGACATGCAGTATTAATTCAAAATAGATGTCTCCATGCATTAAATGCATTTATTTAGTTCACTGATATTTAGGGCAGGCACAGCCCATTTCTTAAAACATTACCACATCAAACCAGTCATTTCTGCCCATTGCCTATGTGCTGCTGTCTCCTCATCATATCCAGATGAAGAAGTCGTGTAACCATTCCACATCTCATACAGAATGTTAGTTGAAACAACAAATGGAAAGATAACCAGTAATCTCTACCTACACAATGGAGATAAGAAACTGGAAGGTTTGAATTCCTATTTCCTGTAAAATTCCTGTTTTGCTGGGGTAGTATATAATCATGACATAAGTAAAAGGATTCACAAGCCCACTTCATAGGACTGCTTCTTCCTGCTTTTTTCCTTTTCTCCAGCTATGCAAATTTATGATGCCATGAAGAAAACTCCACCCCAAAGGACCTATACATGTATAAGCATTTGTTCTAGTGACAAGGGTGTAAGTTTTCTGGTCCAAGTATCTACTGAGATTGTGTGCTTAGACAGTGTATCAATTAGTGGGCCTATATTCTAGTTGAATTCTACATCTGTAATCTGTGCTTCTCAGGACTTCTGTATTATTTATGTGAAGAGGAACATCCAAATTTTACTGTGGGTAGCTTCAGAGCCTCTTGGTTAGCACACAGAACACACAAAACTGCTCTCAAATCCCTGCTTCATATTAGGCGGAGCAGGGATTTGGGGCTATGCCTTAAACCTTCAGACTGCCAAGCATTACGAAATGGGGTGGGATTGTCGCTTGGAGGGGAGGACATGTCAGTAGTGATATGTCAGAAAATGACTGATCTCAGCTTAAACACCTTCTCCAGGAGAGGGGCTGGAGTGAGGATCTCAAGGGCAGGTAAACACCTTTCTGCGGGTTGAAGATGGGTAGATACTGTGCGTCAAACCAGCCACATCATGGTTGCGCTATGCTTCTATAGTGCATTAATGAAGTTAAACTTCTTGTCCAAAACAGCTAAAAGAAATCAGCTTTGTAATTCAGTCTAAGCAGTTACAATATATGTGGGAAAATGTAAGAGTTTGCCAGTTTAGCTTTGTTTCACTCATTCTGTGGCTCCTAAACCTACACATTTTATAAATAAATCCTTTCTGACTGTAGGTCTTGTTTACATTCCAGGCAGTCAGACTGAAGCAATACAACACCAAAAGAGGTGAGAAATTCTTCTGGATGTGTCTAAAGCAGAGTGCTATCATTTCACTGTTAAAATGCCAATAATTTTAAGCAAATGCACACCCCCAACAGCCATATACATTGTATGTTATTTGTATTTAGTTGTACACTGGCTGAACAAGAGAAAACATACTTCAGTATACACGGTTCATCAGTCAGGGTGTGGCAGAGTTGTAGAGACAAGACTCAGTCAGGCGTGAGAAGTATGACACTGATTATGTGGATGATTATGATAAGAATTATTGCTACTACAGTAGCTGAATATTGCCAATGCACTATATAATACAAGCAGGTCTAAAGTGTTGTAATAGAAACAGGTTCAGATGGAAACACACAGGGTTACAGTGTTTGGCCTTACAGACTGCACAATTGCAAAGTATCAAAGCACCTGTGGAGCTACTTTAGGATTTTATCTCCATGCGTGACTTAGTGCTTTTACTCACTTGGTGAGAATTTGGCTTAAAACATCTGCTGAACTAGTGACCAGCTTAAATAAAGATGTAGACAATCAGTCCTTTTGGAAAGAGCTGCCCTGATGTGAAGTATGATCTCTAGGTACTTATTGTTTCTCAGCTGGAAAGCTGTCAAACCTCAGCTGTTTGTGTACTCCTGTACACCAGTTTAGCTACGCAGGAGGCAGTCACTGGCACTGCAGGCAGGATACCTTCAAACACCATGGCTGTTTTTCACAATGAGCCTGACTGAAACTTCAGATGCTGAGTGAGTCTTTGTCATCGTTAGAGATGCACTGATCTCTGTATTTGCACCAGTTCTTACAAATGATATTGGTAGGAATGTCTGGTAAGGGCTGAATGAGGGAAAGTAGGATTTCCTGCAGGTTAGACTTGCCTCTGGGATCCTCCAGGTAATTAATTTCATTCAGGTGTTATTGATCCTGGAGTTCTGGGCAATGGCTGATACTGTGGGTTCTCTGTTCTTCTGAGGGTGATATTGCTGCTGCTGTAGTCTTCTGAAAACTGAGTGTTTGTCAGATCCAAATTCAGTGCAGAACATTTTCAGTCTATAGGCTTGGTGTGAGTCCCAGGGGGGCTCCGTTTACATGTTTGCAGTGGAAATGGCTGGGGCAGTCACTCAGGCAGTCAGAGCTTCAGCCACATCTTACTGCTGCTTGGCAACTTGTTACTCCCTGGCCTCAAACAGTCAGTGGAAGAGGATGTATTCATGGCCACTTTAATATGAAGTCAGAGCTGAAACCCTCCTGCAGTATTTACCTTAAGTTGTTGGACTCCAGTGAGCAGACAGGCTTCATTACCATTTTGATGTGGGTGAGATAGTCTTCAGCAATAGGTAAGGGGTGAAGGAAGAAATCAGCATTACTAGGCAACTTGAATTATTCAAGTCTCTGGCATTTGGAATTTCTCACATTACACTTGCAAATTTTGTCTTCCTTATAAGTGCAGCCAGATGTTTCTTTTTTTCGTATCTTCTTGCCTAAGTATATTTTAGAGTTTGGAATCTCCGATAACATCCTCAAAATCTCTAGTCCTCCTCTTGTCACAGCATGAGGTCTGGGCTGCTGCAGTGCTGGAGCTCAGATGTCCTGTCAGAGCTCATGCCGGTCTAGTACCATGCAAGGCTGTGTCTAGAGCACAGCACAGGACAAGTCTGGGGGTTTTTTCCCATTGAAAAATCTGACCACCTCAGGATTGCTTTGTCCTTCATGTTGCCTTGTCCTGTGTCAACTAAGGCTTGTCTGTGATCTTAATTGCCAGGAATACATAGATATTAAGATTAGATGGCTGAATGTATCTTTACAGTCTTAAAGTTTATGAAGTATCTAAAACTCAGCTGTATCTTAAACGGCTAAAAATAATCAATGCGGACAGTTATTACTTGTATAATTAAAAATTTAATCAAGGCAATCAAAGGGTAGCATAGTGACTACTAAATGAAGTTTCAAATGCTACCATACAGCAATACTTCTGTCACTCTTAGTCTATCATTTTAAGAAGTGTTTTTAGAGATATATGTTATCAACTATATTGTCAATTTTGATTCACAAAGCTGTCTGCAAATCTAGTTTTACTGAGAGGAAATAATGAGCTATATTTCCAGTTTTGACTCTTACGATCTCTTGACAATAAAGTCTTGACACCAAACTGCTCCAAAGAGATTAACAGCTTCTCACCAGTACCTCAATAATGGAAGTCCCTGCTAGGATAACAAATTAGGAAAGAAGCCACAGCTAATTCTGCATTACTTTAAATACTGAGCTATAAACTGGGTTAGTTTAAGAACTGTTTCACAACCACCTCATCCTTCTTTGCTGTACAGACAGCAAATTTCAGAAAATAGACCCCTGAATACACCTCCAGCTGCCTGTGTTTGTGTGTGTGTGCAGTGTTGTTGAATCATCTTATTTACAGTAGGAGTTTTTTGAAAATAACTGGCTATCGTTCCCTATTTGGAAGGATAAAGCAAAAGAATTGTGTTGTTGGTTTTGATTAAATCAAAGAGTGGCTAAACTTTATAGAATTTTGGCACAGTAAAAAGTATCATAGAACACTGTTGGAGCTAACAGCCTTATTTGACATAAACAAGTGGTAACAAAACAGGGGTTTTACTGCAGTTTTTATTGACAATGAATTCTTCCTAGCTATTTTCCTCCAGGTCTGGTACTGTGTGGTTGAAGGGTGCCCTTATGTCTTTTGAAAGAGTCAACAATAATAAACTGTTGGGTTTCATGGACTTCCAAGAAAAAAACGCCCTGTGTTCTTGTGCTTGTCTGCTGGATCCTCTCCCGCAGAAAGCCAGGCCTTATTTTATAAATATTGTTCAAAATACAATGTGTAATTGTTCTGCTGACATTTCCCATGTCACTGACACTGTTAATTAGCAAAAATATTTTATATTCAGCTCTTGTTGAAGCAAGGGATGAAGCCATGCTCTGCTGTGCTAGTTTCATACAAAGCTGTGTTAGGCAAGGGAGCAAAAGCCTGGAAGCATCGTGCTAGCCCCTGTACTGCATGTAATTGCTGGTTTGTACTTAATTAAGTACTACAATCAAAAGCTACTTTGGATTACACCTGAGACTTTGGACTCTAGTGTAGCAACACTGAAGTAAAGCTGTGTATTCTCCATGGCACAGATAAAGACTTTGTCCACATTGCTGTGTTCCTCAAATCCCTGTGACTGTCAGTTCAGTGCGTAACACCTTCTAGAGGTGGTGAATTGATTTACCTTGGTGAGTAATCATGACAGCTGATAACAACATTTCAGTGGGGATAGATTTTCTCCCTTACATTTATTGAAAAGTTCAACCCAGACTAAAATAATCTGCATCAGAACAAATCTAATATTTCAGTATCTGATGCCCTGATAATTACAGTACTGGTAAAGAAAGAAATATCTAACTTCTGAAGTACAGATGCTTTAAATATTCCCAGAGCAGATCTTTCTTTTAAGTTATGCTTCTCCAATAAAAAGAACATGAGCTGTTGCTTGAAAGAATGGAGATAAGTTCTACAGCTTTATCAGCAATGATAGCTAAAGCTATTATTTATTTACACTTTTTCTTAATATATATATGGGGGTCATGGAAACGGGCCCAGTAGACTGGTAGAAGTAGATGTTAACTAAGCCATGTGTTAACTGCTAAAGCTCTGATGCAGGACACTTGCCAGTTATTCTTTTGAGGACTGGCATTTTCCTAATTACATGCAAAATTACGCATTAATTGGTTTTGCTATAATCTCAGTGGGCTCTCTTATTAATTAATTTATTTATATGCATACTAAGACATCAACTGCAGTCAAAACAATTTATTATTAGCACAGACTTCCTAATGCTTCTGGGGTTTTGCAGCCTCAAATTACTAGTTTTATCAGAAAACGTGATTCACCTCTAGTCTAAGGATATCATATTTAGTTAACTTTTCACAAAACTTCTCCAGTCATTCTATATCTGGAAAAAATGTACACATATGCCTACCCCCAAATATTCCATATGTTAAAATCAGCAGTGGGATTATATTTATTTCAGGTTAAAAAGAAAAAACAACCCAACTTTGTAAAATCCTGAAGTCTATTTCAGAAAATAGACGTGGATCATAGAGTTGCAGAGCGTTCTGAGTTAGAAAGGACACATGAGGGTCATCAAGTCTAAATACTGACTCCAAACAGGGCAATCTAAATGTTAAACCAGTGTTGTACAAACACTTTCTGGACACCAAAAACTTGAGGCCAAAATAATTTCCCTAGAGGGCTTGTTTTAGTGCTTGCAAAGAAGGCATTAAAATAAATGATCCAAAATTTGGCAGAGTGTAGGAAATATAGAAAAAGGTAAAGGGATTTCTAAGGGTGAGAAACAAAAGCAGGTTTTAAGAATAAAGCAGAAAGATTTTAGGAAATAGCTTCACCTGAGAAAATATTAAAAGAAGATCCAATTAGAATATACAATTATGCATTAGAATAAGGACACAGGAACAAAGAGGCATGTTTCTAGGTGTAGCTGAGAGAACTTTTAGAAGTTGCAAAAAATACGCTTATCAAGAAAGACAAAGTTAAGCTTAATAATGGAATATTATGCTTTGTTATATAAGGTATAAAACAAGCAAGTATTGTTTTAACAAGTGTACTTGCAATATAGAAGATTGGTTGAAACAGCTGTCTGTAACCTCTAGAACTACTGCTATTGGCTGAAAAGCTTTTAAGAATGCTCTGTAACCAGGAAATCTTGGGTTTTTGCCGGCAACGCAAGCTTGTATTATCTCTGAGGTCTCCTGTCAAGTTTATGAAGCGGATAAAATAGTACAAGCTGACGGAGCATCTGTCTTGGACCTCCCGTCCCATTTGATTGAGGCAGCAGCAGGGGAGTAGTCTTGGTATTCAAGACCAGCCTCTTCTGTCTCGATAATAAAATGCCTTAAAAGTTATAAATTGCCTAAACTGCTTTTTTTTTAAAAAAAAATAATTTAGAATTAATTTAGAATTAATTACTAAATTGAAAACAAAAATAGTCAGATGATAAGTTGTTTTAAGACTTGGCATTTCAGTTTGCATGTAGTGTACTCTTTCAATCCAAACCCAGCTGATATTTACCTATTTCAAGGGTAGGTAAATGAAAAGCACCTACCTTCTTTCCTTTGTCTTTGTATAACACTTTATTTTGCTGCTGGCAACCATAACTATGTCACTTTTACATCACTTGATTACAAAGAGGTTTCTGAATTTACGACTAATCTTCTAAGTTTTATGATCAGGTTTTGCTGTCTGCATTTATTACAAAACTCTTGTTCAAATTCTGAAAAATGATTATAAAATATTAAGCAGTGCAGATATATGTCTAGTCTTGCATCATTGAAGAAATTTCTGCTATTTAACAATATAGCTTTAATATCAGTTTTGGAAAAATAGATGAGGAAAAATCATTAGAGTCTAAGGATTGGTTTGTTTCTTTTTCTTTTTTAAAATCAGTTTTCATGGTTTAAATGTGTTTTAACCCAGGAAGTTAAATTGGCAGAGCAGAAGTTAGTGATGTGTTCTTTTGATCTCATTGTGTACAATCAAGTTTAACACTGGATATGACGAGAAGCTGGTAACACCGATGCAGAGAAGGGAGGACCATGATAGTTTGGGAATAGATCAGTTTAAATGGATCTGGAAGTCTCCTTGACTGGCACCCTGACTTGACTGGCTGGGTAATTCATTCATGTGGCCTCTACACTTCTGGGCCCAACTAGATACCATCTCCTGATGGAAAGTTTTCTCTGCAGTTGAAAGTACTCTGAATTTAATAGAATCATAAACTCATAGAATGATTTGGGTTGAAAGAGATCTTAAAGATCATCTAGTTTCATGCCCCTGCCATTTGCAGGGACATCTTCTACTAGGCCAGGTTGCTCATCCTCAAAATGTGTTTTACATAAAGCAATAAGCCACTTGTGTCCTTGTCTTCTGGAAGAGGTGAGGATTTGTTCTTTTGGAAAAACTTCATAGCAGTGATCTTTACAAAGCTCTCAATAGAGTGTTTGCTTTGGAAAATCATGTCTGCCCTGCAGTGTGGGACCACTGGAAAAAATTTAACACAGTTTTCCAAGAACGAAAAGAGAAAAAATAGCACTCAAGCTCTTTGTTTATTTTATGTGAGGCTGGAAAATGCTTTTTTTGTGTGACACTCCTGCCTGTGGTTTGGAAAAGGGTACTGAGATACTGCAGTATGGAGATGAGGCCAGGATCAGAATGGAGCATGGTAACATTCGCCTAAAAACCAGTCTCCTTGTCATA
Source organism: Rhagologus leucostigma (assembly GCA_013397725.1). NCBI lineage: Eukaryota > Metazoa > Chordata > Aves > Passeriformes > Rhagologus > Rhagologus leucostigma. The sequence goes on from VZTD01004116.1 coordinate 128,424, forward strand.
CAAAGTTCTCTAAGAAGAATATAGACAAGACTTCTTCATCTGTCAGGTTTCTGGATGATAATCCTGTTTTGGGATGGGAATCTGGTCAGATTTGGGTTTTGCTATAAATATTTTGTTTAACTTTCTTGATAGATATTGAGTCTTTTTCACTCTTAACTAGAATATTGCTTATGTCATGGAGGCATCATTCATGCCTGTGCATTTAAAGATTTTCTGTACCTAACCAGGCCACTAGACAGAATCCATTTCCTTCTTGTTCGACAGTAAGTCTTGCTTAGGGGATTCTGGATGTACGGTCGCTCTGGATTCACAACGGTGGCCTCTTTTTCCTGTCTGCCCTGTGTACAGAGCAGACTTTAAATTACAATCATTATTACATTTAGAAAAATATCAAAACTTGATCCATGCTGTTTTAAAAGTGCATAGAAATTTATAGCGTGTCTTGTAAAGCTCTATGGAGTAGCATGGTGAGGGGCTCTTTGGGTTTCATAGCGCAAAAGCCTTGCATTTCAGCAGGACAACTGGATGGCTTTCTGTATGTGTGTATGTTGGGTGCGTGTCTCATACAAAACCCAGCCATTCCAGCTGGTGTTCTGCTTACTGAATGCCTAAGCATGCACAGATAACAAGGCACTGAAAAGGTGACAGGCTTAGGTCACTACACCTTTTAATTTCAAAAGTTGTTGTATCTCTGTTCACGATGATGTAAACTTTGTGCATGTCTGCAGGGGGTAAAAAATGCAACTTTTGCACATCAAAGCCCTCTGTTGTAGCTCCAGCATGAGAATGACTATGTTTTTCATTTCAGAATAGGTAGTTCTGGCCTTTCAAACATGAAGAATGTCAAGTGGGAGCATTTTGGTGAATGATGTCAGTGTGTACCTTGCTGTGCTCCATTTAGAACTTTTGAAATAGGCATTTGTTCATCAGCGATGTCTCTTCTCACAAAAGGTATAAAACTGTGGCTGCCAAATGCTTCTCCGTCCCACCTTACTGCCTATCTTTTGTGATGATAACATGACTCTTACTGGGCATTCAGCATCTGGCAAATGACAGGAGCAGAGTGTAAAAAGAGGAATATTTAGTGAGCTACTAAAAGATTGCATAGCACAGAAGTGGCTGTGGATTCTCAAGTTTGAGGAGAAGAGCATCAGGACCGTGTTGCTGGCAGTCTGCAATGTTCAAGGAGGTTGGACAGAAAAGTTCAAAGTTAAGGAATGAAGAAATGTGATATTGTGGAAAGTGTGAATACTCTGAGAACGTTCGAGAAAGCATATAATGCTCCTCCATCTTTTTCCTCTGAAACTGTTCCACTGCCTTATGAGGCTTCGTGTGATGTGGCACTGAACATCTCTTACTCATGTAAGTTTTGGCAACCAGAAATCCTCCTACCCAGAATTTTAACTTAGACAGTGCCACATTCTGAGCTGCTGCACCAACGCTGATTTCTGCCATGTCTTTCCATCTCTCAAATGTAATCAAGAGAAAACTTGCAATAATACTTCCCTGAGCAGTATGGCACAAAGACCTTCTCCATCTTTTCCTCTCAGAATAGTAGCATTGGACTATATTACCAGGCAGTCCTGGCAAAGACGGTTTTTAGGGACCCTGGCAGAGCTACTAGTAATAGTAATATGGCTTGGATTCAGATTACATGCTTTCACTAGCAAAGTAGTAGCCTTCTTTCTGCCTCAGTTTACCTGCCCTTCAGCCTCCTCTGTGAGTTTTCAGTGTAGAACTGACTCTGTGGGGTCTGACTGGTTCTGTGGTTTCACATGACTGACCATCCTATCTCTCCATTTTCTTTTTTCCATTAGAGGAATCTGCAGAAATATTACCTGAATTCAACCATTTGGTAATTATAGGACTGGCATCTTTGAGGTGACAAGCATATCACTGTACTGCGCAAGAATCTCCATCCAGTCCTCACTTAAACTTTACCACTGCCAATCCAAACATCTCACCCGGGCAAGACTGAGACATCCCACTGAGACAAGAATCACCTGCTCCTGCTGTTTGGGCTGCCAAATGTTGCCCAAATGTTGTTGTTGATTCTGGAAGTGCTCTTGATCCTGTTCTTGGAAGGCTAAAAATGACACCAGCTTTATGCAGCAGCGTGGCTGGATACTGTTAAAACAAAACCAATACATATAACATTGTGCTTCAAGGAAACAGTAATAATGTGGCCAAGTGCACACTACGCTTAGGAGTTAAGCATCTGCAGAACTGCACCTCGGGGATAATATCTGTGTAAGACATTACTGTTAATAACATTACTGTGGATGCACTACGAAGTAAATAATAGTCGACTGAGATGCTGGTGAATGTTGCGTATCTTGCTTGGCCACTGCTGGTAATTAGTAGCTTTTCAAAGTAAAGAAAAAAAGTAGTTATAAAGTGTCTCTCTAAAGTGAGAAATGAATGTCATACTGTATGAGATTGCTATAAACCATGTCTTTGGTTCACAGGATGTCACACAATCTTGCATTTAGGATTACATCCTGCATTCTGCACTGATTTACCAGAAATAAAAGCAGATAATTGCCTATTGGAAAGTGGCAGGTCTAGAAGAGCTAAAACTAGAAGAGCATTATGTATTGAAGGTTCCCAAATGTTTAACAAACTACATAAGAATTTCTCAAACTCCTAATTCTACTTTTAGGTACCTTGAATAGAAAAGAGCAGCCTTTGCTCACAAGAGCTTTCTTCAATATTTCTTAATACCACAGATACCTTTTAATGAGGATAAGATGAAAAATAACTCTACCAGTTGATACTTTTGTTAGAATAAATTCTAAGATACAACTATTACAAAAAACTGAACCGCAACTCTTACAAAAACTGAACTGCAAAGTACTTTAAAGACCACTTTTCAAGACCTCACTTTACATCTGCTCTGGAAAATCAAATGGTCTTCAGGCTTAGAGAGAGAGAGGTATGTTGTCTGCCCATACCATGTGCCTCAACAGTGCAGGCTTCTCATTCTGTTTAATTTCTAATTATTTTTAACTGTGCGTCTGGGCCCTGCTCCAGCTGCTGGCACGTGGACCCATTCACCCATCCACCCACTCTGGGTGGGTGTTTGTGGGTGGGTGGGTGAATGGGTCCACGTGCCAGCAGCTGGAGGAGGAACCATGGGTCACAGGGCTGTGTACCTGCATGTCAGCAGGGCAAGTGCCTTGGGAGCTAAGGAGAGGATGTGGGTGTCCATGTCTTCGAGACAAACAGGGAGAGCAGTGATCTGGGTGCATGACTCACCAGCTAAGCGCCATTGTTGGAGGCATCCACAATGTGGTTTTGCGATGGTGTGTGTGTGCTGGGGGCTTCAGGGGTGTTTGCTTAAGGGAGTTCCTGGTGCCAGCAGCTGGAGAAGCTGAGAATCCAAGGCCATATACCGGGTGGACTGTGCCTAACTGAGCCCAGCAACCAGAGGGATTCCCACTGCATATATACGTATGCATTTCCCACTACCAGAACTACACAGAGATGAGACAGAGAGGGGAACAGGATGTGAGTGCTGTAGCTTCTCTGTTGCTCTGTGTGGCTGGCAGTGTGTATGTGTGCTCACCTACAGGGTCACGTGTGTTCCTGTGCCTACTGGGGACATGGGCCACTGGTCAGCCTTGGGGACTTGGAGCTGCAGCAGCCTTGCTGCTGCCCGGCTGCTGGATTTGGTGACCATGAACACGTGCTTTTGCAGCTGATGACGCTTTTCACTGAGCTGCACGACTGCTAAGATCAACCCAAAGCAAGGCTGACCATTTAGGTTAGCTCCTGCTATGACCACTGCCAGCCAAATATTCCAGAAACTTCAGCGCTCAAAATAGTCTGCTCCCCTAAAAATCTGGCCCTAGAGAGTTTTAAGCACTCAGAGTTGGGTCCAGTAGGGCTACCTGTATATAATGCAGCCGTAAGACTAAGCAAACTTCTCTGGTTGTATAGAAGCACGTACATTAGTAGGATGATAATTTACTAAGGAAATGAAACACAAGTGTTGAAAAGTATTGGTTCAGCTTCTCTTAATCTAAATTTCACATGAACTGCAATCTTACTCGAGATTCAGGCTGTTAAATCTCATGCTGGCTTACACTCCCTGGTTCCTGAGTGCTAACTTACTGTAGACATGTTTAAAATCAGCCTTAAAATACTTACAGATGATAAATTTATCCCCAATATGAAATGCTTTTATTGTAAGCTACAGATGTGCCTGTACTGATGCACACTTTAATGAAACTTGGTCTGGGAAGCAACAGAAGTATTATATATATTTATGTCCTCCATACAGTAGAGGAATCTGCATGATTCATGAAATGAATCAATTCATGAAATGAATTGACAATATCCAAATTTGGATTGACCTCCTGGCATTCTAAAATGCTAAAACTCCCAGCATTCTAAATCTGCTCAGCCTATTCCTTAGTTATTCTGATTGTCCTTTATTGAATGAAAACCACAGACTGACAGTGCACAATGACTCATCTCGGAAAGAGATTACCTGCTTTTAGACCATCTTTAATCTGAGGGTGGTGGGAGTAAGACACTGCAGAACAGCCTGGTGTGAGACTCTTTCAGGACACATCAGCTCCAGCTTCAGCAGCCAGAGCAGACTCCCCTTTGAAAAAATGGAACACAATTTTGTGGAGACAAAGAACAAACAAGAGGCAACCCTAACTGCAGGCTGCAAACAAGAAAGTTTACCCTGAAAGAAATATATGTTATACAGTGCTACGATCAATCAATTGTCTTTATTTTTCTGGGCTTATTTTTATATATTATAGGGATAATAAGTGTATAGGATGAGGATTTTCAGGACATATTTCTAGGATTTGAATAGAGCATTAAGATTTCACAGGTGTTATATAACCATTCACTTATATGCAAAAGACTCTAGATGTTAGGGGACAAGGGTTATGTCATTGTTGTTCTTACGGAATGCTAACTACTGTTAGCAAGAATTGATTTCATTGTGGATCAGCTGTTGGTGTTTCCCGGTAATAATCACTTTACTCAGCATTTTCCTGCACTAAGATGCACAGCAGACAAAAAAAAAATAAAATTCAGGCCCACTGAATTTGTGATTTTCTGAGATGAAATCCAAGCAGTCTTTCTTCCTGAAAAGAATGTTTGCAAACAGTGACTGATATGCTTGTTGGGCAAGTGATTTCTAGATAAAACAATTTGGCAAACACATGGATTCCATCTTGCAGCTACAGCAGAACCCAGTTCACTTAAATAAAATGGCAAGTGCCCTGATTTTAGTTGAGAAGGAACAAACCCAGGATGGCTGGTAAGATGGTGGTGTTTTAACCATTAGAGAGAACACAAAGATTGGAAGCAGATACTTACATGTACAGTGGCCTTATGATTATTATTACGATTTTTTTCATTTCTGTAGGACAATCCTACAGGAAAAAGGTATTTAATGATTAAGTACAGTGTCCAAGCTCTGGTTATCTCAAACTAAATTTTAAACAAAATTGTAATTTATACATTTCTATCCTGTTATTTTATTGAAACCATTCTTAAAAAAAAGTTTTTTCTGCCTTCAAGAAAAAGGAGTTACATCTCTTTATGAACAAAAGTATTATCAGGGATGGTACAGCTTCACTAGGTGGCAGCATAGCTAGCAATTTTCTGAAAAGTCTACCTCATACTCCATGTATGATTTAAGTGGTTTTTGGACAATCTGGGTATAAAAACAGACAGAAAAATAGCCTATTAGGAAGCCAATATTAATAAAATAAACTTATTATAATAAGTCATTCTTTCAGAACATATAGTAATTTAACACTATGCTGTGTATCTGTGATAAATGACATACATGTATTATGGTGTGGTAAAAATCTAGAATAAAATAGGAAAAAAAGAAATTCCTAAAAAAGAGTTCAAGCATAGCTTTTAGTCAAGTCTATAGCAGATTAACTATGAATTGCACCTTCAGAATGCTTAAAAGAAAAAGAAAGGTAATATGCAGCTCTTAAAAGGTATTAGAAGTAATTTGAGTTGGTCCTAAACAAGGGAGAAATTTAGTAAAAATTGCAGAGGTATAACCACGGTATAAGCGCTCCCTGTAGTCTCCAGAACCAATAGGTATAGGGCAAAGAGTGTGGTCCCAAATGGAAGAACAAAGCGAGCAGAGAAGGAAGCTTACCCCTGTGTCTGACCATTTTCCAAGCTATACTGATCCTGTGGACTCATAGCCAAAGTCATCTGGTATTGTATGAGACCAAAAATGGATCTTACCAATTTGCAAGATTTTCTCTGATTTCATGGTTATATTGTAAATGACAGCTTTTTTCCCCTTCTCTTTAGAGGAAAAGATGGCTTAAAACCTCAGCAGGGAAAAGGGATATGAAAATACATTTTTAATTGGACTGAAATAATTCAGTCTTCTCAACTTCAAAGATTCAGATGACCCTTCTCACCTCTGTACACACCTTACAATCAACATTCATAAAATCAGAATGGATAATGACTATTTACTAAAATATTCTGTAAGGAAGCTCTTTCCTGATACAGACGGACATAATTATCCAGTAATCTCAGTTCTGCAATGCTGCTCTCAGCCACTTACGCTTAACCTGTGAATGCGGCACCACCGATGTGAGCTCATGGGCAAGCCAGCCATGCAGTATTTAGTCAGGAAACCTCTTCTTTGTCTAATTTCCCCTCATTAATGACTGTGAGATCAGTTACTTTACATCCCAGCCTTTAGGACTAATCCCTGCCCTGCTAAGTCGAGCATCTTTTCTTACTGGCTTCTCCAAAGTAACTTTGCAGTGTAGTTTGAGGCTGTTTCTTGTGCCTTTGACAATTTTCTTTCTCCTAGGGAAGGGACAAGGCTGGAGGATGACAGATAGTGACACAGTCCTGAGCTAAATCCCAGTTCCGGTATTTAATCACAAGGATTGGCTGCCATTCACACACTGCTTGAGCTGTGCACTTGCGGTTTAGGATCCCAGCATCACCTCCTGATGAAATTACAGTTGTGTTCAATCTGGATTGAAGCATGCTTTTAGACTGGCAGGCAGAAGACCTATATCTCTGAAATTACAAATAATATGTTGGAGATATGTTGGAGATGTCACTGTTCATAATTAAATGGAACAGATTTTGCATTTTTATAGTGCTTGCATGCATATGTTTTAAAGAATAGGAATAACAGAAAAAAAGTGCATTTAGCAAAATTCTGGCAACTTTAATTCAAATTAAGCATGACACAGCCAACGAACTAGAATCACTATTTCTGAAGACCAGTAGACCAAAGACAAAATAAACCGCCTAAATATATGTATCTATTTTTAGAAACTGTACATGTCGGTGTGTAAGATATAAACTTTTGTTTATTTGGTCAAATCCATTTTCTCAAGGAAAATTGATATTACCTTCAACCTTTCTTTTCCTGAGTATGGGCTAGAGGACCAGCTGTCAAAATTTTAAGCCTTGATGATAATCTCACTGAAGAGCATGAAATTCTTGCTGCTGTTTCTGCTGCTGCACTAGCATGAAGTTTCTCCAGTTTCTCTGAGTATCTTCTCAGTCACCAGGACTTAGACACAGCCTTGCCTTCTGCATCTCACAAGCCATTGGCTAGATTTTTGGCTTTGAAAAAGAGAGAGGCAAGGAAACATCATTCCTCTATCAGCTGTTGTGAAAGCAGATAAACCCCACCTTGCAACAGGAACAGCCCAAAAGCTGTATAAACAATTTGGATTAAGGAACATAAAACACATTCACACCTACTTCCATGTTCTGAATCTATAGCTCTGAAAAATGTCATCTATTTGAAGAAAAGCAGATCTTTTTCTTTCAGTAAGTGTCTGCTTGGAAATGATAAACTTATTTTTGTGCTCTTAACTTTCCTGTTGCCTTTACCCATTTATTGCCCTATTACTTGAAATATACATCATTGATTACCACTGGATAACAGCTATAAATAATATTATGTTATTCCCTTCTTTGCCTTTTCTTTTTGGCCTATAAGCTGAAGGTTTTTCAAATAACTCTACATACAATCAGTGAGCTTTAAAATACAAACAAACTGGAAATCAGGAACAATCTGCTCCCAAATATTGAAAGCCGGAAAATGTATTATTCTGTTTTATTTTCAAATACATGAAACTTTGAGTTTCATTGGAAAGCAGTCAAACTCAAAATGTGAACGACAGACAAATCCTTGTTTAAATTACTTACATGATTTAGACAGCAATGAAAAACAATCACTGAACAAGACTATTTGAAGTGAGATTTGATTTTATAAGATACTCAGTTACAGGTAATGTACTGAAGGTTTGACTTGAATCAATCTGTAATTTAAAAGTCCTGAAGATTAGGAAAAACAGGGTAATGAACTCAGACATTTAGATGAAGAAACTATCAGGTATATCTTTAGAAAACAATGAACAGGGTAGAAAATCAATGAGCCATTTAACAGTATAAACACATGTTAATATTTGACTTGTACTTTAAACACAACATGGTGATCCTGGCAACATGTCCCAATTCCAGTAATATTTCTGAAGTCAAGGGAATCATCTGCATAAATAAGGGTCCTTGATCATGTGTTAGGTTCTATATTGTTATATGCAAAGCCATTGGGATTGTGTGCTGTATTTAAATCTTTGAAAGGTATATTTAAAGAAATGTAGAATTTTCCTGTAGAAGTTTCTGCAAAATCATCAGTGGTGTGGAAGGTGCTGAACAGAATTTCAATAAGCCTGGCTACCACACAGTGGTACCACCACGGTGAAAGTGGTGTATGGGTTTTGAAGGAACCTGAGAAAACAATAAGGGCAGAGATAAGAGGAGTATGATATTTAAGTTTAGAACCCAGTGGAAAGGCAAATGGGTGTATTAGCAAGGTGGCTGCAGCTGCATTGTTGTAATTGCACTATATATTGATGAAGTTCACTTAGGGAATGTGGTGGATCCATGCTGAGTAGTTGCAATTAACTTCAATTGGTATAAAAATGTGTGTTGGCCAGACTGTTTGAGAACAGATCAAGATTAAATTCAATTTACCTTCACTGGTTTTTTTGTAGCTACTGTGAAGGATAAACCCTGGCTTGCTAACTTGAGATGAAAGGTGTTAGCTAATATCTAAGACAAGAAAAACATCAGACTTACTATGTAATGTGGACAAAATTCAGTCCTATCCTCCCACATCTGATAAATTCTCCTGGAATGAGTAAACTTAAATTTTCTAAAAGTTATAGCTATAGAGTCACAGAATAGTTGAGCTTTGAAGTGACCTCCAGAGATCATCAGCTCCTTGCTCAAGTAGGGCTACATCGAGCCATTTGCCAAAGGCAATGGCTTTTGAGCTTCTCCAAGGATGGAAACCCCACAATCTCCCTGGGCAACCTGTGCCAGCATTCACAGTAAAACAGTGTTTTCTGATGTTCAGAGGGACTCTCCTGGGCTTCACTTTGTGCCCATTGCCTCCTGTCCTGTCACTGAGCACCTCTGAGATCAATATATGGCACACTGTCAATAAGTGGTAAAATCAGTAAGAGACACTGCAGTCAATATATACTTTGCAGTAGCTTTACATGTTGACACACTCCAGTGAAGTCAGAATATCCTTCCCTTAGAGGAGGGCTAGGGTGAATGCTATAGAGGACCTAAATCCAAATGAATTATCTATGTGGAGACTATGTGAAATAGCAAATGAAGTTTACATTTATGTCCTATCTTGCCTCACAACAGCTTTTCTATCACAGGTGCCCTGAGACTGGATTCTTGGAGACTTACTTTCATGTTACGGAGGCAAGAATTCAGATTTCTCCACAGGTCAACAAACCAGAGCCATTTGAAAGGACTCTAGAGTTTTAAAACTCTTTCTGTATGTTTTTCACTGCAAGGCTTTCCTATTTCCAGAATTCACGTATCTGCAGACTTCATAGGCATCATCACAAGACTAAAGGTAGGTACTTTGCCAGTATTTCTAACATCCCCTTTTGACTCATCACGACCTGAAAAAGACATCTGTAAAGAATAGTTTTGTCATTTTCTCTACATTTTTTGTCAGAAATATGTGCTATAAGAGCAGGGTCAAATCAGAATGGCACAGGTATTGGAGAATAAGGCTGAGGGTCGTGGCACATCAAACCTCTGTTGCCTGTGACATTATGCTGTACAGACTACAGAGCTACTCTTCTGTGGACCTGGTGCTCCCATGAATCCCTTTTATGTACTGCACAGCCATTTCTCATCTCAAATTTGCACTGAGAATGTCATGGGATGCTCATTGCCCTTAAATAAATGAGTTCCTATATTTACATAGTAATTTTTTACTCCAATGCACTTTCAAAACACTTCATAAAATTGGGATATTTCCTATGCTGGCCAACTTCTAACAAGCTTTGCTGTTCTCTGTCATGCAACAGATGGGTTCTCTGTACAACTGAGGGCAAATATCACTCAGCTGCACCTGGTGCCGTTGCAATTGTAACGTTTTTATGTTTTGTACCTGCATTTTTGAGCATTGTCTTTTAAATTTTTTTATTCCAGAAAGCTAATATTCAAACCAAACCCCTCTAATTAATAGTACGTGTGGAGAACTTACACTTGGACTAAAAAACTCCAACACTTTGATAGTGAAAGTTCATTACTCCACGTGGTTCTGAGCCAGCATTCTTGAACCCCTCCTCTGTCATGATCTGCATATGCTAAGGCAGGGAAACAAAGGCTCTGGCAATAAACATGAAAGCATGCTCATGAAGTCGTACTCTATCATGTTGTTCCATCCATGACAGTTCCTGACTCCAGAGGGAAAAACACTGTAGTAGGAAACAATACGAGACCTGCCTGGCATTAATCACAGCTTGTCAAGTGCTTTTGAAGACATCAGCATCACAGATAAATCACAGGATTTTAGTTGAATTAAACTGGTTAGCAGCAAAGTTCAAATAAAATACACTTTTAAATGTATTGCAAATCAGAAGTATTTTTCCCCCTAAAGATATAGATTTAACATTGCCTCTATGGCAATATTAAGATGCTTCAGGTCCCATGGTAAATAAACAGTAGAGTTGAAACACAGCTGATGACTAAATGAAAAATGGAAACTCTTATGTTTCAGTCAGTAATGTACAGACATGCTGTGTAATAGCTCTGGTGAGAACAGGAGTGCTGTTTGGAACTGTAGACAGGAGTGACAATTGGAAACTGTAGAGGGAATTTTACCTTAAACAAAAAAAAGGTAAATATTCACGTTGGGATATAATTGGGAGGCCAAGGTTAACATCATTACCCTGTCATCTACGTGATGGCTTCCATTAACAGATAAAATGGAAGTAAGAACTAGGCAGTACCTTCCTCTGCCATATCCAGGGCACTAATTTCACATTAAAGTCAATGACAATTTGAGAGCAGATGGGTACATAACAAACTGTCTGCTTATGTATAAATAACTGCAACAGAACTGCTCTCCTGAAAAAGACGTTATCCAGCTTTGGTCAAGCTGTGAAGAAAAAAGATATTTTCAGAAGAGACAGTAAAATAAACAAACTAGACTCTGACAAAAAATTCCATGTGCTTCATTTCAACACAAAGAATGAACTGATATTTTGGAAAACTTCATTAACAGAGGCTCCAGTCAGCCTGCTATGTGCCCGTCAGCAGATGTGCTGAAACAATTAGCAATATGCTCAGGTAGTCAAGCAGAGCTTTTTGTTCCAGAGTATCTCCTTTAATTTAAATACATTTGGAAAATTGCTTAAATATATCTCAAAGAGAAAGTTCTTATCAGGTTAATATGTTTTGACATGATTCCTTTCCATCTTTTGCACTTCAGTGAAGGTATCACTATTTCCCTGAAGAGAATAGTGCTGTACTTAGGATTTTGATATAATAAATCCTGGGAGATGTATGGAAATAATGAATAACAGGCTTCCCTTTATCAAGCTTCTATGTTAATTAACCTTTAAACAAATCTAATTTTCACAAATAACTATCCAGTTATAATCCATTCATAAATGAGATTTGAGACAATATTGTGATAAAACAGGCTGAATGGTAGATTGATTTGATTGTCATAGAATTATTAATACAGGGAATTTAACACATTAATGAATGGCTCCACTGTTATTTTTCTTGCTCTCTTAAGCATTTTATGTCAATAATTTACTGGAAATAGGCAGCAGATTACATGTTCATATCTAAATCATCCCTTACAGTCGTTTAGAATCCTTTAAGCAGTACAGAGAAAGTTAAAAACATAAATAAAAGCCTTCAATGGTATCTTTGTACAGAGGTTTTCCCTATCCCCCCATTTTCCTTTTACATTTTGGTGTAGTAGCTACATCCACAGTCTCTTCTAAAACAATTTCCTAATACAAACTATGCTGAGAATCTGCTGTATTCTGGGTTACTGGTTCATAAATGAAAATGTTGTTTACAGGTTTCTAACTCATGTCTACATAAATGATAGACAGCAGAATGCCCTTTTAAACTGGGCTAAAAATGTCAAGGATTTCTTTCCAGTTGTTTTTTGTAGCTGGGACATATCTTTCAGTTTGATTGCTTTAGCATACAATCCTCTAAAAGCAATGTACTTTCCAGTATGTCTTGCTTGATTCTTGTGGGAAAACTTAAATCCCTATGCAATGCAATATTTCTGAGGAAGGAGGGAAATACGTATTCTTTCAAGCAGTAATTATAATATTTTTTGTATGTATGTATGTATTAAAAATCCACTACTTATAAGTACAAGTTCCATGCCAGGAAAAAAACCCAAAATATTTTCTAAGGTGATAGGAAAAAATGTAAGTTATTGCAACGTATTATCATGCATATGTTGATGGGGCATATGATTACAGAAGTAGTTCTCATGAAGACCCAAATCAAAAAGGCATGATGTCATTCTGTCTTCTTTCCTTCAGGGCTTAGAATATTTCTCCACTGTTTCGGAACACCTCCTGAGGAGGACAAGCAGAGTATCTGAAGACCTTACCTCTGGGCTAAACTGTACTCTGAAAATTACAAAAGAGTAAGTTTTATCTAATACTTATGTATTAGAAAAACTCTAATAAGAATTAAGACTCCAATCTCATTATTTGTATAGCACAAAGTCATCACTGAGTCAGTTTAGCAGGACACTCAGAACGCTGTCCAAACCCATAGGATTTTCAGTTGTTTAAACATGTTTGTTCATGTTTAAAGTTAAGTGAGTCTTGAAATGTTTATTTTATGGTGTCTGTTGGTGGCCAAAAGACCGGCACAGAAGAGGATGACAGGCATCAACAAACATCAGCAGGCATCAACTCTTTATTACCCCACCGCACAACCTTTTATACTTTTATATCACTCACATGCTTCTTGTTACAGAAATCAACACACACCTGCATTCCAAGTTGTTTTTCTTTCTTCTCGGGGATACAGCTGTAACTTACCAAAGTCGAGGCTGCCTGCAGCCCATTCTTGTATCCCCACGGTGTCTGCATCTTGAGGAGACTCAAGCCACACTCCATTAAGAGAAATATTTTGGGTACTGAATTTAAAGGGAGTCATGTCAACAAAAATGGGATACTTACCTTAATTCTACTGTATTTACTCTTACTCTATTCCCTCAGTTCTAGTCAGAGAACATTGCTCCCCAAGTCCATACTCTAACTTCTAACACCACTGAAATGTAAAAACCAAAACGAGAGCAATCCATCTTCTCCAAAAATCTACCTCAGAATTTAAGCAGTAAACTATCAGTCCCTCCTTAAATCTTCACTAGATTAAAAAAAAAGAAAAGAGTGGTGGCTAAAACCAGATCCTGAGAGGACTGGTGAGAAAAAAAATTTACAGGGACTAATCTTTTCTACAGGATAAAGTCCTTGAAATGCCAGGTAACATAGACTATAGATTTGTGTTTTGTTGGAACCAAAATGTTGGATTGGGCATAAACACCATTTTAATAATTATTCTCATACGAAATGCTAATTTCCTGGTGCCATTAAGTAATCTGCTTTAATTGTCATATTTGATAGTCTTTGTTACAGAATTATTCAGCATTTGTCTTTTAGAAACAAGCATAAAAAGTAACAGAATAACAAACTACAATCTCTTTTTCATAAAGCTTGGAAATGATGACTAATATTTTACAGTACATTTCCAAGAAGATCTGATGTTTAAGGTTTTTTGCACCTTCTTAACCTTTTAAAATAAAAGTCAACTTTGGTCTAGGCTCTCAATAGGACTCATTTTTTTGGGAGACTTGCATAATTGTGTCATATGGGAAGGCCCTCACAACAGCAAGCTTTTAACACCCTCATGCTTTCTTAACGAAGCAAGCTGTTGTTCAGTTCCAGTTTCTGTTTCATCTGGAAACAATAATATTTAGGAACCTCACTGGTAGCAGTTGTAGGTAATTATTTACATGTTTTACGTAATAAGACTGAATTTATTACATGGATATGGCTTTTTTCCTATGGAAGTATGTGGCAGAGGAATAATTGATACTTCTCTTAATGATGCATTTTGGTAGGGATATGTGTTTTCGAACAAGAGTCATCTATTCACTTCTCCTGGTGCTTCATAGGTCTCTCTGCCCCAACAATAGTGAGAAAAATTTGAGATGGCATGGAATGGCACAAAGACTGAACTCACTATTGCCACAGCTGAAATGATCACAGATAATTACTATGTGACATATAAAATACTTCAGTGACACCATTCAAAATTGTGAAGCAATTATTCTTTCTCCATTACTTAGATTTTCATTCAGAAGAGCAACAATACTTTTCTCAAAGATGGTCCTGCTTCACTTGCTCCCAGTTTCCTCTAAGTCCCCAGAGGAATTTTATCTGGAGATAGTATGACTGATGCTCATGACAGCACTTGCATGGGAAGTTTCTTATGAAACTAGTAAGTTAAGTTGCACATTATGTTGCTTTTTGTTATCTTCCCAGAAATACATGATGAAAAGTTGACAATCCTGCAAGCCATCTTCTCTTTTGCTGGCACTGCTTCTGGCGTTTAAAATTCAGAGACAAATCCTTATGCAAACAAAGAAATACTCTACCTACAGTCCCAGCATCCCACCTTCTTGCCTTGACTTGAAACAGTTCAAACAGAAGAGCTGTGTTTTTTGATTCAGTATCAGGAAATCTTACCTGCAGAGAAGAAAAAGTGTCTGCTTCAAACAATTCACTAATCTGAGAAAAGATTTTCTGTATTTTCTGTATATTTGTTCTTTAAAAAACCCAAATTATTCCACTAGTATTTTATTTATTGAGTGCTTCTGCTATGATGGACATGAAAGCTGTATGTTACTTTCCAACTTTCTTTCAAGATGGTGCTGCTATTTAAAGATGTCAGCTAGAGAAAGTCTCCCAGACATAGGCCAAAGTTCTTAAACTGCACTGACTTTAATAATAAACTGAAAAGAAAGAAACACCTTTTGGGAATTTTTTTTCCCTCACTCTTCTATGCATTAAAGAAGACTTCCTCTTCATAGCTATTTTACTTCCTTTATTCAGTGTATTATTCAGAATCTTTTCACCTACATGTGCATAATAAATAATGATTCTTTTTCTGTGGTTTTTATTAGACACCAACATTGTACATTCTAACATATCCAAGCATTTATAATATATAATAATGCATTCTTCAGATAAGCATTTCAAATAAAGCCAAAATAAATTTTTATTATGCCAGTGAAATATGTTTAAGAAAACCTGATTTCTTAAACCACTTCAAGACAGATTAAAACCCACTCAACTCACACACTTGTTTCATACTTCAGCTGTTAATAAGAGAATAGATACTCCAGCAAATTCTTTTTTATATACAAAAAGCCATATATACTCTCAATGCTAGCAGAGAGAAAACTTTGACTTTCTACTTAAAGAAACTACCAACATGATTTCCAAAACTTTATTTTTTATATATATAGACTTTCATCATACTTGGAGCGCTGAGTTTCTATCTTTTTTTAAAAAGTTAGACTATAGGCAAGTATGAAAGGATTAAGTCAAATCAGCATTTTAAGTGCTGTTGACAGCTCACAAATCATTTGGAAGTAGACATTTCCGTCTGTATTCTCACTAGTTTCAGAAACTGGTTGAGGTAAAGCTCAAGCCAATAAATGGCAAATTACGTAGTATTGCATGCTGTGTAACTATTGTTAAGATAAATAGTGACACATGCCAAGAGTCTTCTGTATGATTCTGACATTTTCTTGGCCCTGTGTTTCTTGGCTTTCTTTGCTGTTACCAAATATCTGCACCATACTTCTGCTAAACAGGATCTCACTGATTTCCCTTGGTGGCATACAGCTGCAAACAGAGGAGATGCTGTCTGCCATGAAAAGCTTCCAGCTGAGTAAAGACGGTGTGTAACAGATGAGTACCAGGAATTGAACCGGTCAGCTTGAGAATCAGTGGTTTCAGCATTGCAGCAGCCGAGTCGATTTCAAGATTTTTCTAGGCAATACAGAAACGAGTTTCACACTGATGTTATAAGGACACCAGCAAAGTAGCTCTGCTGGTATTGATGAGCTCCTGGTAGGACTAGTGGCACCAGAGAAGAAAAGAAAATTAATTACCTGTTAGCCATCTTGTTTTTTGGTAATAGATACTGGCCTAAGGGGCAAGGAGCTAACCTGTCAGTACAGCATGTATAAGCCAGTTTGTAGCATGTATGTAGCCTGTATATCTTAGGATAAGAAAAAGCAGTAAAGACACCTCTTCTAGACCTCTCATGGTGAGGAAAGGTGAGTTTTGTTTCAAGAGAGACAATGGGATTATTCAGATCATTTATGACTGCATTTTAGTTACTAGCTTGTACCTCCTGAGTACATGGAACAGGCTTGTTATTTAATACTTAGACACGATTTCGGTCTGTGATTGCTTTCTCATGTACAGATTAAAGAGATTAGATTTCGTACTTTTAAAGGCAGAAACCAGCCATTAGGGCAGAGTTTTGTTTGCAGTTACATGTTTATTATTTATTGACTAACAAATAATTTATTATCACCAAGAAATTCTTGACACTCATTCACTGCTTATAGAGACCATATTCTGACCAATTACACTGTAAAAAAAATTGAGTATGAACAAATCAGTATGAACAAATAATGGTTTGAAGATTTCTTTTATGTCTTAATCAGAATTAAAGGGATAACAGATTTAGAACAATTTTAAAAAATTTAATATAATATGGAAAATAAGGTATGTTAGATAACGGTATCACAGTACAATTCACAGTAAGTCTTAGCAAAAAAGAAAATTATGGTGTCATTAACTCTCACTGTAATGGTCTGGACCTGACTACAGCTGTTTAGCTCTAGTGGGGATCCTTTCAATCTTCAGTTTCATTCGTGTTCCAAATTCAGGATGTTTCACATTTAACTTGTTATTGCACAGGACAGTCAAGTGTCACGATTTTAAGCCAAATTCGAAGTAGAAATGAATCTGGATCTTAGAAAAATATGCTGTCCGAAACTAAAAGAATGCCAGCTTTCTCTTTAATTGGATTAAATTTATGGAAGACACACAGTTTAATCCACCCACTGCCTTGCTTTTTACAGTAAATGAATGGCTTTTCATAGCATAAACTGAAAGGTGTAGGTTGTAAGGGAGATTAGTATAATACTGCTGACATCCCAACTTTCAAATAAAAGTATTCCATGCCTTTCAAAGGGAGAATCTCACCATGAGCCTAAAATTACTGATTCTTGCTATAATCTCAGAGGTAACCACTTTCATAATTAGTGTACTAAAATGTTTGTTTTACTGAGTGTTAGCAATATCAGTGTTGACATTTAGTGCCTGAAATATTGGTCTTGACATTGTTTGACTCCCCAGAGATGTGCAGATGACTGAGATCTGAAGAGACTTGGGGCATTATTCTCTTCTTTCCTTTCAACTGCAGATCAGGAGCAAATTCCTTAAATCAATGGTTTTAAGGTCAGTATAAAAGTGTTGTATTTAGGAAAAGGAGCAGACACTACCCATCTTTAAGAATGCACTGGTAGAATTTTAGAAGGCTCCAGGCAACACAGGAAAGTAGCAAAACTGAACTTCATCTGCTTGCAAAACACATCTTCCATATGTCTGTCACTAGGGTGGGCAGCTCTTGTACTATAATCCACAGCAATCTCCCACAAAATGTGTTGCCCACAGTAATTTAAATTATCAGTTTTTTCTACATATAACTTACGGATCATGTATAAAACCAACAATCGTGTGGTTCACTGTCAGTGGGTTTTGTACATACAGCAAATGCAAGGAGAAGTCCACCCTAGAGATGCTCCTCACCTAGTAACAATACTGAAATTATCCTCCAGCCTATTCACTCTGTCCACAAAACCACACTGGTTCTTTCTGTCACTTGCCTAGGGTTTTTTTTCAGGATGGGCACTGTTTGAGATCACAAATCACCTGAGGATTTATGAGGATGGTTTCTTCACAGCAGCTAGTATGGGGCTAGCTGTTGGGATTTGTGCTGCTGATAAAATGGGGATGCATTAATTATTGCCAAGCAGTGCTTATGTAAGAGCCAAGGCCTTTTCTGCTTCTCACTCCAATACACCAGTGAGGAGGCTGGGGGTGCACAAGGAGCTGGGAGGGGACTGGATAACTGGGATAGCTGACCCCAACCAGCCACACAGATATCCCATGGTGTAGGGTATCATATTTAGCATATAGAGCTGGAAGAAGGAGGAAGAGGGGCATGTTTGGAGTGATGGAGTTTGTCTTCCCAAGTCACTGTCATGCATGACGGAGCCCCACTCTCCTGGAGATGGCTGAACACCTGCCTGCCCATGGGAAGTGGTAAATGAATTCCTTGTTTTGCTTTGCTTGCAAACATGGCTTTTGCTTTGCCTATTAAATGTCTTTATCTCAGCCATGAGTTTTCTCACTTTTGGTCGTCTGATTCTCTCTGCCATCCCACCAGGGCAGAGCAAGCAAGTGGCTGTGTGGTGTTCAGTTGTCAGCTGGGGTTAAACCACAACAAGAAAAAAGGTACAGCGATACTCTACCTAGTCCACTGTTGGAGGGAAAAGAAAGGTCACTAGCAAGAACTGAACAAATTTTTTGCCTTGTGGATTTAAAAGCCCCAGCCTTTCCAGAGTCAGTACAAGAGCAGTGGTGAAACCAGCAGTGGTTCATGTCACATCCCTGGTCAACATTTCATCATCTACTGACAGCACAGGAGGGTGAAATTTCCCTATCTCTTCGACATTGACATTTTCCATAAATTCTACAGAAAATTTCTGATTTTTTACTTGTAGAGATATTACATCTACTTGGGATTTGGTGGACATGTATCATCCTTTCATCCATTGCCTCTGTGATACACAGCTAGGTCTTTCAAAATTTGACATTTCTGAAGTAGGCAACTGCCTGCAGACCTGTCCTCTCACTAGTTGACATGAAATGAGTTACATCACACACAAACCGAATTACAGATCCAGCCATAGCTGAATGGAGAGACAGAAATCTGACACTTGAAAGTGATTCTTCATTCCTTGAATCAAAACATGCTGAACAGCTGGAAATGCAATGTTTCAAACTTCTGAGGAATAGTACCTGTCTCTTTGCTAGTCCAGAATTGCTGGCATGTGCATCTCCTTGCTACAATAAGGTGATAACGGAGGATGTATTTAATGCAGAAGCCACTGCAGCCACCAGGATTATAATCTTTATAAAGCCTACACTGAGAACTGACAACACACTGTACAACCACAAAGCAATTGTATGCAGTTAGGACTAGAAGTACTACTGCAGGATGGATGGTAGCTCCTAAGTCACCGTCTTGAGGAAAGCACTTCCCGAAAAAAAATTAGATATGCTTATACCAAGTTCAGTATTTTTCTTTTTTTGGGAGATGCATTAGGCAAAATTACAGTAAATTGAATAAAAGGAAACGGCAACATTTAAATCAGCTTTAAAATATGAAATAAAACCTGCTACCAATGCAAACCAAGTGCAGGGTTGTTCTTATTTTCCCCTCAAAAGACATGTTTGACTTGTAAATGTGGAGAGCTCCCATGCAGGCTGGAGTCATCCCCTCTCCCAAGCCCATCTGCTGTATTACCTCGCCCGACTGGAAGGTGCGAGCACCAATTAGATCAACTTTGCCGTCCCTGGCTGGACACGAGGGGTGGGCGGGCGGCCTCAAAAGAAACCCCCCAAAATAAGCGTAAAAAGGGAAAGCTGAATCATAAATGTAATTGCATCCAAAGTTAAGAGTCCCCACATTGCGGTGAATCACTCTGCGCTCCCACGGCTCCCGTCCGGCTCTCACACGGGGGCAGGGACGGCGGGCCCCCGGCCCCACACCCGGAGGGCCCCCGCTCCCCTCTGCACCGCCAGGAAAGGCCGATTCCCGCCGGGAGACGTCAGGCGCGCCCGCGACACCGTGACCGGCACCCCCGCGCTCTCCTCCCGCGCCGGTGACTCCTCCCCCGCGGCCGCGGCCCCTGCGCCCGGCGGGGCGGAACCGGGCGCGCTACAAATCCGCCGCTCCGGCGGGGCTGCCGGCAGAGCAGCGCGGGGAGGTCCCGCGGAGGAGGCGCTCCGGCCGGCTGGTCCCGACGGGAGCGGCTGCCCGCGCTCTCCCTGGGGGAGCCGGCAAACTTCCCCGGGGGCGGGAGGTAGAGAAGGAGCCGCGTCCTGGTCCCGCGGCTCAGCCTGCCCCATTCCCAAGCCGCCGTCCCGTCCCGTCCCGGGCGCTGCATACGGCCAGACCTGCCTAGCGCCCGCCGGGTTCTTCCCGGCTGCCTCCCATCGCCGCGACTGGCGAGGGGGCTGCCCGCCTCCGCCTCGTCCCGTGGGGAGCACAGGGAAACCAGGGGGTCGTTTCCATGGAGATGGGGCCGCAGCCGCGAGGTCTCGGAGTGAAACTTTGCCGCGGGCGGGCGGCGGGGCGCTGCGCGGAGAGGTCGGGCCGGCTGTGAGAGCGGGGTTCGTCCCCTTCCACCTCCCCCGCGCCGCCGCCGGCGGCGAGTGCCGCCAGGGCACCCTGCTGAGGAGCCGGGAAAGTTTTGCGCCGGGGAGCCGCCGCTCGCCCACGCCCCCCTGGGCGGCTGTTCCCCCTCGGCGGCTCCCGCGGAGCGCTGCTATGGCACCCGCCCGTCGCCGCGGGGCGAGCAGGGGGAGGCCGCCTCCNTCCTCCTCCGGCCGGCAGTGACCGCCCCGGCCCCGCTCCTGCCTGCTCGCCATGACTGCCCCCGCCCGCCTCTCGGCGAGCACGGTGCCAGGGAAGGGCGAGGGGAGCCGCCGCCCTGTCACTCCCTGAGCCAGCCGCCGCCTCACCGGAGAAGCCCCGTGTCTTACGGGCACGGCGCAGCTCCGCAGCTCGCTGCGCCGGGAGGGCTGCGGGCACCGCGCACCTCCCCACAGGTAAGCGGCGAGGCGAGTGGGGGTGCGTGTGGTCAAGGTCTACCCTTCGTCCCCGAACTTCAACCCGCCCGCAGCCGTCATCCCTCGGGAGCGGAGGGGCTGCGCCTTGCTCCTTCCTGCCGGCGGTAGCTGGGGGCACCGGGAGACGCGCCCCTGCCCTCGGCGGCGAGGGGCAGGGAGGGAGCGGCACGGGTGGGTGGGTTTTTCCTTGCCAGAAATGGACTTTCTGCCTCCCGAACGGAGCGGGCTGGCGTGCCGGCGGCTGCCGCGCTCCGCGCAGCTGCTACACACCCTCTTTTGTCTGCGCTCGGGTCCGAAATACTTTAGTGCTGCCGTCGCCTGCCCCGCCGGTCGGGATCCCGGCTCGGCCCTGCCCCGCCGGGGGCTGCCCCCGGGCTGCGTCCCCCGAGCCGCTCCCGACGCGGCGAGTTGCCCCTTTGCCTTTATTTTCACAGGAGCTGGGCTTTCCTTAACCTTTGTTTGCGGGGAAAATGGTGGTGCGCTGGTTATCTGGAAGGATGAGAGACAGATGGGGATGACAAGGGGGTTGCTCTATTCCCTTGCGTGCGAACATAACTCAGTGCTAAATAAATCGCTCACCGGGTAGACAGACATAAGCTTACTAGTGAGAAAGACTTTGAAACAAAAGTATTGCGAACAGCTCGGGTGCTTGGCAGATACTCCTGATACCCTACTAAACATAAACATTGTTAGTGTTTGCGCTTGAATTCAGTACGCGTACAGCTGTTGTGCAGATCTGGAATTGCAGTAGCTGTATCTACTTGACACTTAATAGTCTATTGTATGCAGTAGTTATGAAAAATAAAACTGGTTTTATTGTTCAAAGGCAAAAGTATCCAGACAAAAGTATTCCTTTACCGTAGCGTTCTGTGTAACATGAACTACAAAATAACCTGTAGCGATGTAGCTGACTTGCACTTCATAATGCTTTTAGGACATGAGGACTGTATTGTTCAATAAAATTCTGTCAGCAAAGATTTTGTCTTCTCTGCCTTACTTTCATGCTAGATCAATACACTAGCAACTATTCTGTTATTTTTGTCTAAGTAGATGGTGCACACAATCCATGTGATGGAAACCAAGTGTCCAGCTAGGATGAAACAGTGTATTTTGTTTTCGTTAAGTAGTTTGGTGCTGCTTTGTAGAAAGTGAGGAAAACCCCAACATTTAAACCGGAAAATTTTATTTCCATTGAATGTAACTGAAGTTCCTTCATGGTGAAACTAAAGGGTCATTCAAGTTTGGAATGGTTTAGTGTACTTTTGTTGCCAGGAAATGTACGTCTAGCTAAATACTTGTTAGAAGATAATTGTAAGATAATTTTTAGTAATTCAAAACATGAGTTACAATTAGATGTTTTGTCTTGAGAACAGAAAAACACCCTCATGGATAAAGATATGAGGTACTTAACTAGTAATTTGGGAAATAAAATCATATGTAATTTATATTTTGTTGGCATAGAAACATTTTGTTTGTTGCTCCTTGGTTGGATTGCAACAATGATCCAAATGAAAATTGGACTACTGATGCAAGCATTCAGCACGTTAGAATTATTTTATTCTATGCACAGAAATGGTTTTGCCCAATATAACCTCACTGGAATTCATTTTTGTGGAAGCTCTGTAATCAGATTATAAAAAGTGGGCTGTTTGAATCTAATCCTGTGAAGTATGGACTAAGCAAGCCCTGCTCTGACAAAGGACTGAAATGTTTGCTCATTCTCAAGTAGTTATGCAGTTCCAACTTCATCCCTAGTGATCACCCAAGGTCTTGAGTTCACTGCACATGGCAATAGGTCCTGGTAACTTCAGTGAAACTCTTCTCTGTCTTAACTGCACTACGGGACCTTCCCTGGACCAAGCCCTCTCTGTGTGTTCTGCCTCCACTTCCTTGAATGCTGAGCCCATGACACAAAATAGCTGGCACAAAATACCTGTGCTTTGTGGAGGTGCTCACCTCAGCCATATCTCATGGGTTGTATATTGTCTCTTGGCTCTCACCTCTCGGGGGCGAAAGGGGAAAATGCAAAGTGAAAATTGGTTAAGGAGTAAAGTACATCAGTGGAACAGCAGGAGGAGACTGCTCCTTGTTGTGTTTTGTTCAGTATATTTTAGGACCCAGAAATACCGAAAATCAGTGAAAACTCCCACTAAAATTACTGAAACCAAAGTTATGATATAAAATATATGAAACCTGTTGTTGTGAATAGTTTCCTATTTTTAAAAAATTAATAATAGAATCCTGACAGTCTTGTCTATAATAGTGGTAGAGAATGTAGAAGAAGGGGAACTATGTGTCCTAGATAGTGATGATGCCTCAATTTGATTTGGTGCCATTGTGCTTTATAAACAGATCAGTTTTTTGTAATCTACATGTTTGATCTCGTGATACTAGAACAAAGGAGCAGTTGCAAATCATTTTCTGGTGTGCAAGACAGGAGAGTAAAACATAGGAAGACGTGAAACAGGAAGACATAGGCATATTGTGCCGATTCAGACGTTTTAAGGTGCTTCAGACCTCTGTATGAGGCTGGTAAACAGAGTCTAAGGAGAACACTTCTGGAAAGGTAGCTGAAAACCAGGTAGAATACTCTTGTTTGTGCTACAGTTCTGTGTAGAAGCCTTTAAGAAGGCTTCAATCTATTATCTGAAACCCTGTTAAAAATTGTGATGCTGCATTATGATGGATGTGGGAAGAAATCCCTTACTGTCAGGATTTAGGGGGGTCCATTCTCGATGCCTATTTATCAGCAGAATCTTTGTATTGCTTCCTGTGCTGCTAACTGCCTTTGAGTAACTCAAAGGTACTAAAAAATAGTTGGGGAGTTAAAAGTCTTTTTAGAGAAGTGGTGTACACTCTCCAAGCCTACTAGAGGTCGAGAAATGGAAGTTGCAGGCAGTGCTTGAGTTAGTGCTCTAGTTTTGGTTAGTACTTTAGTTATACAATAAATATACTGTAAGGAAAGGTTTCTGGGTTTCTTCTTTACTGGGTAAAACATAAGAACCTACTTACCCAGAGATTGTGTGGGTGAAGTGGACTGTTGGTTGCATGGAAGAGTGGAATGCTAACAACATCAGTGAATTAAACTACTGAGCAGATGTTTTACACAGCTGCTGCTCTGCCCACTAGTTTTACTAGCTCCTCAGTGTCCATCATTTGTGGAGTGTGTGAGAATAAGCACTGTTCTAAACTTTCATGCTGAGGCTTCAGCCTAACTCTAAAGCAAGATGTTGTTACTCTATTCCATCCTTAACCATTTCCACATCAGACAATTCAGTACCAGGTATATCTATATATGTAACTGCTCTTCAAACAGGTGAATCTTGCCAGAGGCAGCCCAACTGATGTGATGGCAGAACTTAGTACTGAAATACTGACATTATATTGGTCTCTTAGTATAAATGAAATTACATTTTCCTCCCTGAACTTTCTTACAGGATCAGTGATTTTAAACTACTTGATTCAGAGATGCCTTTTCTTAGAAATCAAGTTTTTCTTTATTTGCACAGCTAGTCAGATGGGATGGATAACCTATAGCACAGAGGTACTTGAAGCCCTTTATCTGCAGCAGTAGCAGAATGTGTTTGTATCACTCAGTTTTCTTTAGTCTTTTGCTGACAAATATTAAAAAGAGCACCTGATTGTTTTAAAATTATTCTATGTCCAGAAGATCTGAGAAAGAAAGGTGTTTATCCTCAGTAATTTCTTCTGTCCATCTGTGTTTCTAGTAAGGGAAAGTTATTGATCTTTTTTCTGCGTGTTTTAGTACCTAAAAAAGTGTGACAGAGTGGTGCAAGGCCACCTAACCAAAACTAGACATCTCAGGAACATTGCAAACGAGATGTAATGGTACAGCAGAGCTTTTCAGGAAAAACAGACTTGTGGAAAATAAAGCAATAAACTACCTTTTTTTTGTGTATAAAGATTCTGAAAAGTCTTATGTGAAATGTAAATGGTTTTCACTTAACTCTCTTGTGTCTGTGTCTTGGGGTGACTTTTTACTTTTTGGGCACAGAGCATGATAGGAGATACACATGATAGAGTCACCCCAAGACAGTCTGTCTATATCAACATCTTGTTATCATTTATATACCACTGGAATTGTTCCTTTTGTTAGAAGTGTGACCATTTTCCTCCAATTGAAATAAGTAGAAACAAAGGAGATATTTCTCTAAATTGTCTTTTAATTTTTCCCCACTAAGCTGAACAATGAGACTCTTACTGAATCAGAAAAACCAGGATTTTGTCTCTTCAATGAAGAATGCTTTAGATACACACAATAATAAATCAGATTCTTAAAATCTCAAGAGATGTAAAATAAAGCATAGGTTACTTTTCATAGGAACTCGTTTAAAGACAAGTAGAGGGAAAGAGGAAGAATCCCTTTTTATATGAATTTATTTTTTTTCTAGTTGCTCTTTCACGGATGCAGTTGGACTGAGCATCCCAGTGTTGTGGTTTTAAAACGCATTGATAAAAAGTGCTAAAATTTGAAACTACAGTTCAACTACAGTTGAAACTACATTCATGCTGGCTGTGAAATGGGAAGGACCTTTTCAACAAAGCATTAATACAACTGGGTGCTAATAGCCTACGAGTTCTGACAACTGGTCAATTTCACAAAATAAGTAGTAGAGACTTCTGCTTTGATACCTGTGAATCTGTAGCATTAGCTCAGAGAGTGGATGTGATATCAAACCAAGTTTTTTAGAGCTTTTCAATAGTAGTCACACTACTTTTTTCTAATAAAGGTGAAATTCCAAAAATAATTTTAATTTCTGTCAATTTAAACCACTGTAAAAGCACATTAATTAGAAGCCTGTTATAAATGTCACTTATGTTGAATTCAGTATCATAATGGTAACAGTAACATAAGGGTTTTTTCGCATTCTCCATCTGAATGTGTCTGAATAAATTGCTCTGCTTGTCTCTAATCAGTTGCACATTGTTAAAAAACGAGTTTGTATCTAGTTAATTTTATTCCTTCCATTTTGCTATGTATTAGATGAAAAAAAAGTGCTAATATTTGTCCATCAATCTGGTGTAAAATTGTTGCTCAGAATCCTGGAGTTTTCTTTTTCTTTGGGTAACTCAGAGTAACAAAGGCATATCACATATGTGATGTACATGTGAGATGTACACCTGACGTATTCCTTCATAAAGAGGGATGAAAGCAGCCTTGTGTGTTGGGGCAGCATTTTGCTGCAGCAAACAAGCTTTCCCAAGGACTGTTCCTTGCAGCACACAGGGTGTACATAACAGCTGCTCTGGCTTCTGTCTTTTGCATGATCTTGTGCTAGACAAACTTGGTGCATAAGGTGTGAGGCAGCCCTCTGCTTGGAAAAAGGGATGCGCCCTGTAACTGTGCTTTCTAGAGACATGGATGTCAGGGTGGGGTCAACTGAATAAACCTGATACAGTGTCTGAGACTTGGCAGAGGTCTGCTTCTTGCTATAAATTATTGTGTATTTAACAGCTGGCTTGTTTCACCTGAGGTGTGACTATTATTTTTGTAGAAAGGGGAAGTTAGATGACAGAAAACAGACAAAATAAGAAAAAGGAAGAAAGCAGGAGAGGGAGAAGGGAAAGAGGAAAAAAGAGCAAAACACAAAATGGAAATATTGAAGATAGAAAAAAATCTGAAGGCAGAAAAAGAATGAGATATAATAAGTTGCATTTCTAAAGATTAATTATGCTACATCCAGTGTTATAAATGGAAAGAAACTTGAATAATGGAGATAATAGTAAGAATAAAAGATATGGTGGTATTTCTTTTTTGAAGCATCTCATGGAAAATCAGACTGGAAAATGAAGAGATTAATTCTTGTCTCCCTGAGATGCATTTTAAATGAACTGTCTTTGTTGTGTAGTGAGTTCTGCAAAAATGATGTTAAACACTTCTTCCAGAAGATACACTGTAAATAAATCGGTTCAAACAGACATATGAAAGGAAAGGGAGCTATGAAGGATAGTTTGTTTACAAAGCTAGAAACTGCAATTTGAAGTACTTGAAAGTTAGGTGAACTGTTGTTTTCATTTGCGAGCAGACTAATACTCTAAACTCCAAAGTTATCACCATGTTGATCTATGTAATTTGTCATTGTCTCACAGAAGACCAGTGAGCACAATAAGGACAATGGAGACATCCTTCAAACACTGGATAATTAACTGGTATTTATCATGAATACTTAGCTACCATACTTACACAGATTTTTCTTTCTGATATGTTTTTGCTATATCTGTGTTAAGAAACTGATGAAGCCAAGACCTGTTTTCTGGCCATGAGGTCAGCCAGAGTGGTCTGGCTCTGTGTGGATGTTAAACTGTCTTTCAGACGGTCATATCCAAATTGACTGTTTGGAAAGAGCTTCTGGACTGAACCAGCTAAGTGTCTGAGAGGATGCTAGCTGACCTTGACCACAAATGTCCCTGGCATCCTTGTGGTAGGGTGAAAGAGACATGGTGGGTCCCACTACCTGGGCCTGTCCCCGGGGACACCAGCCAGGACTGAGCACGAGATCCTTGACTTGTTAGAATGTTCTTCCATCTCAACCGAAACTATCTTACTGCAATGATCCTAATATACACAGATTTTAAATAGAAGTAGTATGTTAAAAGCTATATTTGGAAGATATTGTCTGCTCTAATTATGTTAAAAGAAATCTGATGTCAGTTTGCTATCACAGTGATATGGAAAATGGAATTTGGAACATTATATTTGGATACACAAAATTTGTGGAATTGGTGGAACAACATACTGGGACACCAAGAGAGTGGCCACCTTGTGGCAAGGAAGGCCAACAGAATCCTGGGATGCATTAGGAAGAGCATTGCCAGCAGGATGAAGGAGGTGATCCTGCCCCTCTACTCAGCCTTAGTGAGGCCACATCTGGAGTGCTGTGTCCAGTTCTGGGCTCTTCAGCTCAAGAGAGATGTGGAGCCCCTGGAGCAGGTCCAGTGGAGGGCTACGAGATGACTGGGGGGCTGGAGCACCTCTCTTATAAGGAAAGGCTGAGGGATCTGGGCCTGTTCAGCCTTGAGAAGAGATGACTGGGAGGGGACTTCATCAGTGTGTATAAATAGCTAAAAGGGAGTGCCAAGAGGATGGAGTCGCCCTCTGCTTGGTGGTGCAAACCACTAGGACAAGAGGCGAAGGACAGAAACTGATGCACAGGAAGTTCCACCTGAATACGAGGAAGAACTTCTTTACTGTGCAGTGACTGTGCAGTGGAACAGATTGCCCAGAGAGGGCGTGGAGTCTCCCTCACTGGAGATGTTGAAGACCTGTCTGGACACAATCCTATGCCATGTCTCTAGGATAACCCTGCTTGAAAAAGGAGGCTGGACCAGATGACCTACTGTGGTCTCTTCCAACCTGACTGATAGTGTGACCATACTCCCAAATGGATTACAAGAGATTTACCAAAAAAGCACAAAACTTACACAGAAAATAGACCTCTAGCTGACAGTTCCTTAATGCCACAATTATTTGCCTGGTGATAGTAGCTTGTACAAAAATGGCTAGCAGATATTAATAATAAACATCCAGAGGCCTAACAGACTCTTCTTGGGAAGTCCTGTCTTGCCTGTTAATACAGTTTATAGACTTTAGAGCAGTAGAATCACTTTGCATTAATTCAGTGCCAAAGTGCTTTCCCCAAACCCTTCCTATGACCCCTACAAAGTATTTGCTTTGCTCTTTGCCAGGAAGACATTTCTTCTCAAATTACTTTGCAGGCGCCTATTCTGAATTTATTGCCATTCTTTTGCTAATTCAATATTATTCTCCTAGGACGTGGCCTCATTAACTGGTGCCCATGGTGGAATATCTGCATACATTACTGGAACATAGTTCAATAGACTGTGTTATATTAGAAAGACATGAGTCCAATCCAAGCTTGCAACCAATATGCATACCAATTAAATCACATACAGAAGCATTTACTGATTAAGGACAAGCAATGTTGTGTTTTGCAGAACGCCATTTTGTAGTTTTGTTTTGTCCTACTGGCTGTACAGTTGAAACGGTAATGAAAAGAGGTTATAGCTGAGACTGTAGTTCTTTTTTATTAAAGTTCTTAATCTTGTGAACTTTTAAATTTAGTTAGGTTGGTGTTTGGTTGGTTGGTTTTTCCCTGTGAAATTCAGAGATTATGGCTAGATAGCATTACATACATCATATAATTCCTGTAAAAGAGGTAAGATTATCACAGAATCAGATTTAGACTACGAGAGGCTGGGCCCAGATGAAGTAGTATAGCTTTCTGTTAATGTTTTGTTGTGCAGTTTTTATAGCATGCAAGTGTATGATTATAGGTTAGGAAAACATTCTCCACTGAAAGGGTTGTCAAGCATTGTAACAGGCTGCCAAAGGAAGTGGTTGAGTCACCATCCCTGGAGGTACTTAAGAAGCATGTAAATGTGGCATGTAGAGACATGGTTTAGTGGTGGACTTGGAAATCAGTGCTAAGGTAATGGTTAGACTTATGATCTCTGTGGTGTTTTCCAATCTAAATGATTCTATGACTTCATGACGTGATGGTCGTGGGTTTTCCTACTTTCTCCAAGAATTCTGAGAGTACCTAATCTTTGCTTTTACAAACGTTTTTGTCAGTGTGCATGTTACCAAGTACCTACCCTGCGCTAGGGAAGGCAAACTCCAAAGGGAGAATGTGGAGCAGAAAGTGGCCTGTGTGGCCCTTAGTTTCTGCAGTCCTTCCTTCCAGAGTTTAGACCTAGACTCAGGGAAAACTCTTTATCTCTTTTATAGAATATTCTAATTGTTACTAGACAAAATTTAATTCTGAGTAAGATTTGTCAATATTAGTTTTCAGGTTTGTGCTTAGGAGGTAATTTTGAACTGAAAATATTGAGTGCTTTGGAAATGGGCCTAACACATTGCTTGAAACTCCTTAAGAAGCCCAGATCAGCACCATCCTCAGGGTAAATATGGCTTTGTTAAACCTTGTGACTGAAGAGATGGGCTTCAGAATTCAATTTGGAGGTTTCTTTCCTAATCTGTCTATTCTCACAGTTGAAGAAGCATTTACTGGGGACATGAGGAGGAAAAAGAAAAAGGAAAATATAGAAGGTCTGCAACAGCAGACTATGAATTCAGATGGGGAAAGTGAGAGAGTCTAGTTAAACCAGTCTGGAATCGAGAAGGCCCTTGGAGAGGGTGCTGATGTTATGGAAATTTGGATTGGAACATTTTTTTTGATGAGTCATGTGCTCTGAAATTAGTTGAGAATGTTGCCCTTCCAACAGTGAGACTGTGCTTGGGAATACCCATATTTCCAAAGGTATGTGTCTGAAACTCTTCTAGGACTCAGAGGCTTGTGGCTGCTCAGGTTAGACCTGAAGCTTGGAGGTCTGGATAATGTTTATTACGTGGGTTCTTCGATTGCTTTATATTAATAGGCTCAATATAGTGCTTAATCACCTACATTTGATTCACTTACAGGCATTCAGTAGTTCTGTGCTGTAGCAGGAAACTCTCACAAACTGACACAGTTTATTATACTTCGGTAAAAAATTATAGGTAAACAACTGTAGGTAAATTCTCACTCCTTGGCAATTGCAGGACTGTGAATATAATGATATTATGAAGGCAGAATGTAGATAGATAGATAGATTGGTCAATCCTACAGTAACAAAACATCAATTATTCTGCAGCGACAAGACTATAATTTTTGCAAATAATGTCTCAGTCAAGTAGTAGAGAGGCTCTTATCTGAGTAACTGAAAGAAGTGGGTCTTATGTAGCGTGGCTAGAAGTATGTGTGGCATTAATATGATAACTGTTTTCCTTCATGTTTGTCAGTAAATCCACAAGGAATGATGAATCCGGGTGTTGGCATTTGCCAAGCTTAGCAATTTAGAAGAGAAAAAACATGGTCGGAATAACACTCAGGTCTTCAGCAGTGACAGCAGAGGCTTTGACACAGAGCAGTTAAAGGGCACTAAAAAAGGGGTCTGATCTGTTGTGCCTGCTGTTCTCCAGAGGTTTGTAGCTCTGGAACTCCTTGCAAACGCTCAATTCAAAGGCTTGTGTTCAGCAGCTACATTGCTCTGAAAGATTGTCCTTAGCATGGTCATATGTGTGTTTGTACTGCTTCTTGTCTCCTTTTTCACCATATTTCTGCCTTTTAGACTGTGATGTACTGAGTGATGTGCTGTGGGATGTATCCCGGGGGGATGCTCCAGCCACACTCCAGCCCACATACACCAGTTCACAATATGGAAGGTAGACAGAGGGTCTGCAGGAACGGGTATTCACAGAGATTGCTAAGATAAGCATGGGGTTCAGGTTCTCAAGATTTTTTATCTAGATCTTGAGGCAGTTTGTTTTTTCAAAAGCTGAGATTTTGAGCATGTAACCACATGGACCTTGAAGTTAAGGTGCTGGGCAGGTTTCTACAATTCCTGTGCCTAAAATCTCATCTTGATATGAAATTACCTTCTCAGACAGAAACATCAAGGAGAGGATGAGACAGAAAATGTCTACAGATCCTACTTTATACATTTCTTACTGTTCTAGATGCAGTGAGGTTTTCCTTAAAAAGTAGAATTTGAGATTTGGTCAAAACAACAGAAACAGTTGAAAAAGCATTTAAATCACTTTCACATATGTCACGTGTAAAACCATGTGGCTGTGATTAAACAAGCTCATTGTGTGCAAAAGCTAGGGGATGACTTGCTGAGCATAACTTGCCTTAAACAGATTTTTCAGAAGGATTATCAGTCATCATGATCAAACTGTAAAAACAGAAAATATGAGCTGCAGCAGAGATCTGAAAAACAGACAGAGAAATGGTCCTGGATTCCATCAAAACCCAAAAGATTAGACTACTTCATGTTACAGCTTTGGGAGAATGATAAAATTGAAGTTGATTAATGGCTTCTGTTAATAATTTTATATTTGGCTTGTGTTTTAGTTTTCAGGATACTTTACTGTAAAACTTTTTTATTGCTCATTCTTGGTATGGATTTTGTTTGTTTTTACAGAGACAGACTGCATATTTATAGTGCAGCAACTCTCCACATTCTGTCTGGATAATTCTTGAAGAAGGAGCATGGAAAAAGCATGGCTACATAGACAAGCTAGTATTGCATTATTTGAACATTCGTCTGAATCTAATGTGGCTCTTCTGGCTGATATGACAGTAATTTCTGTTTTTCTCAAGCAAACCTGCCTTTTCCGTATGTCAGTGTGTGTGTGTGTGTGTGTGTGTGTATTTATAAAAATCTTGGGACAAGAGTGAGGAGATTGTGCAACTGTTGCTCCTCTCTTTGTTAAAAAAGTATAATAAAATCAGGTAGTGGATTTGCTTCGTATGGAGGCTTGTGGGCCCTACTGTTGTTATTTGCTTCAAAGAATAGCTGCAGAAGCACCTTAATGGTCTAGCCCTATTTTATGATGTGAACCCAAGTCACTCCTGTATTGTATAGATGTAGACAAGATACCAGAGTGTAGTAAAACATGTAACAATCTCATGGACATATGTAAGGTGTGATAATTGCTGACTTACTCTGTTCCTCTGTGAAATAGTCCTTTAAACCCTTCAGGTTTTTTGTGTCCATGCAATGTTCTCTCCTCTCTTTGTAGTGTAGGAGATCCATCCTATCCTCCTTTGCTTCACTTCTCCTGTTGTGCTTTTTCCTACATCAGAGCAGCAAATGCTTCAGGAATCGAATGGTAATTTAGATTTGCGTATAATCTAGGGTGCACACAGCTAGAAGCTGCATATTGGACCACTGAATGACTCCTTCAGTTTTTAGAGCTGTATATATTAAACACGTCAGCAAAGACATAATAATTTGGATTCTCTGATATTGTTATATTTTGCATCAGTATAAATCCTCGATTTTAATGAAAGTTTTAATATCTGTCACAAAAGTGGTGGAGGGTTAGATATTACAGATTGAGTAATGGATGATGCCAGTCAAAAATTGTCTTTTCCTGCTGTGAGCTCAAGAATACTGTAAAAAGATTGAATTATTCTTGTTTGGTTACTGATGGTAGTGTCTTGAGATCCTGGCTATGTGAACTTACAGGCAGATTTCTTATGTATTTCAACAAGGTTAGGATTTCATTCAATATGTCAGGTAGTCGTCGGCCTAGTGCTGGTTCTTACATGGCCCAAAAATGTCAAAAATGTTTTCTCTGAATTATGCCTTTATTACACAAACAAGCCAAAACAGCTCTCGGCAGCTGGAAGTGTTTTGGTTCAAAGCCATGGCAATCAGTTTCTGCTAATAAGCTGCCATCCTGGGAAACCCCCAAAGCCTTTCAGAATGTGCTTTCTGCAGAGATGACACTCTAGTTTATCTAAGCCATGTTAAGGTGGTATTTTTTTGTTTTTGTTGTCTTAATGTCCCTGAACATGTGCTTTTATCAGCTGGATTTTAAAATGTCTGTGTTCTAAATTTCTAAATGGTATGTGTAACATGCCTGAAATAGAATGAACTTGGGAAGTTCAGATTTGGAAGGAGAGATTTTTTCCATCTAATTTCTTTTATTATAATAGAATATTATGAACCATATGATAGGTTAATTAAGTTAATCAAGATATTAAGAAGATGTTTAGTTTTCTTATGAGTGATATTCAAACTCTTAAAGTCAACATAATGGAGAAGATGTCTCTTCTAGTCCAGGAGAAACACTTTTTAGAGAACTTTTAGAAGCGCCTTAACACAGGTGCTGAATACTTTCTGTGGCCAGTAAATTTCAGGAGGTCGCATGTTCATTCTGCGAAAAAAAATGACCATTCATGAAAGCCCATACACCTCATTTCAAAAATAGCTGTAAAATTTCAGTAACCTTTGCATCCCAGTGTGCTTGAGCAGTTAAGATCGGAGTTGTAGGAAGGGTTATATAGATGTGTTGAGAATTTACTTTCTTCCTTAGGGTTCTGCAACCCCATTTCCTGGGGTTGGAAACACTAGTTTTCCGTGATCTGACCTGCTGCTTTGTATGACGTAAGGCTGTGAGAGTAAGAGGTCTACGCCTAGTAAAGCTCCTCTCAGAATACACTCTGATGGCTATTGGCTGCATTTTGGAGAAAACCTATTAAGTTCTTTCATCTACTCAGCAGTATTCATTGATCCAGAAAATAAACCTTCCTCCCAGGTTCAGATGTGAAAAGAAGCGACTGAGTGTGCACGCTTCCATTGACACACAGTCACTGGGGACTGAACTGCCAGGCTGAGGTCTTCATTTTCTCTGCCACAGGTCAGAGTTTCAGCAGCTGCCAAGGCAAATTTGGGCTTGCTGTGAATATTGGTGTTTGTGATTCATTAGGCTTAAAGTGTCTCATTGTATGAAAAGAGGTAAGAGCAGCCAGTTGCTTAAGTGGTGTAAAAGCTGTTGCATTCCTGTGCTGGACCGTTTGTACTGTTGCTGTAATTGAAACATCAGTATTAAATCTGTAACGTATTTCTGAGCTGTTTCAAATGTGGAGTTGTAGACCTGAACTTTATACAACAGTATCTAGAAATAATATATTCAGATCACAATTGTCTTGTGGAAGCACAGGCTAAGAATCTTGACAATGAGGGGTTTGTTCCTGGCTTTGCCAGAGCTGGCCTGTGGCTTTTGAGAGCTTGTCTGACCCTGCCTTCCCAGAAATGCATAGACACCTTGTTCCCATGTTATTTTCATTCCTTTGGAGAATATTATCTTTACTGTCTTTTCATTCAGTTTGCCTGGCTGCAAAACGGGGATATTTTAGGACGCTTGCCATTCTTACACACTCATGAGGATTTTTTGAGACATTTGAATGACGGGTGCTATACAAAATCAAATCAGTATTATATACCATGAGTGGAAAGAGCTCTGTGAATGCTGGCACCTGAGCAGAGTCATTAATCCTAAAAGATGTCATGCACCAAAATATATTGGCAATCAAAATATTGAAACTGCAAATAAAATAACAATTGAAATTGGAAACATTTCTAACCGAGAAAAGCATGAATTAAAGTATCTCCTAAGAGCTGAGTTGTCTCTATTAAAACCAAGACTATCTTTCTGAAATAAGTAATTCGTGGAGGAGTTATAGATTTGATACAGAAATCAGAACTGAATTTCCTTGCTTATGTATGCTCAAGAAAATGATCTTTTCTGGCCTAAAATATCCATGCATATACATATTTTTTTTGGCTGAACAGTCACGTGTAAGTTTGTGGCTAAATAGTGCTTTTCTCTAGAGGGATTTAAATTCCATCAAAGCTATTATTTTGAACTGTATAATGTAAGCTTGTTATGTAGACAAACATAATGGCCCAGCTGTTTATTTTAGGCAACTCTCTTTAACTGTATGGATAAACACATGTTGAAGATACTGTGGATCTCTAGCATACACCTGCTTGGATAAAGTTTATATTGCACATGCTCAGCATAGTGAATGAAAAAAATGTGTCTGAGTAGAAGCAAAATTCTGCAGACACATCGTGCCTTTAACGCATTATTTGTGTTTGGCAGAAGTAGGGTTGGTGTTGGTAAGCCTGTCAAACATAATTCAGTACCTTTGGTGATGCCTGAGCTAATGCGGCACTGGACATGGGTTGTCTATTCGATGTGTGCTTCAGGTATTTCTGTGTAGGATGGGATAACTGACACAAACCCTGTAAGTTCAGGGGCAGCTGTCATGCCACGAGTTGTAAGGAGCAAGTTTTAATGTACAATGTGACATACAAGCAATTTTGTAATATTCTTCATCATTTGAACGAAGACTTGAATCATGTGTCTTATATGACACACATGGCTAAATCATTTCAGCCTTTTCTGAACTGTTTCTCAGTTGAAATAACAGTCTTTCTTTTCCTTTGCAGTTTATAGGAAAATCAATGTGAATTGCATATGTGGTCTAACTTTGGAGCTAGTTGTGGAGGTTTTCTCAGCCTACATTATTCAATAGTTCTGTAATTTAAGAACATATGATTTTGGTTTATATTCATGTAAGAATGAGTCTGCACACTTGGGGGCCAGGTAGTTGGACAGAGGTAGATAGAGAGAGAGATTTAGCCATTCTAGATGTGAAGAAGTCTGTAGACACCTTTACTGACTGCGGAGATGAGGTTCACTGTCTATCTAACGCTTGTGTGAAGGTTGTGACTTCTGCCCTGTGAAATTCCCTACCTGAGTTCGTGATTGTGCATTGGCTCAGCAGTTCATTAGGAAAGCCTGAGCCTTACTTCCGGGAATTGAAGGAACAAAAGCTGAAAGGTTGACATTCCTTTTTTGTCTTAAAATATCTTTTTAGTGGGATATAATTTTTTTCATGACCAATGTTGCCTAATATTGCAAGAAGTTCATCAGGGCTACCTTTCCAATGGATTTTTGACAGATGGAGCATCGCGTGTGATCTTTGTATTAATTCTGTGTCCTGGCTTGACTTCTGACTATCTACAGACATCTACCAGTAAAAGGCAATAATTAACTGATTGTGTTGTTTAGAAAACGGTACTGGTCAGAAAACCGGTTGGTTGCTAGTACTGGAGCCATTGTATGACTAATTGCCAGGCTAGCTTTGAATGAAATAAATCTGTGATTAAATATTTAAGGGTATATTTTATCATCACGGTATTTTGTGACAGAGCTTTTGGGTGACAAGGTCCTGTATTTCCACGAGATACTGAGAACAAGTCTGACTGGGAAGACAGGGAGACACCCTGTGTACTGTGGGGCTAGATGAGAAGTTTGTGTTGGAGGGGAGGATGGCACATGCAGGAGCGTCAGCAAGGATGCTCTTTCTTTCCCTGGGAAAATTGCCCTTTTTGCTGGCTAGCACCTTTGATATCTCTGTTCCTGGAAGGACACCCAAAAGGAAGAAGTGTCGCTGTAAGACTGCTTTTTCTCCTTCTTACAGGCAACTCCTGTTGGCTGAGTCTCGGTTACTCTTGTCCACTGTTAAGCCTCAAATGTGGGATTTGGAGAGTCTGTCCAAGGAATTGATGAAGGTAGATCATATTTTGGAAAGAAGGGCGTTACGACATTTGTGTTTTGTTCTTGGTGAGGTATTGGACTGCCCCACTGGTAGACCTGCGAGAAGGAAGGTTAGACATGCTGGTTTTTCCCAAACAGAAATAAAATAGATGACAGTGTGGTCTGGCTAACTATGAATGAAATATGATTTTTAAACATACTTAATCCCTCTAGTATCTCATGCAAATGCTATCTCAAATAAACAGTGTAAGGAGGAATCCATATTTTGATAAGCAAAATAATGCTTTGGCTGTTTTAACAAAGAAGGTAAAAATTACCAAACACACTGTTGGTGAAGAAATTGGTTTGGCTTGTTTATGGGATAATTAACAAGTCAAAAAAGTTTGCAGTAGCACCTACTGAGAATACTGTAGACAGTTACTGTGTTGCTTGTATGTTTGCAGGGTTAGACCAAAATACGGGTAAGATTTCTCACTTCATGTCGCAAAGCAACCCATGATGTGGTGGTCTCAAAGAATCATTGAGAGTTTGTCTGTTAATTTCAGTGGAACCAGGATTTCATATGCATAATTAAATAACATCAATATCTTGCTTGTTCTAAAATTCTCATTTCCTACCCAAAACTCTTGGACTTCAACAAATCCTTTGTGTTTGCAGAGTCTAGAACTGGGCTCAAAGTCTGATTTTCATGATTTAATATGAGTAAACTTTGTTATTGCCCTGATTCATAACTTAATATGATTGTGCAGTTCTTTCTGACTTGCTCATTTTTACAAGAAGAATTGTTTGCATGAGAAAGGTTGACAGAATAGTATGTGAAATATTCAGAATTATCCCCATTCTTAAATATGGTGTCTTGGTTAATAATGGAGAACTGAGGTGTTAGCTTGCAAAATCTGTGTTGCAAAAGAAAGGTTTTGTGATGTATTTTTCTTTAAATGGTATTTTACAATTTTGTGCAGAATAGCTCATTATTCTTTGTGTGTGTGTGTGTGTCCTGTTCTTTCATGTTATTGTAGAGCCTGATCGGATCACAGAACTCATGTCCCATTTATACCAACAATCAGCATAGAATTTACACGTATGTAAGAAGTTTCAGATTTTCAAACCAACAGTTGAAAATATGAATGTCACTGTTGCTATGTATTTTTCCCCAATCTCATTTAGCAGTCAAGCAACCGGTTTTTGGTGAAGTTTTCACAAAAATGTCAGATGCAGTTTCACAAAAGGCCTAAGCTATTAAATTCTGGCAAAATTACAAAGAAGAATTTACAAAAAAAATAACCAGGTGACTGGTTGATGTGGCGTTTTAAATGGACTGTGGAAAAGGAAACTATTTCATTGCAATGATACAGAATACAATGTATCACAGGAAAGCAATGAAGCAGGGCCATTTGGAATAGTTAGAAATTCTTGTGGTCTGTGACAGAATCAGCTGGAACTGCTGGACTAGATTCTGTCAAGGCATCATGGTTCATTCTTGTACTCAGTTTTAAGCATTATAAATTGCAGGCTCAGATTATCTTTTAAAGCAAAATATTTGGAAATAACTTAGATCTACAGCTATCTAGTTAGTTCTAAATTTCATCTTTCCTGCAAACCAAAGGTGTCAGTGCAGAGTGAGGTACAAGGAAAATACTGAGGAAGCTCAGTATGTTTGGTGGATAATCTTAAAAAATATCAGTAGGGAAAATACAAGAATTACCAAAGAATGACATATTTTCATAACTATTTCTTCATTATAATGCTTAGGGAAGGAAAGGTGAGTCATACTCTGGATGCGTTTTTTTTTCAGTGAACTATGGGAGGTTTCATTATTCTCAGTTTGACTTTAACTGCGAAAGCTCTTCATCTGGAGTATATCTGACTGTAGTGATCGTTAACAATGATTACATTTTAAATTGAGATGCTGATGGCAGAGATAGTGGGAGATTTACAGAGAGGACATCAAGCAGCCTTACTATGCAGACATACAAATTTTTCATAATGATTAAAAAATATACGTTCATGGTCTACTTTCCTGTAGGTTTCCTGAAAATCTAAGAGTTTATATTATAGCACGTGATTTAAATATTTTGACAGTTGTATATGCTAGTCCATCATTTATGTATTAGTGAATGACAAGTCTTTGCAGCCAGAGATACTTCGACTCAATACACTTCCCCAAAAATCTAATGGGAATGATTTGATGTCACATCATTACAAAATAATAAGTAGTCTGCAGTGGACCTTTCATAAAGATCTTCCCCTAGAACTGTGCATCTCATATTGCAATTAATCATATGTGTTTATTAGAAATTGGGTTCTGTCAGCCACACACAGATTTATGCTAAAAGATAACTCTGGATGAATGTGGAGAAAAAGAAGCACTGGCTCTCAAAATGCGAGGACAGACATGAGGACTAATTTTCTCTTATACTTTCTCTAGGAGGCAGCTTCCTCAGACAAACGGCAATCCTTGGTACCAGTGCCTGAAGGGCAGGGCTATTAGTTTTCATGAGGGCCCTTCAGCTAATAACGAGCTGTTCAACACGAAGTTGACTGTATCTGCACATTGCAGTGTCAGAGATTTTGTTACCTGCTTAAGCAGCACCAAGCCATCTGGGGAAAACAGCACCTCTGCAAAAAGAAATAGAAAAGTGATGTTGCATCCACAGCAGCAGGATGTGCTTTTCTGCTTTCAAGGCCCAAGCAAGCACCATTTCACGGTGCTTTGTTTTGGATTTTATTGTCTGTAGCTCAGAGTTCAGTTTATTGCACTTGGTTGCGTGGTGTTAGTATGCCCAGTGGCTGCAATTGTGGCTGATCATAAAAGGGGGAAAGACTCTTTATGGTCTCCACAAAAGATCCTGAATGTCTTTTCAAAGGCTGGACAACAAAGAGTATCCAAGGATTGTTGTAAAAGTGCTATTAATGTTATAAAAGCAAATATTTAATAATACATGTTAGATTTATGTGTAAAGCTTCCTGTTTTATCTGGAAGTAATAATTTAGTCACTTTTTACTTGCTGAAAACTCTACATTCACTGAATATTAATACATCTGTACTAATATACATGTACACTATCCATTAGTACATGTATACTGAACAAAAAATACATTTTATTTCTTTCTACTTTTTTAAAACCTATACACTGTAGTGTAGTTACACCATACATTAATTCAGTTCAGCTGCTTGATGATTTAAGGGTACTAATTATCATGATTTATCTTTACCAAAAATGTGTCCAGTGCTGTGCTGAGTAAAACTCTTAAGGTCTTGGAACAAATGAGTGACATCAAATAAAAGATGAAGAGAAGTATAGAGAGCTAAGGAAATCAGTGAGAATCTAAAGTGAGTTAGTATTATCATACAATCCTTATTCTGCCTGTAATGTAGTCTTGTTTTACTTGTTTGCTTTTTTTTTTTCATGTGGTCTACTTTATACTGAACGCATGTAGTGGACTTCAGTCCTTGCTTTGTCATAAGGTTGCTTTGGATAAAGCCTTTATTGTCACTCTGAAACAGTTTTTGAAGGAAGATGAGGCATTGGTCGGCATTATCTATAAATGTCAGAATATCGTTCTGATAGTGAACATCTTGGAGTAACTTTGATAAAACATGAGTTTTCCTGGTTCCTCTACAGAAGTGGGGAAGTAACCAACCCTGTTTCTCGGATGTGAACACGTATGGTAACATACTGACAAGTCATCTACCAGAGAGACCAGGCTTTGTTTCAAGAGAACACTGGTAGCAAGCCAAAATAAGGCTTTTAGAGTACAGAAGCACATGAGAAGCCTAGATTAAAAAGATATTCAGGGAAAATATTTTTCTCTGTGGTCATACCGTACTTAACTGCAGTCAGCTTGCTGAGCATGAAAATAAACTGCTGAATGCACCTTTCAATTAATTTTAATATGAAGAACTCCTCGGGATAATTGATGCACCGTAATAGAAAATTAAAATCTAGGGGAAGTTCAGGGGAGCGAAGGTAATATTACATTTGCTGGAAGCACATACACAGATGTGCCTGTGGGAAAGAAGAGGCTTGTTCTCTACAGTCACCAGTTAGGTGAGGCAAAGGCAAATTTTTTATTGAACTTACTAGGAAAATGAGAAGTATAAAGAGGCAAAGAAAATTAGTACACTAAAGGTGTAACAGGAGCAGATACTGATCTCTTCTCTCTGGTGACCAGTGACAGGACCTGAGAGAGCAGCCTGAAGTGTGTCAGGAGAGGGTTAGGTTGGATATCAGGAAAAGGTTCTTCACCCAGAGGGGGGTTGGGCACTGGAACAGGCTCCCCAGGGCAGAGGGGACAGCACCACGCCTGGCAGAGTTCAAGAAGCATTTGGACAATGCTCTCAAGCACATGGTGTGACTCTTGGGGATGGTCCTGTGCTGGGTCAGGAGCTGGACTCAATGATCCTTGTGGGTCCCCTCCAACTCAGCATATTCTATGATTCTATGATTCTCGTTTGAGATGCAGACTACTTTGTTTTGTTTTTATAGTCTGTGATGCTCAAAGGAGCTCATAGGTGCTGTTTTTACTGTGTGTGTTACTGCTGCTAAAAACTTAAGAGCTGAGCTATTTTCATAAACTAAAAATGGAAGAAATTTTACACAGCAGGACTACTTATAAAAATAATTTTTCCACTTTTTGGCCACGTGTCTCCTATTAATTTCTTATGGTCAGTCAAAGTGTCAATCCTACAAATAAACTAAAATACAAGCTTAGAAAATCATATAGCTTACGTGTTTCTTTGATAAGCAAAACCATATGAAATTACACCTATGATTAGATCTGCCAGTTTCTGTGGGATGACAATTTTTCCCTAACTGCCAAGCAGCAAAATGAAAAGCTGTGGTACTCTGGCCTCAGCTCTGCAGATTTTTGCCAGTTTTAGCAGCCATTCGTCACATGAAAAATCACACTGATTTTAATGGAAGGAATTCCAGGATTTAGGTGAAATAAAGGCATTTTATTTCTGAACAAATTCTGCATCCAACTTGTAAGATCATAATGTTATTTTGCATACAAGATGCAATAACTCTGATAAATTTGCTGTAAAATTTTTGTGATTCTAAAATTAAGAAGAAAGTGCAGGTAAGCGAATGTTTACAAATCAGGGTCTCTGTGGAGGTTTATGCTAAATTTATAAACAAAAAAGCATACTTTTGTCACTATAGAAATAACAATTTAAGTTCCCATAATTCCTGTGGGTACATTAAAATTATTCTTTTACTTTTTAAGGTTATAAAAAAGATCAGCCTTTTCAACTTCCACAATAATGATCATATTGTTTAATAAGCCAATTATTATTGAAGCATGAATGTTTAAGAATGAAAAACAAGATCTGATCTCTTAAGATTTGAGAACACCTCCAAAGACTCCTAGGCATATAAATAATAAACCATAGCAGCAATTATTTTGAAAAGCAGCAAGGCACGCATCAAGAATTACTGAAAATAAAAAGAATAATTCTGAATTACATGTAACATTCTGATCCCATTTAAACTGATGGCAACCTCCTGTTGCTTGAACTTAAGATTTAACCTTTTGTCTTGTTATATGCTTTCAAAGCACATATAGGCATTCAGATGTCTAATTGATGAAACAAATTACTTGAAAATTATGCAGAGCGTGGGGACGTGGAGGTGAAGCATAGGCAGAAAATGTGAAGAAGGTTAACCCTCGAATTTTGATGGCTTTGATGGCTTCCATACCTCTTCTTTCCAACCTTTTTTCTCAACTAAAGATTAGTTCATGTAACCCTCCCACTGATGAACGAACAAAATATGTGCTTATCTTCATTTTTATGGCATACTTTCACTTACCATCCTCTTTTTCCTGTGAGGGATAAGATGGATTGCTTTCGTATTTTCTTCCAAAATCCTCAGCAGTCTTTCAGGAGCAGTGAGCTAAGACTATCAATGTGAATTAAATTTTTTTCTTAATGAGAAGCTGGTAGTATGGGTCATGAAAAGAAGGGCTGTTACTTAGCCAGTGTTCATATGACTGTAGTATTGCAGGCCATCTATACATCAACTTCAAGCAAACAGTTATGGGATGTTATGAGCAGCTGTTCCATCCAGCAGCTCCAGAGCCTGGCAGTTTTTCCTGGCTGCTGGAGCCTAGTCTGAGGTGCCCTAAAACCTAGAGGTCTCCTTCCCAGACGATGGACACGGCAGCTGCTTTCCTATTTACAGGTTTGACCAGTAGCAAAGCTAAACAGGTACCCCAGAGACAGACACACACACACACTGAGGACTGGGTGCTCAGGCTGCCAGAGACAAGGTACTGTCTTCAACGCATCCACACACAATGCTTTCAGGAGTGGTGTTACAGCCATGTTCCTGTCCTCCTCTTCCACTGGTAAGGACTGACATTCAATAGTGAAAGTACATGCACTTTTGTGGATCCCTCAAGCACTGCTGTGGCCCCTCTCTCTGCCCAGCCCTCCTGCCTGCATCCCCTTACCCACCCCATGGTTCTCTACTTACCAGCTGGTCCAGCTAGGTGCTTGTTGCAAACAGACATGCACTCACACACTTGTTCCACAGGTACTCCACACTTGTGGATCCCCCCAAATACCCACATGAACCCTCCTGATACTCCTGCCAGGTCCCAGAGCCACTCACTGGCTAGTTCAACTTGAGAATTGTGAGTGAATACACAGGCACAACTCATGCACACCCCTCAGTTTCTTAGTGGCCCATCAATTAGTATCTGGAGGTTTTTGGCATTGTCTCTGTTTATCCCTTGTCTAACAGTTTGTGTCCCTGTGCTTTTGTTTATCACTTCCCCTCTTAGATTGCTATTCCCATTTGTATTGAAGAGGTCCTTGATTGGATAAAGTTAATGAAGATGATACTTTCCACAGTCCCTACACAAGCAGGCTGTGGTATTGTTAAGGGTGACCGTTTGAGCTCCGTACTCTGTACTCAGCCTGCCCAAGAGCTGGGCAGGTATCTGGCTAGTTAGACAGTGTTCCTGGTCTCTGACCCCAGTTCAATGGCAGGTTTTGAAGTGGTGGTCTAAGTTGTTAGTCCTGCAGCTTTCTGTCCCCGTGCTTGCCACAGGCTTCCCTCCATTTCTGAACAGCAGGTGTGAACATGACACCTCCTTGGTTGCTACAGGTCATATTTTCACATATAAGCATAAGTCACTAATGAAGATTACCGAAGTGTTTGCATGTTCCATTGCAACTTGCAGTAACTTTGGCCCTGGCACATCTGATTCTGCTGTTCCACAAGGGCACTGCAAGACTGACCTGAGAAGTTTTGGGGTAGGATGCAGCAGGGCAAAGTGCACTTCCCTTGGTAGCAGCACTCAAGCCTGCTGAGTGGGAGCTGGAACATCTTAATTGATAAGAGCTCCAGTCACTGTTTTAATAGCTTTGTGAACATAACTTATCTGTATGTTTCTTAATCTTCATTAGAGATTTTGGTGTGGTTTTTAATGTTTTTGTTTTGTGTCCTGGATTTGCAGTTGCCTGTTTTACAGAGATCAGTGTGGGAAACATTGTGCTAGACTGAAGAGCTGATTGGTGCCAGCTCCTAAAATTTTTGACATAACAGATCTCTATCTCAGATCTTACAATCCTTCCAGTAAAACTGAAATCCTAAATTGTTTCCTAAATAGGAAAAAAG
The DNA here is from genome assembly GCA_013397725.1 of Rhagologus leucostigma. Classification (NCBI taxonomy): domain Eukaryota; kingdom Metazoa; phylum Chordata; class Aves; order Passeriformes; genus Rhagologus; species Rhagologus leucostigma. The sequence goes on from VZTD01004116.1 coordinate 173,363, forward strand.
TGAGAAAGGTTGAGGAAAGTGTATGAAGAAAGCATGTAGCGGAGATAGGATGCAGAAGAGCTAGAGGCACACAGACCCAAGTGCAGAGAGAGTTAGTGGGGCTTGCAGTAGTGTATGACTTGTTCTCAAGCCTCCTCAAGGATTTTATAATCTGCAGTGTAGTATGTGTTAGAAATAGCATTTTTCTTAAGAGATGCTAAAACCCAACTCTTTCATGTGTACTAACAGGAAATAAAAATCTTAGTCAAATGAGTAGCTCCAGTCTGTTCCACTTGAACTGTTTGTAATAGAAGAGGTAATGCATCTTGGCATGTGTAAGTGCCCCAGAACAATTTCTGTGAGCTACTGTAATACTCCTACATTGAAGAGACTGTAGATCACAGCAGGATTTCTCCTGCAGCATGGTGATATCCCAGATGAGTCACCGCAACAGCATCTAGTCCAGCCAGCGAAGTACTGATTATGGCAAGAATAACTGCAACTACAGGCAGCAAATCTCTGTCCTGTGTTCAAGAACATGGCTGCGTTTCAACTCGAGGTTGATTCCATGTCTATCTTAATTTCTTTACTACAGGGGGAAGTTTTTTAAGCCTGTCTTCCTTAGTTGGGCTGGGGTTCTTTTTCCCCATCTCAGCAGATATCCCAAGAAAGTGTAGACCACAGGTCTGGTAATGCAGCTGTGAGTTTTTATGACAGCACGGCAGCAGATGTTCTGTATTTGAATTCATTTTCAGATGCTACTATTTTGATAAACAGTATTCAGGGACTTTTTACTTTGTTGCCTAAGTGTTTTCCAATTTGGCATTTATGGAGTGGAATGTTGAATTCTGAGACTATAGAAAATGATAAGTCATGATGGCTTCATCACCAACACAGATGAACTGAATAAGTGAACAATATGAAGATTTGTGCAAAAGTAACTATATTTCAAAAATTCAATGAACGCCAGGAAAACGAATGTTTTCAGAGACAGACATCTCGTTTATTTCTAGGTTTTAGGGCTAATCCAAGATTATTATATGGATACTTTCTTCCTATGAGTAAAAGCTTCGTACTGAGCTTTTTGTTTCTTCTCATTTCTTCTAATTTCTTATTTTATTTTTTTCTGGTCAGGTATACTTACTGTTACACTGCAGAGATCCTAATTTGTCATAGCACTTCCCACAGTTACATGTGTATGAAACAGCTTCTGGCTGAAGGAAATCAGCTATCTTGGGAACTGCCAAAGGTTTCCTAGCAGGGAGCGTAGGGAGTGCAGGATTCAGAGTCAGCATGGAGGCCCTGGACCCATCTGTGGAAGATCTGCTTCATAGCTCAAGTGTTCCTGTTTAAGACATCTGGCTGTTAAAATAACAGGCATGGAGATTTAAGGAGTTACTTGATGGAGACATAATGGTGATGGAGAGAGATTTGATCACTCCCAGTTTTGCCTTCTGCAACTGACATGAGACTTGCCATTGACTTTCAGTAGCAGTCCATTAAGGCTGCAAGAGATTTGGAGATCTGACCTTACTGTGGGATGAGGACAATTGGATTTGGCCTTGAGAAGTTAAGTTTGCTGCAATGTCTGGACATCTCTATGAAATCATTCTGACATGCAGTAAAGAAATTTCATGTACGTGTTTTTTAATTTTGGTTTCTTTTTTTCCCCCCCTTTAATTTTTCCTCACAAATTTGTCTTCTAAATCTAATTATTTTCAGCTTTAAAAGATGGTTCATTTGGCTGCTGGATTTCTAATTGTGGCTTTTGGCATGTGATCTTTGGAATTCATGGAAAGTTAATGGGGGTGGGTCTGTGAACAACTTCTAAGACACGCATGGAAGATGAGGAAAAAAGTTTGTATAAATTCTACAGGAGGTTGCACTGAAAATTTTTTAGGTTTCTACAAATATCAGAAGTTTGAAAATCCCTGATTTAGGATATGAATATTTTACTAGGTGAACTACGGCTGCTAAGGCTTGCCCTCTTCTTTGCTTTTAGTCTTTCCTAGGCATTTTGACTGGAAACTGGAATTTAGTATTTGCCTTTTGGCTGGTGGCATCATGCAGTATTCTTGAAGACTTTTCCCAAAAATCATACACATTTTATTTTTCATTGCTGGTTTTGTGGCTGGCTGTTAGGACAGTGCAAATAGTTCTAAAGTGCTTTTAGCTTAAATATGTATTATCTGTGTATTAAAGAGTAGTAAAGGAGACAATGTACAGTAGAAATCAGTGCCTAATGTGAGTTTCAAATGCTAGGCTTCTGAGTGCTCCTGAATTTGTTAACACGTTTATTTCTATTTTCTATATTGCTTTATAAACCTCTCAAAAATAACAGTCTAAATGACCACATTAAAAAGAGAAACCTGCTTTACAAAAATGTTGGCAAATACACAAAGTTAAGAAAAAATTAAATGTGTCCTTTTCCTAGTTGCTCTCAGTTGTTCCTGCAACAAGTAAAAGGAGTAGAAAATACTTGAAAGTTTGGTTTTATTTTAATTAGCTGTGTTTAAATTCTAAACATGGATTCAAAGCTTCATCAAGGTGTTGGCCTTGCTGTGAGTTGGAAGATGCGTGTGTAGGCCTGAGGATGCAGTGTAACCAACTTCCTCTCCTGATGATGTATTTGTGACAGTATGTGAGGTGGGGGGATTGAGGGGAGTTGTGGGATGGTGAATTTAGCCATGGCCTTTCACCCATGATGAGCAATGGCATCTGTTGCCACCATCTGTTCTGTTTCTCTGCTTATCTTCCCATGTGTGATACCAGGCAGGGAGCCCTAAAAAGGGGACAAAGGGGTCACTTCAATGAAAGTAAAATGAATGCTGCTCAGAAGTCCCCAGGCAGCAGTTGGAAGGATATGTGTGGTCTTTTGCCTGGCAGAGAGGAGGATGCAACAGGATACTAAAAATGTGATTAATATCCTGCAAGGAAGTTTTTCTGACTGATCTACTATACAGAGTAAGTACTGTGTTGTCTGACAAAATACTGTAGTGAAAATAAAGTTCAGAAACTCCATCACCCTTAGAGAATATCCATTTGGTGGAGCTTCCTGATTTAAAATAGCTTTGCAGCTACTGTATACAATCCGTTCTTCATAAAACGCGGCAAGCAGGAATATGTAAAAGTTTTGGCAACCAAGAGTACATTTCAGTGAGAGAACAATGGGATACATTAAGGGAAAATAACTGGTCGTTGCAATAAACATCTTCTGCTTTTCTAATAAATCTACTCTATTTGTACAACCGCTTTTTAGCTCTTGGCAAGCTTGTAGGATGTTCTGTAGCAAAGACAAGAATTTGGAAAACCTCAGGGGGCAAGCCTGGCTGCAGTCTGTGACAGCTGGTAATGTATGAAACTAAAAATGGTCTAAGTATTGTTTAAAAGTTTCTTACAAGCGGCATAATTTGTGGAGATCAGAATCACATTTCATAAAAACACGTATTTTTTTAATCAAATGAATTTCAGTTCTATGTGAGGTGTTTCTTTCTTTTGACAGGAGTTGTGTGATTTATGACTCATTCTGTACCTGAAATATTTTGGTTAAAGAAATCACTTTCATGTGTGAAACATTTCATTCCGACTCAGTATTGACAATAATATGAAAGAAGAGTTGCTGTAAAGTTTCTTTACATCATGTTTTTATTTAATCATTGTTGGAAATTCGAAATAAGGTGGAGCTAAAATTGAGGATATACTACAGGTATATCAGAACAGCAGTTTTGCTAACTAAATCTGTTTGCAAAAGATGCGGTACAGATTAAAAAACTCATGATCCCTGTATGGGCATCCATACCACATTCAGCAGATGGGTTTGGCTAAAGTAATAAAAATTGAAAACGAAAGTTGAAACAACCAAAATATTTTTTGAGTGTTTGGAAAGTGAAACTTTTTCGCCTCTCTCACAAAAGGATGTATTTAGTCAAAATTTGCTCTGAAAAGTAACTTTTTAAACTGTTAATGACACACAGAAAAAAAATGTTGTTTGATTCAGAACTAGTTTTGCTTGCTTAAGATTTTGTTAAGAAAGCTAAAAGCTATTTATATTCACATCTAAACAATTCTCCATATTGTTCCATTTTTGCAGTCACTTCTGGTGTACTGGGCCTGGGCAACTAAAAATTCAGAATGCCGAGTTTGTGCATAGGTTGCTGGATATCGTCTAGAAATAATGTTTTATTTTGGAAATCTAACACTGTTAGAAAAATTTTCTTCTTACATGCTACATTTTCTCATTTTCTATGTGGTGTTTCTCACATTTGTGTAGCTTCCAAATTATGGTAGTGTGTGTGAAAGGAGTGCTTCAGAATATCCACACAATAATCTTTTAATTCACAAGTAAAGGTCTGTCCTTGTATAAGTCAGTGCAAATTTTGCAGTTCATGTCAGTAATTAGGATTTCATGCAGCCATCTTGATTTTTGTGACTTAGCCATCATACCTGACTTACTGTTTTTCAGTAATGTATCAGAATTTGAGATTACATTCCATAAATGTGGAATGGGAAAACACTTTGGCAATGATGTGAGAAGTCTTGGAAAGCTGAAACAATTAGAAATTGAATGAAAAGACCTACCTTTGCTCCATACTGAGAGGACACAGCTGTAAGTCTGTGTTCTCAAAATTCGAGCTCTCATCACCAGTGTAGTTATTTGGTATTCATAATACTATTTCTTGTGAGAGGAGCAACTTAATATCACAGATTCACAAATTCACAGAATATTCTAAGTTGGAAGGGACCCACAAGGATCATCGAGTCAAACTCTTAAGTAAATGGCCCATATCCTTTATTATCATTTTGTAATCTTTGCACATTTAAAACTTCCGTAGAAGCCAATCATAATTTTATATGCAGTTAAAAAAAGTAGGACCACAACTATAAATGTAGGTGATTTTTCTTTCTAATTTAGTTTAAATAAATTACACTAAATGTAATTCCAACAGACATTTCCAGAACGAATTTTACTTGCCTTACTAATGCAAGGTTTTTGTTGAGAATTGGGCACCAATAAGAGTAGCATTTGCTTTGCCATAAATCTTTGAAAAATCTTCTGATACACAGCAGGTAATTTCAGAGATAAAGACAAGAGAAAAAGAGAGAGAAAAATTGTATCCATTTCTCCACCTTCTATTTGGAGATAATTAAGTTCAGAGGTTCTGAAGGAACATTGACTGTATTCCAGGATGGCCTCCACACCAGAAAATGAAATTAATCAGTCATTGCTGTATTAAGAGAAAATGAATTAGTTGCAGACAAAACAATGTACTTTCATTAGTCATGTCAAGATGCAAATGTGAAGATATATATCTTTGCATAAATGTCCACAGATAAACAATATAATTTAATTCACTATTGAAACAAACGAATTAAATTTACTGCTGTTATGCAACAGATATTCTCTTAAGTATATGATATTTGGCTTATAAGAGTACACAGTAGGTTCTTTATCTGTGTTTTGACTATGATGATAGGAGAATTTAATTTTTGTTAATCTGAGGTGCCTGGATTCAGGCGGTGACTCAGGAAGACATCTGTGTTTATTCTTAGCACAAACAGTCCATCTAAATCTCACTGGCTGCAAGTTTTTGTTTTGTTTTAATAATGTTCCCCTGAGGAGTACAGTATGCAATCTGATCTCACTGTTTTGCAACTGTCCCTCAAGATGGTTCCAATAAGACCACTTTTGTCCAATGATTAGAACTGAAAAAAAAGTTTTGCTTTACATATTTTCAAGGAATTTTACTAATTAGTGTCAAAGCAACATTCACTGAGCATTTGCTTTAATTTCTGAAATGTATCTAGTAACAGAAAACACTTAAAAATCACCTGTTAAATTATGCAGAATTCAATTGATTTAGGTTTTTGCTGTTGAATTGAGAGAATGCCAAGTAGGTGAGTGGTAGTGATGTACAGAACCTGTTGTGCAGGAGTTGTGAACTCCTGCACTCTAGCTTGGAAAATAAAAACGGGTCACAGTCAGCATGTCTGCCCCGTAGAGATTACAGTCTAACATACACATCATCAGGTACTCTTCAGTCTTAGAATCATGGAATTGTTTAGGTTGGAAAAGACCTTTAAGATCATCCAACCAACTGTCCAACTATTAACCTAAGTCTGCCAAGTCTGCCAGTAAACCATGTCCTAAGTGCCACATCTTCACACCTTTTAATTACCTCCAGGGTTGGTGACTCAGCCATTTCGCTGAGTGGTCTTGTTCCAATGTCTGACAACCCTCTTGGTGCCGAAGTTTATCCTAATATCCAATGTAAACCTTCCCAGGTGCAACTTGAGGCCTTTTCCTCTCATTCTGCCACTTGTTATCAGGGAGAAGAGGCTGACCCCTACCATGCTACAACCTCCTTTCAGGTAGCTGTAGAGTGATGAGGTCATCTCTGAGCCTCCTTTTCTCCAGGTGAAAATCCCCAGCTCCCTAAGCCACTCCACATGAGACTGACTTGTGCTCCTCAGGACTCCATTCATGCTGCTTGACAGCAGCTGGGAGTGGAAGGCTCTGAGAAACAGGATTTAGAGTGGCAGTAAGAGAATTTCATAAGAACTAGATTAATCCCTAGATTTTAGATTGGCTTTAAGAACAGCATTGAAGAGGGAATATTTAAAAAATAATCAAAGAAACATTGTCACTCAATTGGGGAAGCTTTATGAGGAGTGGCTGAGGTCCCTTGATTTGTGATTTCTCTCAGCCTGGAGAAGAGGAGACTGAGGGGACACCTCATCGTAGGCTTCAAAATCCTCCTATGAGGGAAAGCGGAGCGGCAGGCACAGATCTCTTCACTCTCATGAAGGGATATAGCCTGAAGTTGTACCAAGGGAGGTTTAGGTTGTGTATTAAGAAAAGATTCTTCACCCAGAGGATGGTTGGGCACTGGAACAGACTCCCCAGGCAAGTGGTCACAGCACCAAGCCTGGCAGAGCTCACGAAGAGTTTGGACAATGCTCTCAGGCACATGGTGTGACTCTTGGGGTGTCCTGTGCAGGGCCAGGAACTGGACTCAATGATTCTTGTCAATGATTCTTAGGTCTCTTCCAGCTCAGGATGTGCTATGATTCTCTATTTGCAGAAGTTATTCTGAATGATGACATGATATGAAGCATAGGTTTCTTTTTAATATTGTATAGAGAAAGAACAAAATGTTTTCTGAGCAGTTTAATATTAAATGTAATATATGAAGTGATTGCTATGAAGAGGACTGTGTCGAGGGGTCAGCTTCAGTGTTTCAGCAAGGCAGACTGTTTAGGGGAAAAAGTCTTATATAATTTGTTTACACTATTAATATGTTTATTTTCTATTTGTATAAGCAAATCAGTCTTGAATGTGTGGTATATTCAGTAATGTCGCACTTTTGTAATCATTTGATGATCATTTGATGCTAAGTCCACAAATTAAATATGCAGCTGACAAGAGAGAGCTTTTGAATAAACTGTTGCTGCTGCCTATATGTGATAGCGATATGTTATAGTAAATATTGTTTTCTATGTAGATTTATGATATATTATTCTTTTTCCCCCTCCACTGTAATTTTTTACAGGAAGGCTCTCCAGAAGTTCACAGGTGGGCTGTGAACTACAGGGAAGCATGTTTTCAAAGAGCAAAATTGAAAGACTTTATAATTAGATCCTTTCAGCAAAGGACTGGTAAATCTTTGATAGTAACTTTGCTAACACCTTCTGAATTGATAGGCTTCTTTTTTATACACACAAACACACCTCCTTGCTATATAAAGCCTACTGTAATTTAAAGGAGGAACTACTGATTTTACGTGTCATTTAACATATTTTAAATCTGCTTTTTGTGTACGAGTCAAGACTCCAAGCAGACTGGACTGCTGAAATAAAGAGCGAAAAATGCGAAGATTTTGTCCCAAAATAATGACAGGGTGATCCCTATAAACACATTAGGGAAGTGAACAGTATGACCTGTGTATTCTTGTTTGAAATGTTTTTTCTTCTTTTTGCATCAACAAAAACTGTTAGGCAGTGAAGCCCTATAGATCTACAGACAGGAAAAGAGGGAATTCATCAGTTAAAAGCTTGTCTGAAAATCTAAAATCCAATTCTTTATAGGGTTGACATATGGGGAGAATAAAGCAGAAACGAGGAAGAAACAGCTGCCTCGGGAAACAGTTATGACTTAATTACTTGGTGATTAGTAAATAGGAATTTGAAGGCAGTGTTGTAGGGTCAGAGAAAAAGAGCCATGGCCCAGTTACAGATTGAATCTGGGAAGATCTAATGGGGAAGCTCTAATGCTTAGCTGCTTAAAGAGAAACCTTTTTGTAATTGTAGTTTCAGACCCTAAGGGTAAAACTCTCAAAATCTCACAAGTAATTTGGGAACTCACTTTCCATTTTGAATGAAGATTCCCAGGTAATTTCTGAAAAAGATTCTGAATCACTTTTTGAAATTTTGCCTTCAGCTTTTTTATGCATTAATTGTTCCATAAAGAGGAAATGGATATTCAACTTTAATAAGTGGTTAAATTCTTCTGGTGATAATCTCCTGCTGATGTCATTTTTATAGCTATATTCCTGAACATGACTTTGTCATGATGTTGACTAAGAGCAGGTTTTGGTGTGCTGGGGTCTGGTTATGATTTTACAGGTAAGAAGCACGAGTCAGTACTTTTTAGCTCAGAATAGTGTCTCTTTCTTACCCCTTCCATGAGCCAGAAGAGTTGGCACTGGATGGATGTAATCTACTTATTTTATCCATGAAATAAAGGTTCTTAACAACTCAGCTGTAATACAACCACATGTGCTGTCAAAAGAAAAGGATAAGAATAAAGATGTTGTGAAGAATATATGCCTTTTGCAGCCTACACAAATCTAAATCTGTAAATCCTTCCTCAAAACACAGGTGAAGTTCCTGTCTGCCCTCCCTTTGCCTTGTTCTTACTGCCCCTGTTCCTTTTACAGCAACAGGTTTCTGTGATAACAGTTTCAGTGAAGTACACGAAGCTGATGTGAGGCATGTGGTTAATCAGTGGTAAATCAGGGATGCAAGTTGTGAACAGTGCTCATTGTGAAGGAATGGGAATGGATAAATGTATCCTGCACTGCAGAAAATCAGAACAGGATTGGATTAATCAGCACAGCATGTATTAGGAGGAGGCCAGGGCAAGCCCTATTCATTTGAATTTTGGCATGTCACAGCTCTCCAAGCCAGAGTGTCTGTAATTAAATCAAAAAATCAATGTTAATGCTCAGCTGGGTCACACAGCTCAAATCAGAAGATAATCAGGAAGTGCTGGAAAATTGAAGGTTTCATACAAATATTCTGTGGGCTGTACTGCACTTCATCAACGTTCTTCAGTACTCTTTTTTCAGAACAAGTGCTACATGGTGGTGTGGTGCAATTAGAGCTGTTTGACGCTTACTGAGGACAGGTGTCACTAGGCTTATTTATAAGTGTAACAATGGTGGGAATAGAATAGAATAGAGTATGGTGCTGTATAATACATGAATTATTGTATCATGCATGGATTGCACGTTTCAAGCTAGAAAAAATGGCCCATTTTTTCAACTCAACTTCAGGCCAACTCTCAGAGCTTGCAGGACGTGTGGCTTTTAGAGTGACATGGATGTCCCAGCAGCCCTGAAAGCAGTTTTTGTGACACCATGGTCCTGCTTTAGGAGTTGCATGACCTATATCATACCTCAGATGAAAAGAAAATTAAAATCTTACAGATACTGATCCTCTCTGAGCAGGATCACATGGGGTATTTATGGCACCAGGAGATGATGATGATGTCATTAACATCTGTTAATGATTAATGACCTGTTGGAGTGAGTCCAGAGGAGGCTGCAAAGATGATCAGAGGGTTGGAGGACCTCTCCAATGAATGCAGGCTGAGAGAAGAGAGGGCTCTGAGGAGACCTTATAGCACCTTCCAGTACCTAAATGGGGCCTACAGAAGAGCAGGAAAGGGACTTTTTACAGGGGCATGTAGTGATAGGCCAAGGGGAAATTGCTTTGAACTGAAAGAGGATAGGTTTAGATTAGATATAAGGAAGAAATTATTTACTTTGAGGATGGCGAGGCACCAGAACTGGTTGTTCATAGAAGTTGTAGATTCACCATCCCTGGAAGTGTTCAAGGCCAAGTTGGATGGGACTTTGAGCACCCTAATCTACTGGAAGGTGTCCCTGTCCACAGCAGGGGGGTTGGAACTAGAAGATCTTTAAGGTCCCTTCAACCCAAACTGTCCTGTGAATCTTTGATGATAACAAAAGTGCTCTTTACTCATATTTCTATAATGACGTCAATATAAGTGAAAATATTTTATCAAGAAAGGTTCTTCATGCAAGAGAGTCTTCTTTGGGAAGACCTATGAGCTGGAGAAGCAGTGATTTCTTCCAGGCTAGTTTAGGGATCTGTCTCACTAGTCCCAGAGAAAGCTGATGCATCTGAGTTTGCCTTCTAAGGTCCTGGCTCCATATAATGTGCACACACAAACTTCCTGCAAAATGGGTACATTTTTTTGCTGCTCAGATGGGGATTTTTCAGTCTAGATTTCTGGATCTACATGTTGATTATGAACAGAAAAGTTAGGAAGAGTGCACCGCAGCTGGGTTTGTGTTTGAAGATTTAAGTCAGCTTAAATAAAGCCGTTTCTAGTATTGTCTCCCTCCTTTCAGCATGTCTGGCAGGGATGAGCTGAATGTTGTGCTCCTGCTATGGCAAAGGCATGTAGTAACAATCCTTGGGAAACCATCAGGGTCAATATTGTCACTGACTGTTCCGAGGATGGGGAAGGCTCCTTCTGTCTGACTGGCACAAGGCTGCTACATGTTGTCAGTAAGCATGTAATAGAGGTCTACTATGCAAGCATCTTTCCATAGCTTGGAAAATGTGGCTTGGAACTGTATGGAGATGAACTGTCCACGTGAAAAATCTAGATGCAGTTTTTAGTCAGTCTGAAGTGCTAGGGCTGTTCATGATTGCAATTTGCAGCAGGATCTTTCAAAGATCCTGAATAAAACATTGCAACAAATTGACATTTGCCAGTATTAATAACAACAAAAATACCAAATGATCTATCCTGTTTTCTGACAGTACAGAAATTATATTTCAAATTATGTAGTAGGCATCTTCTGAATTTAGCTTTCAGTGGCTGCAGCAGAGATGTGAGCGCCCTCTGTTCTGACCCATTCTTTCACCCACTCAGCACCTCAGCTGTGAAAAATTGCCAAAGGCTTGTGTTGAACCTTTTCTCAAATTTACAGTTATTTGAAAGGCAGAAGCATCAGAGTTGGCAGGAATCGAATGCTCTCAATTGGAATGTGCCTCTCTGAGAACCACACCCTGGGACACCAAGGCAGCCTGAAAAGCCACATGCATGTGTTTCAGGGCAATGCAGGCACTGGTGCCTGGTGGTGTGTCTGAGGCTGGGGGGCTTATGACCCACTCTGTCTGATGGTGGCTGTGCTAGCTGGCTATACTGAACTAGCACAGAACAATCCATGACTTCTGAGAGGTCTGCAGCAAGCCTTCTTGCTCCTTGCTGGTGTCTTAGTGATGCTCTGGGATAAAGAAAACTAAAGAGTAAATGAGAAGCCTCAATGAGAAGTCTAAATGAAGCATCTGTGAAGCGATTATTTTGGCCTCTGGGCAAGTGATGGTTGATGCTTTCTATAGAGGAAGAACAGTGATGTGATGTGAAAGGAAAAGGAGAATCTTGTTCTGTAAAATCTTGTCCTCCAGCTGAACCTGGAGGATGTGATCAGCTGCCAAATCTGCCAGAAGCTGCAAGTGTATCTGACTAGTTAACTCCCACAGAGACCTTACATATTTCCTACAAATCAAACAGTTCTCATAACCAGATGCTTTTTTTACTTTCCCTTTTGATTTTGTTATCATCTGTCATGTTTTTTCATTGCTTGCATAGATATTTTTGTTGGTTTGATTTTTCCTTGCTTCCTAGTATGTTTGCATTTGTTATCTTAATTTTTTTGGCATTTGCCTTGGTTAAATTACATTCTATCTCTGACGTTCCAGGCTGTTTGCGCATAGTTGCATGATCTGGTTGATCTTTCTGCATGCTTCTCTACCTCTTTATTCACTTTGTGTGGTCCTCAATGTTTGCAGCTCTATCAGCCACTATTTCAAATGTCAGGCTCAGTTCATGAGCTCAGTTGTACAGAACTTTTTCCTTTTGATATTTGCTCTGCTAATTCTTGGGCACTGTTTAAGAAAAAAGTAACAGTTGTCCTGTTACTTTATCAGGTATCCGGCTTATAGTAGTGTTACTGCACTTCTTTCATTGCTGTGAACAAGTAGTAATTACTTTATTCACATTTTAGTCACATTATGAACTTGAACCCTTGTATAAACATATACATATACACACTAATCCAGCTGTCTAACCCATTTACTTTACCCATGGTTTTCTAGGAAGTGTCTTTTCTGCAGAATCAAAGCCCTTGAAGCTTTCATAAGGAAGTGAAAGAGGTTAGTACCTGTATTCAGAATCGGCACATTATGACAGTATCCCACAAACCTGGGGACTGGTTACAGTTCAGGCATGCTCTGGCTGGACTAATCTGGGCAGTCCCAACTGTTCCATAATGTCTGTTGTATTTTAATGCTGCCTCTTACTCCATACTTACGTTAGCATTGCTGCCGTGTTTCTTCTAGGAGGAACATGCGTTGAATTGTGACCTTTGAGCACAACTGTGAGAAAAGAGGAGTCATAAAGATTTGTTAAAAAGTCTTCTGTATATTTTCTGTGAATTTTAGTGAATGCCTTCAAATATGCATGGATAATTTTAGTGTTGTTTTTACTTGTTGCTTTTACTGTCTAAATAAATCCGTTTTAAGTAATTTGGCACATGTTGCTAGCCTTCCACTGAAAAAGTAATTAACTGGTAACATTGTATTTCACTCTTCCCCCTACACTGTGAACTGAAAACTTCATGGTGAACTGCTGACAGCTTCCTGTAACTACACTTTCAGCTTAACCTCCCTCTCCCCATTTCTTCATCCTGCTTTTCTAGCGCAGAGCTGGTAGTTTTGCAGTCAGTTCTTAAAAGAAAAAAGACTAACCCGTACTGTATCTGTTGTCATTCAGTACTCTGCTGAGTTTTACTGACCCTTACTTTCTTTTCTCCTTAGCAATGCGTTCAGAAATTTGGCTAAAAGTTTAGACGTACCAGACTGACTGATAGCTACAAATGTTCTGTGATTATCTGAGAAGATTCTAAAGCCAGAAATGTAAATTTTACGCTAGCTGGAAAAACTTGACTATATTTTCTGTCTTCTGGACTTTTAACTTCTTGTTGGAATCATCTCTTAGTTGTTTATGCTGTCTATATTTGTATCACAGATCAACAGTTTTTAACAAGGTGCCTCAAATAAATGTGGTTATGCATTCATTTTAGTTTAAATGTGCCTAACTTGTAAGTGCTTGATTCTGAACATTATGCTGGCTTTGTGTAAGTCAGGAGAATATTCATTAAAGTAAACTGATATTTATCTCTTTAATTAACAATGACTATATCCAGGCTAAAGCAAAGTAAGTAAAATATTAATGGCATGAGGGGACATAGCAATAATGTAAACGAGGACCTTGAGGAGCGAAAAGATTACTGCAAGCCTTTGTGAAGAAATTGCAGCCTCTAATACACCCTAATAACAGTTGGCATTTCCTGCTAAATTAAAATACTACTTAGTATCAGTCAGTGTTGACATCTATCATGATCACACTAGTCAACTGAGATCGTGTTTTAAATTATGTGGGCAGTTACAGGGTAGGTCAAATATGTTAAAACAATGATATATACACTTTACAAATGGAGGGCACTGAAAATGCACAACACACCAGATAAGCCCGCATGCTATCAGCAATGCATCTATTAACAGGTCTTTAACTAGGACACCACGCTTTAGCTAGCACTACTATATGCTAGAAATATTCTAATTTTCCTAAGGCCTGGCAGCCTACTGTTCCACAAGCTCTCAATTAGGAACTCGATGTAACTGGAACAAATGGAGGGAGATGGTTTTCTGCAAAATAGGAGAATGGGCATATCCTGACTCCTAGATGTAAAATGAAGTAAGAGCAACTCTGCCATATTTCAGAGGACTTGGTCCCATGGACGAACTCTGTATGTTTGAAATGTAGGGCAGCAGTATGGAGTGTAGGTGTCTGAGGTGAGGGAGGCAGACCTTTTAAGGGTCACGAGTTATGTGCTGTATGTGAAGTCCCATACGTGAGCAACACCTGGACATTCTGGAAGCAAGTAGAAGCGAGAAGGTAGTAGTTATTCTGCTCTGTTTAGCTGACCTTTCTTCACATGCTACCAAGGAATTGTTTGGCTTTAACCCCCAATAATGTTCACAGATTGCTGATGGTAAAGGAAAAAAGGGATTTACTGTGCAAGTCATGTATCCTGTATAAGTGAATTCTGCTACCAAAGCTTAAGATACAGTTCCATAAATTTAGCCCACAGTATTTCAGCATGTCTTTCTCTTTGTGTCTCACTACTCATAGGTTCCTTTGCTCCCAGTGGGTTCCTCCTGTTTGTAGTACCCTTAGTTTTGGGTACTACAAGGAGAGTGGTTATTATAATGCAAGTGGTAATGGAGCTGATTACAAGTACAGAAGAAATTGCTTGTGATGGATAATTTGCATAAAAGAAATGCCTTCATATTGACATTTCTATTGTTTTACACATGTAAAATATCAATTTATGTCTTGAAACTGCTTCTCTTACGTGTACTTTGTAACTTGTGTTTACCCATCAACAGGCTGAGTATCAGTGTAGATGCTTATCGGTTCTACTGATGCCCCCATGTGGATGTCTGGCAGGATCATTCTAGTCTGCAGTTGAAGACATAATTGAGGTTTACTGTTAATTTAACAATAATTTATTTCTTTGTCATCCATAAATGGGCAAAAAAGTTTGACTGTGTGGGATACCAGAAGTATTTTTGAACTATGCTTCCCATTCTCTATGAAATAGTGCTTGACTATACTTTTTTTGTATCTAGCATTTGAAACTATTGTTGATGTACTGGAAATAGCATCATACTAACCAGTTTGCTTATTTTTGTGGGATTCTTGAGACCCAAGAAAATTTTCATTCCATTATTAATGTCCTAATAATAGTTGTGATGTAATGATAGCCTAATTGGTGTGCTAGCATAGAATAACCTAAACCTCATACTTTTCTGCCACTGTGAACGAATATAATGGTGCTGTAACTAGGAGTCCACCTGTACTTCTGAACCACCAAAAATTAGTGTTAAGATGCTGGAACTGTCTTTAAATGTGACAGCTCAGGTACTGTGACCTTGCTAGCTATAACAACAGTGACCTTAGGAGGGGCTGATTTGTGTTGCTGCTTGGCAGAGTAGATTAACTTGCATGAAGGCTCAGTGTAAAAGACATCCTAACACTGACCCGTGTTTTCAGAAGAGATTTCAGAAGGAAATGACAGACAAATTGAGTGTAATGATAGCTTAGGGTCACCGTTGTGCCATGGCAAATGCTCCTCTTGGCCATATAAACACTCACACCTTGTGGCTGGGGTGCTCAGGGAGCCCAAATTTTAGTTCTCCTTCTAAAGGCCCCCTTGCATGGACTTTACTAATGGAAGAAAGTCTCCTGCTGGTGGAGGGGCCTGGCACTTGGGACACCTCAATTCCCAAACAAGTATCTTGGCCACTAATTTAAAATTACGTTGCCAGGCTTAATGGACAAATAGCAGGGCTAGGTCTGTGGTTTTCACAGTTACTTTTCGGTCCTAGGTCCTTGGTCCTTAAGTTCTGTTGGGTTGGACATTTAATATAATTTTTGTACCTCTATCACGTACTGAGATCTTCTAATACAACTACACAGTGTAGATACCTAAGTACTCTTCAGAGTGAGACGCTTGCATTATTTATGTTTAACAAATTGGTCCTAGGTCTTTTGACAGTAAACACAGCATGCTAACTCCTGCTGCTTTGAGTTTTGCATGTTTTATAGAACAGGAGGATTTTCTAGGTCAGGGGGAAAGTGTTGCTCAGACATCTTAGTCGTGGAGCAAATATATTTGATTTCATATCTAATATGGGTATTACTTAAGCCTTCTGTGAAATACCTACTTCATTTTGTTCCTGGTACTATTTGATCTTACAGTCATTGGACTTGTATGCAGTGGGAAATTACAGTTGTTAGAACCTGCAAATTAACTTGATTAACTGAGCATGTGGTGCAGATAAGGACATTTGTTTGGTCTTTGGTTTTGAGGGCTGCTCACTTCCTACGTTAGGTGTGTGTCCAGGCTGGAGATTTTGCCTCTGATTAAATCAAGTAACATATTGCTATTTAAGCTGGATGATATGTGAGTGTAAGTGGTAGCCAGAGCACCCCAGCATTGCTGTGCTTTTACCTCCACACCAAGTGTCTGTCACTGTCTCATTCAAAATTCTGTGTTTAAGAATTGAAGAACCAGCAATCCTAGTGCTTGAAAATTAAAAGTATTTCCTAACATTTCCAATCTTGTTTCATGTTTGGTTTTTATTAGGAAACTGAATTTATCTGGCATGCTGAACCCTGGAGTGTTTAGTCATGCCTTTCCTTTGCAGCAGGTGACAGAGAACGTATCTTTTACTCTCCTTTTGCACATTCAGTCTTTCAGAAACATCTAGAGACCTTTATAAAATTTATTTCATGACTTGTGGTTGATAACTGGTTAGTACTCTGATCTGCATTGTGTGAACTTGCTTCAGAATTTAGATTAATTCTGTGCATTTTGGATTTCAGTTGTAGGGTTGAAAGTCTATAGTACTATCTCAAAATTTTCAGTTTCTTCTAAAAGAAGCTCTTTTTTGTAATTGGTAATGTCTAAAAGATAAAAACTAAAAAAAACTCAAACTAAAATAAATGCATAAATATTCACATGCTTCTTTTACACATTTTAAATTATATTGTGCTTATAAAGTGATTATTTTCAATAAAATGCTTTACTTTCTGTTGATACTGAAAGTGACAGATTGCATGGCATAAAAGGTTTAAAATAGTCTACTTCTCTCACCTGTAGACGTATATAAACCAGGCTGTTTTCTATTTACTGGACATGAACACTAATCTGAATGGACAAAAGTATCCAAAATAATTACAAATATTTGTCTAAATAGCCAATATCTGCTTCTATTTGTAGTACCGATTTTCACTAGAAAATGGGTTTACACAAACTAAAGTGCTAAAATAGCTTGGAAACAGATTTTGTCACTTCAGTCATTAAGGGCAGTTATCACCTTGCTCAGTTTAGGCTAAAAAAATCCTAGCTGTTTTTTAGTAGAAAAACTCTGACAAACTGGATCATGAAAGCAAATAAAAGCAACAGTAAACCCTCATTATCCAGCTTTTATTTTCCTGTGTGCATATTCTGGGGATTTTTTTTCTTCTAGGAAGAAAATTTAAAATCTTTATTAATCAATTGCATTTTAAACAACTTTTCTTCAAATATTATAAAGCTACTTGCCATTTTTGTTTCCCCAGTCTTTTTTTAGCTCCTTCTTGCTTTTCTGCTGCACTTCTGTAATAGATTTTGGAACAAGATGTGATGTATGTGTGCATAGGAAGTGGAAATTTTTATGCATAAATAAAGAAGTTATAGGTGCACACTTCCAAAAAAAAGCTACAGCTCTAAATTTACTGATAATTTAATACACTGGATACAGAGATTATGTATGCATTCCACAAATAAGTACATCCAGTGCCTGAGATCTTATGTTTCTTTAGTCCATCATCTAGGACTTTAACTAAGATGATACAGCTAGAGGGAGACGGACAGCTGGGAACAGGGAATTCAGGACATCAGTGTCAGCAGTGGTGGGGCAGGTGGGTTTATGCTGTGTGAGACAGGTGTTTTGTGACCTGAGAACATGTTTGGTTTACTGTATAATGACTGGAAAGCTGTTCTAGACATAGGAGGCCTGGCAGCAACCTCATGTTTCGTGAGTTTTACATTGGTAAAATCCGCTAAGTTCTCTAGACTCACACCTGATTTTCTGCAGTGTGCCAGTAGACATAGTTGAGGATGGAACAAATTTAAAAGTGAGTTCAACTGGGCCAGGCAAAAGCTGGCAGACCAAATCTAGGCCAAGTCATACAGCAGCGTCTTGAAAACAAAATATAGAAACTCAGGTTCCTTCTTTCCCTCTTTGATGTGTGTTCTGTGCTTTTGTGAGTAGTTAACGAGCTCTGTGTAATGCTGCCAATATTGAATGTTGCTGATTTTGCAGAGAATTACAGTATATGACCCACTGAAAGGATCAGGCTGAAGGAGAAATAATAGCAAAGAGGATAAGCAGCTCAGGCATTCATCTTTATGCAGTATTGCTGGGTGTTCACTTTACATTTGACCTTGGCATAATAGTTGGAATAATTAATGTATATGGCAGATGTGGTAAGTGATGGAGTAATTCAAAAGGGATTTTTTTCACTGTGATTTAAAATATGGAGTCACAGCACTCCCCAAATCCGGGTGACAGGCATCCTCACTTACCCTACAATTATATTTATCAGTATTTCTAAGTTTGCGATTTTTAGTTCAAATTCCCTAGTTATTGGTTTATTATTTCAAGTTAGTTTAGATCCAAATAAAAGCCCAGGTGGTTTCAAAGAAAGGAGTTTCACATTAACAAAGTGTGAGGAAAGATGTTTGCAGACTGGAGCAAGTTCAGCATGAGGCCCCAGGGAGGCCAGGACCTGAAGCTGTCTCCTGAGAACCAGCTGAGCTGAGAGGGGGTAGATTCAGCCCTGGAGAAGAGGCGACTCTGGGAGGACCAAACAACAACCCCCAGTACCTACAGAGGAGTGATCAAGAAGCCAGAGCCAAGCAGATGGTGTTAGGACATGAGACAATGACACACACAAGAGGTGCAAACTGGATAAAGGAAGGAACTTTCTCCCCTTGAGGCAGAGAAAAAGAGTTCTAAAGGAAAGAGAGGGTTGTATTACTGCCAACACAAACTGAATCACTGTGAAGGTTTGGGCATTGATCAGTTGTATCTTTGTAAGTAAGGTCTAGTCCTTGTCCACTCGAGAAAATTACAGAATAATAATTAAGTATAACTTTATTAGACTAGTTTGGTGGTTTGGTATGGGGTTTTTTTCTTTTGATTGGCATTTTATTTCTTTCTCTCCAAATAATAGTGGAGAGTCAAGGCTTTCTTATTGTAATTGCTGTGATTTGGTGTAATTTTATAACCTTTCCACTGAGTCATACAGACGCTTAGTGTAACAGCTTGAGAAAAGCTGGGTTAGGAAGTTAGGTTACTCACAGGCATACTTGTACTTTCCTTGCTGTGCTTTAATACAAGGCAGTGGACTGTCATAATGATCATGATTGGGAGTGCCATGGTCCAGATTTACTAATGAAATAGAATGAATTTGAGTCCAAATAGAGATTTGATATATCTACTGTGGTTTCAACATTTCTCCTTCAAATACCTGCCACAACTGAAATTTGCATCAAAGTCACTTTGATGGAAAGGTACATCTTTGCATGTGTTTCAAGATGGCACAGTATAGCTATAGAAGTATGTATAAAAATGAGATCTCCTAACTCTCATTAAAGCCTGGACTTGTTTTTTAAAAATTCATTTTCTTTTTTTAGTTTGTTTGAGTTCCCAAGTTTGTACAGTAGAACAATGAGAAAGTTCTGATGTGCCGTGCCTCGTTGTCTTTCACGGATTCTGCAGAGGTAACTGCTGGGCCCCCACGCTCTTGCTTCAACCAGTGCAGTGCGGATTTGAAAACCACTGCCAGATCTAGATTTTTAAAATAAAGGGATCACTGTCAGACTTCAGATTTCCTAACAGATATGTCCTTAATAGCAAGCTTTTATTTTCCAGTTATGACTGCGAAGATTTTAGTTTAACATGGTACTATTGTAAAACAAATACAGACTGTTTGATACAGCTGCATGGTCTACCAGCAACTAGGGAACTTCATCTTTTAATGTCTGCAGTGGACTTTCTGGCTACTGCTGCCCCTTGGACACCCTGGTGCTCCTGCCTTGCCTGACCTGTGGGCAGCTTGCCATTGCTGTTTTGTGCTGTGAAACTGCTTGCATGATTTGGCCTGCTTCCACAAGCTGATCGGCAACCAGGAGGTTAAAAGGGCGTGATTAGTCCCTAAGTTTATCCCTTTACAACCTAGAAGAGACACCATTAAAGAGATTTTGAACCCAAATGGGTTGGATTCAGCTGGAAATTTCAAAGCTTTAATGTTTTAAATGTCACATCCTTGGCTTTTGCTAGCAAGACTTTGAAATACCAGCTGAAGATTTTCAGTACCACATTTCATATGCTTTCTTCTCACCTACTGTCAATTAAAGTGCACTTAAAATACCCCATAATCATGAATGCAAAAGATGTTTTTTGCTTGCTTGCTTTGTTTTTTAATCTGTTCAGCCAGGTCATGTTTGGATGGATGGATAAGAGGAGGGAGATGCATCATAAGGCAGTCCCACTGGTGTGCTGGGCAGTTGGAGGGGGCTTCTTGTTAAACTCTGCTAAATAAAACACTGCTGCTAAATAAAAATGTAATTTGAGATGGTTTTCTCGTGGAAATACTGTCTGTTTGGCTATTGCTGTATTATCTCTACCAGAATGATTAATCCCTTTGGGCCTGTAAAGTTGGATATTTTTACGCCTGGAATGGAACAGATCGTACCAGATGACAACATCTATGCGCAGATAGCATATTGATATGTATACATTGTTCATCAAGAGAAAGTATAGATGTGTTAAATACAGCTTAATATTGATTTGTTTACTCAGTTATGTCATAATTTCTCTTATCATTTTGTCATTTGCGTTCTTGATCATGAGAAATATTTTATGAGTAAACAGTCTGTCACCTCCTTCATTTCTGGGACTCTAGGTTTATCAAAGGTGAAAGAAACTTCTGCTGATATTAAAATTTGTGTTCCTGTTAAAATTTGAAATTTAGTCACTAAAATGATAACAAATCAAATACTGTTGGGAAATAAATTTCCTAATAAGCTGAAATAGTCAGGTAGGAAATGCTACAGTAATAGAAATTAGATTCTGTCACACACTACTTCTTACTGCAGTAATGTTTAATTTTTTGTTGATCCACAAGAACTGAACTTTTCAAAAAGCTTTCCATAAAGTTAAACCAAAGGGAAATAGCATGTACAGTTCTGATAATTTCACATAATTAAGTTTCAGTCATTTTTCAAAGAATAAATGAGAAAAAAAGAAATATTTATGGGAGCAAGATTATCTTGCAAGGATTTTAGGTAGTAAGGGACACTGAAATGTATCTGGAATAAAACATAATATTAAAGTAAAAAGATACTGGTAATATTTAGTTTTCTTCTCATCTTTGCTGGGAAGAACTGAAAATTAAGTGTAAGATCTCTGTATAATTCAAATTATTACGCATGTGTTCAAAAGACTAAGTTGTAGGTAGAAGTAATAACTTACATAGTACCAAAATAGTAGAGCAAATTAGATAAGGCATTAGATTTCAGGCATTTGAAGTAGAAGCCTTGAGCTTTAAAGCTTACTGCAAGTTGAGAGTTGATAATAGCTGCTGAGAGATTAATTAGATTTTTAATAGTTAGGCCATCTCTGAAAAAAAGTTGCTTGGCAGCAGTACAGTCGTGGCGAAGCTAGTCATTGGGCAGGAAAGATGGGTATTAAGGTGGTGGCCTCTTAGGTCAAAGAGAGAAATAAATAGTAGTGGAACGAGAAGTTAGTTGGAGCTACTAGAACGTGCTATGAAATCCATTCTTGCCAGTTGCTCTGTGCTCTGCAGCTACTCTAGTGAGTCCTCAGGGCACCTGCCTCCTGCCTCTCTCTTCCTTTGTCTAGGCTGGCAGGAACAGTCATATGTCTGTCAAGTCAAGTGAGACATGAGTAATGGTAATGGCATAAATGCACCCTATTTGTGTCCCATCATCAGTGATAGCCTGATGAACTGGCAGAAGAGAAGGATTCTCATCCACCTGTGCTAAACTACAGTTTGTCTATGATAATTTACCTAGGCCTTACCTCTGTGTCACAGGGTGAACCTACCATTTCTTTGCTGATTGAATTGTTTGACCTTCTGACTCTTTTAGGAAAATATCTCATCTTTTGCTTTGCAAATGCCAAGCAAAACAGCATACTGTTTTGTGAAAGCTGTTTTTACCCTCTTTCTTAAGTTTCCTTCATGAGGGCTTTTCCTTGAGCATCTGAACAACCTTTCCCCATATGGAGAGGTGGTAAAAGAGAATCCCTTCCAGCCTCTCTGGCATCCTTGGCCAGTATAGCCAGCGTACTATAAGGAAAAAGCCAATGTCATTCCACATCCCAGCGTGACACTTGTTATATCATTACCCATTTTGTGTCATGTCTGCAAACTTCTTGCATGAATTTATGTCTCTGGCTCTGCTATTCTCTGCTTAGATGGGCAGCAGCCCCTCTCATGGCTCCTTACCTACACATACTTTTGCAGGTGTTACTGTATTGGGTTTGTGTGGCAAATTTTGGTAATGGGGAGGGCTACAGGGATGGTTTCTGTGAGAAGCCTCTGGAAGCTTCCCTTTTCTCCAATAGACATGCCAGTCACCTCTAAGACGGACACGCCAGTGGCCAATGCTGAGCTCATCAGCAACGGTGGTAGCGCCTCTGGGATGACAGATTTAGGAAGGGGCAAAAAAAGGCAGCTACAGCCAGAGGACTGAGACTATGTGAGAGGAACAACCCTGCAGATCCCAAGGTCAGTGAAGAAGGAGGGGGAGGAGGTGCTTCAGGTGCCAGAGCAGAGATTCCCCTGCATCCTCTGAAGACCACAGTGAGTCAGGATGTTCTCCTGCAGCACATGGAGGTCCACAGGGGAGCAGAGATCCACCTGAAGCAGGTGGATGCCCAAAGGAGACTGTGACCCTGTGGGAAGCCCATGCTGGAGCACGCTCCTGGCAGAACCTGTGGTCCTGTGGAGAGAGGAGCCCATGCTGGAGTTTTGCTGAGAAAGACTTGTGACTCCTTGGTGGTCCCATGGTGGAGCAGTCTGTACCTGAAGGAATGCATCCCTTGGGGGGGACCATACACTGGAACAGTAAGAGGGCAAGGAGACCTCTCCCTAAGGAGGAAGCAGCAGCAACAGAGACAATGTGTGTTGCAGTGACTGCAACCCCCATCCCCTGTCCCCCTGCACTGCTGTGGGGAGGAGGTGGAGTATTCAGGGGGGAAAGCTAAGCCCAAGAAGAAGGGAGAAGTGTGGGAGAGGAGGTGTTTTTAAGATTTTGCTTTATTTTTGATCATCCCACACAGATTTGATTGGTAATAAATCAGACTAATTTCCCCAAGCTGAGTCTGTTTTGCCCATGATGGCCATGGGTGAGTGAACTCTCCTGATCTCAACCCACAGGCCTTTTACTGTATTTTCTCTTCCCCATCCAGTTCAGGAGGGCAGTGACAGAGCACCTTAGTGGAGCACCTGGCACCCCACCACATTTATCCAGGTCTTTCCCTTTGTCTCTGTGCCGGTTTGGCCAAAATCTAGTAATATAGCCCCTGAGAGAAAACCAGGTGATAAGCACCCTTTCCCCCACAGGGTTCGGGAAAAAAGGAAATTTTTCCCCGAAGGAAAGTGAAAGAGATAAAAACTATTTATTTTAACAAACACACAGGAAAAGGATAATGATGCTAAATAATGAATTGAAATCTCTCGCTGTAGAGAGAAACCTGGGAAAATTTCAGAGTCCTTCTGTAGGTGTGGTCTCTCTCCTCCTCGGAGCTGGTCGGTGAGGGCGTGGGCCCACCCCCGGGCCTCGGGGAGAAAATTCTCCTGATGTGTTCTGATGTTGTTGAAACAGTTCAGAAGAGAAGAAGGGAAAAAACCAAAGTCCCAGGAAACAAAATTCAGCTCTCCGTCTCACGCCAAGAGGGAAATAAAACCAGCTGGCTGAAGGAAAGCAAGCAGGGTGCTCCCACTGTGCTACCCGCAGCCAGACAACACTGAGGAGTGTAATCTCTGTGTCCTTGAGAAGCTGCTTTGGAAAGTTCGTTTGGTTGGGTTTTTTTTCCCTCAAGCTCAGTTTAAAGGCACAGAAAAGGCACAATATTACTTTTTGAGCATGATAGGGGATACACATGATAGAGTCACCCCAAGACAGTCTCCATTTCTCTGTCCTTGCTGCATGGCTTGTTACCAGTAGTTTCTGCTTAAGGGTCCATTCCTTCTTGATACTACAGGGGCACGTAGCAACCTGTTGCTTTGTCTGGTGCTGGATTTCTTTTTAAGGCATCTCCAGATGCAGAGGACTGTGTTTAGCCTGTGTCCTGGATGAAAGATCAGGTACATCTTGCTAGTGGTCATTGAAGAGGTTACAAGTGAATTGTCAAGAGCCTGAATCAATCTCTGTGCAAATAATGACGAGAGAGTGAGAGTGATCAGGAGCTGCTTCACAGGGTCTCTGCCAAGATGGCTTTTCTTGGATGATCTCTGAGTGGCTGACAGGGCTAGTGTCAGAGCTGCTCTGTAATAACAGCATAAAGCAAAGTTAAGCTAAACGTAGAGGTAAATGTGGGCCACTGCTTCTTTCAGGACTAAACCTCTAAGCTGTCCAGGCCTTTGGACCTTATGTTCTCACTGAAGATGAAACAAACTGAGCAGTGACAAAGTTAGAGAGCTGCTCAACACTTACTCTTCAAAAGCAGCTTGGCAGCTCTGATGCTTTTGTATCAGCGAGATGGTTATGTTTTATAAAATTACAGACCTGTCCCTTTTTGTTCTGTATCCCACATCCGTTTTACCATTACTTGTTTCCTTACAGAGCCAACGTGTATCATCCACAGTGCCACCAAAGAGATGCTGTCCGAAGTCTTAGCATAATCTTTATTTAACTCTGAGTAAAAGTCTTCTAAGTCTTTGCTTGTTTAGAACTTTGAATTCAGACTTCAGGGTAAAACTAAAAATAATCACTGTACTAAATAAAATAAGAGAAGTAGCATTTAATGAGCAGCACTCATATTATGTCTGGTACATGACAAAACTAAACAGATTTGCAGAATAAATCATATGTATTTACAATTTCTATTATAAATACAATATTTTCTAAAGTATGGTTTTCATCTTAATATGCACTTCATTGTAATTGGTTTTGGTAAAGCTGTCAGCATGAAATGAAACCATCTCATACCGTTATGTATTTTAACACCATTGATTTTATTAGATGCAGAGATCAAAATTGGCTTATTACAAAATATTATTTATAAACCTGATTGTGATTTTTTCCATGGAAGAAAGTATAGTAATACTTTCTATAATAATTACTTGATGTGAGTAAAAAGTATTATTATACTTGAAAGTATAATAATTACTTGATGTGAGCTCAAGAAATAGGAAAATTTCTATGTACTAAATATGCTTGTATTTTTGGCAGCCAAACTTTTTTACCCCTGAGCCCAATCTCTGATGCAGGTAAAACGAACAGAGGAACATGTTCCCCTGAAATCATATTATCATAGAATGGTTTGGAAACCAGCTGTGTGCCTTGAGAGATCTTGCTTTATCTCACTTTTAGAAATCTCAATTTCTGTCCTTCAAGTAAAGAAATTGAGATGTGGTTTCCCAGTTTCTGCAAAATTTGCAAATGAGAACTTTCTACAGAAAGACACCCCAAGATGTAATTCTTAAGCATGTTTTTATTTGCTCTACTTTTCAGAGTTAGAGGGGAGCCCCTGCTAGAGGTGTGTTTAAAATATTTAGCAAGTAGGTGTAAGCTTATTCTGTTCACCCTTTGGTGCAACTCAGGTAGCTGTGATAAGCCCAGAACAGTACACAAAATAACAAAATCCTGCCAACAGGCACAGTGTGAATCTAGCACTAAACTGCTGTACCTGTGCACTTCCTTGGCAGCCCTGAGAAGGAACAGAATGGGTTCATGTGTGCCTGTAAAATACCACATGAATATGGAAGCTCTTTGTTCACCACAAAGGTCCGGCAATTGTAAAAGATTGATGGAACAAACTAGATTATAGCTAAATGATTTTTCATTTCAGTAAAGATGTGCTGTAATTATCTTAATTTATTTCGTAGAGAAAACTAATTACATTTAAATGACTCATGACAAAATACAACATCTTTTATGACTCAGTCCTGTTTATTTCTGTCCAGACATTCAAAACATTGTTTTCTGGAATAATGAACTTTTGTTTTGGCAGAAGCCCATAAACATATAAGCACATGAGAAAGTTTGAAAGACTGTCAGTGTCAAATAACTTTGGGGTATTTTAAAATTGTTCTCTTAAAAAAAAAATCTTTTTATGATCATTCAAGACATTAATTTGCACTAAAGTGTGTAAATTGTACAGGTAGCATCAAAAAAGAGGAATGAATTGCAAAGCCTGAGAATTCCCAGAGAGATTATGAACATGAAACCTGAGAGTACAAGTGAAATTTCTGAGATTTTTGGAATAATGTTATGAATTTCTCTTGCAAAAATTCAGAAAATGCAGTATGCTTAGCAGCCTAGACCTTTTCAAGTCTTTCCTTAGTAAAGGAAAGGTTTCTCAGAAAGAGAGGAAGCCCTCTGTCCTTTAATAGTGAGGGTGCAAGGAGGGAGTTCAGGTTGTTAGTCTTTCTGTCTGTCATCTGAATTGCTGTTTCTAGTTTCCTTCCAGTTGGCCACCTATCTCAAATTCCATATTAATTTCATAATCACGTTCATATTTGGTGGGTTGGGCCAATTGCTGTTTGTAGATGTGCTTATGTGACACCTGCTTGCAGTGTTGGAAATCTGTGATAGTGTCATATCATAACAGAGTCTGTCTGTTTCTCCTAACACAAGAGATCTAATACTTTTTTTCCATGGGTGCGCTGCTAAAATTTCGAACAAAATAACAAGTTTGAGAGATCTGATGAAAATCACTGCCTGTAAATTGCAAGCAGTCACCAATTTGCTTTACCTCCGCTTTTCAGCACCTTACTTTGTTCACCCAGTCCCACTTCGGTTTTGCTTCTTAAACCGCCCCCAGATTTGACACAGAGCTTTTTCCTCTGCAACAGGCTGTCAGTTTTTCTTTATCCCTGAGCATAATAATGCTATCAAAGAGGACGTAATTTTTTCATGCCTAGCTTATAGTATCTTAATTTTACGCTATAGTATCATCTCTCATTAATTCTAATACTAGTTGATTAAGCACAGAAACTCTTTCTGTGTCAAAGATGCTTTGTGAAATAGAATTATCCTGAACTGTGTTGTTTCGTTTGTTACTTTTGCTCATAAAAACTGTCAAATATTACTTTCTCTTTTAAACCCGTGCTGGTTAATGTTTCTCATCTAATAGGCAACCAGGTACCAAAGTAAGTCTAAAATGAAATAAAATTTCCTCATAAAACTAAGAAATTTTGAAATTATTAATTTAAAATTTATGAAAATTTCTTGTCTGATAAAACTTAACAGAGGTTTTTCACCTGTAGTCCAAGAGGAACAAACAAGGGGGAAAAAATATCTAGAGATGTGAGGATCAGCTTTATTAAGAAGGGCAAAAATGATTCTCTAGCTGAGAGTCAGGAAATCTGAATAGACTTAATAAAAGCTTATTTAAATGCTGTAATAAATATGTATGAATATATGCTGAAATCTATCAGGAAAGATCTCTTAAAGGGGAAATGTAGAATGAACCGTATTCACAGTCATTGTGTGTCAGAAGTTTTAAAAAGAACTAGTAGCTAAAGTGCTAAAATTATCAACAAGATAATAATGTATTATTGACTTTACGGCAGGCTAGTCCAGAGATAAATTATCTGTTAAGACTTCTGAATATTTTATCTTTAGTCCTGATATATCACCACTAAGAGTACTAGCTTTACTTTCTGTATCACCAATGGAAGCTTTATTATCTATATTCACAGTGAAAAAGGATTTCCGGAAAATTATTTTTTTTAGGATACCATGTGAATCTCAAAACTGCTGCTGTGTCACAACTGGAGCTATAGTAGTAGCTGTTTTATAGTCAGGAGTGTTTAATTATCAAGAAATATCTGCACATTAACAAAATGCTATTTATATTTGTAGAGACAACCTTTGCTTTCCTCAACATTTCTGCTTTTTCTTCTTTTTTCCTCCAGGGCACAATATAGGACTATGATAGCAACTGGAGGAGTCATTACAGGACTGGCTGCCTTAAAAAGGCAAGACTCTGCCAGATCTCAGCAACATGTAAATCTTGCCGGAGCACCAGTTCCTGAGGAGAAGAAACCAGTGAGACGCCGGCCCAGGACAGATGTAGTAATTGTCAGGGGCAAAATCCGTCTCTATTCTCCATCGGGATTCTTTCTTGTTTTGGGAGTGCTTATCGCATTCTTTGGAATTGCAATGGCCATCCTTGGATACTGGCCCCAGAAGGAACAGCTGTTAGGATCTGAAGATAATCCATCTCTGAATGAAACCCGGACCCTGAGAAGCCAAGGAAGCATTTTACTTCGCTTCTTTGAACAGCACGTGCACTCAGATAAGATGAAAATGCTGGGCCCTTTCACTATGGGCATTGGAATCTTCATTTTTATTTGTGCAAATGCCATTCTGCATGAAAACCGTGACAAGGAAACAAAAATAATACACATGAGAGACATATACTCCACTGTGATAGACATCCACACCCTGAGGATCAGGGAACAAAAGCAGCTGAGTGGTGCCTTCACTGGCTTGTTGGGGGAAGGAGAACTCCGGCACAGCGGGAGCTCCTGTGCGTCACGGCTGGCTGCGAACACAGTTGCGCCTTTCTCTGGCTTCAAGAGTAATCTTAGAATGGATAGTTCTGCTGAAGAAGATGAGATCACCCTAAATGAAGATAGGACCACTGGTAGCCTCCTGCCACCTCTGCTGGCTGAGCAGTCTGGTTCAGTCTTTGGACTTTACCCTCACTCCAGCAAGGCTTCAGATGACAGAAACACCAGCTCTATAAAGTGTGAAACAAAATCCATTGTATCTTCTTCCATTAGTGCTTTCACACTGCCAGTAATTAAACTGAATAACTGTGTTATCGATGAACCCAGTATAGACAACATAACTGAGGACTCAGAGATCACCAGGAGTCAGTCTAGAAATCTGTCAATGGATTCTCTGGCCATTCCACTAACTGATACCAATGAATCCTGCAGACTGGCTGCTTCCATGCTGCCACGACACAATTCATTTGTGGACACTCCATTGGATCCGTTCAAATCTTCTATGACTCTCGGACCAAGCACAGGAAAGCTCTTATCTCCTGGTGCTGCCAGGAAACAGTTTGGTTCCAATACATCTTTGCATCTTCTGTCTTCACATTCTAAGTCCCTGGACTTGGACAGGGGTCCGTCTACGCTCACTGTCCAGGCTGAACAAAGGAAACACCCCAGCTGGCCCAGACTGGATCGGAGCAACAGTAAAGGCTATATGAAACTAGAAAACAAGGAGGACCCAATGGATAGGTTACTTGTGCCACAAGCAGCAGTCAAGAAAGACTTTACTAATAAGGAAAAGCTTCTTATGATATCAAGATCTCATAATAATTTGAGTTTTGAACATGATGAGTTTTTGAGTAACAACCTGAAGCGAGGAACTTCTGAAACAAGATTTTAATATTTAAATTGCAATTTAGAAGATGTCATATGGTATTTTTTAAAAAAAACACTTTGACAAGTGTTTCCTTTTCACTGAGACTGTACAAGCCTGTTCTTAACCAAATGCTTAATAGCCCATTAAAATTGGCTTGTGTGAACAGAGATCTTCATTTTTGTAATACCAAGAGTTTCTTGTCTTAGTAACATACAGCTGCAATACTGTACATTATCATTGCTTGGACAGTTTTGTTACGACTGATTCCAATTATTCCCAAGTCATTATCTCTTTTGTTCTATATAAGCATGTTGCTTTTCACCAATTTGACTCCAGGAGACTGCATTAGGGAAAAAGCTCAATTTACTTGTAAGTTCTCGTGATTTAAAGACTGCAAGAGACTGAAAGCAGTGGTCTTGTGGTCTAGAATGGGAAGTGAGGAGGAGCACACACTGGAATTGTCAAATCCAGGCCTTTATTCCTAGGTGTTGTCTTTCACATGCAGTGCATCTCAGCAACCGCAGTCTTGCCACTGTCATTGTGAGAAACTAGTTTACATACTGGGGTGGGTGGATAGAAGAGAGTGGATATAATTAAAACCATTTTTGTGAATTCATTGTAATTGATCAAGCTGAATACCAGTGTTGTGAATTATTAACTATGCTTTGTACAATAATCTTTCTACATCCATTGTAATTTAATCTTGTAATTCTGGAAAAGCATATATAAAGTAAGAAATCTGAATTTTTTTCTGGAATTAATTCTCTAAACCACTTTGATTGGCAGCAGTTTTAAAATCAAAATAGAAGGATTCAGTTAAAATCATAGGGAGATGCTGAATGCCAACAGTATTTTAGAAACATGGTGTATAATAAGAGGATATTTTAACTTGCATCTGAAGACAATAATGGAAAATGAATATATTGCCTCTCATTACAATCACAAGATGCTAAATAACTAGATCTCTATGTTCAAAATACTGATACAAAGCATACAATTCAATATGTATACTAACATAGTATGAAGGCCCCTTGCCTAAATTTTCGTTTATGTATTTCACATAATTATTGGTGTGATGGTTCACCAAAGGCGTAGCTGTGTCAATTTGCATCACAAGATTTTGCAAAAGGAATCGACATTTAAAACAATGTTTTTCTCAGCAAAGCAAGCTTCACAGTTGACAGCTGTAGGCTATTTCTAAAGAAAAGGAGAATTGGAATGTGCATATCAGAAGGTTTTCATGTATGTCATTAAGCTGTTTAGGCCATGATCCTGCCATGACAGCCACGCTAGAGAATGTCACTTCAAGCTGCAAGGCTCACCCAACAGGATGTTGGTCTTAATTGGTCGGATTTGATATATTCACTTACTCTAAATACTCAGGAATTATTTTTAATGGCTTTTCCCAAAAAGAATCAAGCTTGTTAAAATGTTGTCATTTCTCAATTACTTAGAATATGAAAGATCAAGGATAAAATACCGTCTCTTTTTTTTTCTTTTTTAAGTATTCAGCTCCGTATTTCAACTGCACAGTGTTTATGTATCAGGAGCATTACTTGCTCAGTGAGTTGAGGCATAGTGTTAACTGTTAGAACCTCAAGCCTATATATTGTAACAGAGTTGGCTAAATATTTTGCTATGAAGCTTTTAATAACTCTCTGGTTTGTGTTCTTAAGACATTTGCTATTTTTTGCAATAAAATGTCTCTCTACACATATCCGTTGTAAGACCTGTTTTTTCCTCCATGGTCTCAAATCTTACATATCAAAGTATAATTATGTATCGTAACACTGTATACAACATTGTACCTAAATTATTAGCCTGCCGCTAGATATTTCGTCATGACTAATTGATTTCAGTGACATGTCTACACATGAAAAGGCTGAATGCTTTTTTTACACCTGTAATGTGAAATGTATTCAAAGTGGTTTTGATACAAGAAATTTTTGTATAAAAAGAACATCCTGCTCTTTTTAGTTTGGCAGTAAGTATCATTATAAAAATGGAAAACGCTATTAAAGACATGAATGATGTAAGCTTTTTATTTCCTTAATAGCTACATTAAATCACATCTTAAAAGACTTTTCACATACTTTCATATGTGGGAATGGTGGTTCCTTTTTAATTGTAGCAAGGGATGAGCTTTTAATTTTAACACAGATAATGGATACTGAAAAATGTACTCACTTGGGAAAAATTTACCAAGGTAAAGCTATCAAAATACCACCACATAAAGAAACATCATTGTTGGCAGACCTACTACAAAAATACTCCCATATTAACATAAAATGAAGTATTTCAATCAGATAATCACAGGACTGTTGAGGTTGAAAGGGACCTGTGGAGGTCATCTTGTCCACCTCCCTTCCTGCTCAAGCAGGGCTGTCTGACAACCTAGAGCTGGTTGCTCAGACCTGTGTCAAGATGGTTTTTGCGTAACCCCAATTAGAGAGACCTCACTACCTCCCTTTGTGACCTGTGCTGGTGCTTGGTGACCCTCACAGTAAAAGAGGTTATCTAGTGGTCAGAGGCACCCTCCTGTGTTTCGCTTTGTGCCCATTGTCCCTTGTCCTGTCACTGGGCACCAGACTCTTTCCAGAGCCTGGCTCCTTCTTTTTTGTACCTCCATTAGGTACAGAAGATACACAATGATAAGATCCTCCTGAGCCCTCTCCAGGCAAAACAGTCCCAGCTGGTTCAGCCAATCCTCGTAGGCCCCTTTGTCATCTTTGTGGCCCTTCACACAACCGGTTCCAGTACGTCTATGTCTTTCTTGTTCTGGGGAGCCCAGAACTGGACCCAGCACTCTAGATGTGGCCCCACCAGTGCTATGTAGAGGAGAAGGATCACCCTCCTTGAGGTTAATGTAGGACATTGCATAGTTTCATATTCCTTAGGTAGTTCCAACTTGAGCTCAGGTTGGGAAAACTTGTAGATGTTCAAGAGGCCTGAACATATATAGAAGTCAGAAACTGCAGTAAGGCAGAGATGTCTGGACCCTTTACAATATACAGGGGTAGACAGGAACTTTACAGTGGCCAAAATGTGAGCCACGTGCTGTTGGCAAGTAAGGAACTGAAAAAGACAAGAGCATGTCTTAAATTGCATCTTTAGGCTATAAATATCACATTCAATATGTTTCTGACACGGTTTACAGACCTTTTTAAAATTTCATTTTTGGTGTGCAGCCCCTCAATGAGTTTGTCGGGTACACTGCAGGCTGAAAAAGAAGCCAAAGCCAGGACAGTTTTGTCATCAGAGGAAACAATTGTGGAGCTACACCACAAGCATTTTCCTAGAATAAGAAACTAAACCTTGCATCTGTTCAGAGGAAATGTTGTGGTTCTGCATAATTTGTATGTAATAACTCCAAAAAGAAATCATTTAGATCATGCAAACAATGAGTTTTCTCCTTCATCTGCCAAAGACTGTTAAAAATATACTTTCTCCTTAGGTAAGATTCTTAATCACTACCTATGGATCAAACTGATGGTTAGGTCTGTCCCTTCTGAGCAAAGCACATTTTTGGGGCAAGTTTCATCAGGAAATAAAGAGAAGGACTCTACAGTGATGGAGCATAAATGCTGGATTAAAATCTCTCTTCCAGAATTGCTTTTGTGTTTTACATGGAACGGTTGCTGGCTAAAATCCTTGAAACAGGGATTGGATTCTTGACAGGTTGATACTTTAACTGCTCCCTGGTGATCCCAATTTACTCTCCCTGGGAGGCAACGAACCAAACCTTTCCTTGCAGAGCAGTGCGGCGTTCAGCAGTGGGGACTGGCAAAGGCTTCCAGCTGCTCAATTGCACATGGCTTAATGGATGGGAAGGCATGAATTTTCTCAGCAGCAGGATTTTGGCATGGCATTACTCATCCTGATGGCTGTCCTAAGGCTGGAGCTGTGTAAAGGATGGGAAGGTGAGCTGGCACCCTCAGTATGGTTTTGAAAGAAATAGGAATTTTCTGTTATTAACTGAGCAGAATTCTTGAGGTTGCCAGTTTTGGAGGCAGACATCTACAACTATCCTGCCTCTTATATTACCTAAATAAATTTTTTTTTGCAATCATATCATAGTGCTTTTCTCAGACCCTAAGTTTATTTTGCTCATTCTTAAAATGCAGCATTGCTGGTCCTTTAGTTTCTGCTGAGTGAAATTTGGGAAATAGGATTAACCTCCAGCAGCAGCTTCTCTCTGAAAAGAGTTTCATGCTGCTTGTAGAGTTCCTGGATTGCTATAGTCTTATACTCTTAAATTATTTCTTAATATGAGCTTGTTTCCAAACCTTTCCAAGAACTTCTGCCTTCATCTTCCCAGCACTCTTTTTTTTTTTTTGTTAATTTTCCTACAAAATATGGTATTGGGATGAGCAAGTAGAAATCTTTTACTGAGATTGTGCATGTGTATATGAGAGAGCAAGTGGAATAAATAGCCTATATAATGTAGGAGTGCTTCAATTAGTATGATTTATCAACTCAAGGGCAAATTTATGCCCTTTGTCTAAATCTTTTCAAATTAAACTCAGAAGCAAATTAATTGCGGTTATCACAGCTGTTCTGTTTAACTTTCAGGTGACATTTATTAATTCTTCCATCCATACTCTATGTATGGCCATATTGGTTAGTATTTTAGGATTTGGTATTTGAAATTAACCGCAAGTATTTTATACATTCAGTAAAGCCCAGTTCTTAATGGTATTACTTGTCTGAATAACAGTTGGCAGAATTACAACCCTAAGTCTCATTAGGAATGGAAATGGAATAGTTAGAACACTTTTATTTTAGAGTAGCATGGGCCAGCAGGTCAAGGGAGGGGATTCTGCCCCTCTGCTCTAGTGAGACCCCACATGGAGTGCTGCATCCAGCTCTGGGGTCCTCAGGACAGGAAGGATGTGGACCTCTTGGAATGAGTCCAAAAGAGGCCATGGAGTTGATTAGAGGGCTGGAGAACCTCTCCTATGAGGAAAGGCTGAGAGAAATGGGATTGTTGAGCCTGGAAAAGAGAAGGCTTCAGGGTGACCTAACTGTGGCTTTCCAGTACCTGAAGGGAGCCTACAAGAAAGATGGGGCAAGACTGTTTACAAGAGCATGTAGTGATAGGACCAGGGGCCACGCGTTCAAATTGAAAGAGAGTAGGCTTAAATTAGATACCAGGAAAAAATATTTACTGTGAGGGTGGTGAGGCACTAGAGTGGGTTGCCAAGAGAAGTTGTGGATGCCTTATTCCTGGAGGTGTTCAAGGCCTGCTTGAATGGGGCTCTGAGCAACCTGGTGAGTTGAAGGTGTCCCTGCCCATGGCAGAGGGTTTGGCACTAGATGATCTTCAAGGTCCCCCTCCAACCTAAATTAAAAAAAAAAAAGAAAAAGAATGGTTCGTTGAAATTTGAAACAAAATGTCCCACTGTATTAAATAAAAAATCTATATTGTCTAATCTGTTGTGTAGGTTCTAATTCAGTTAGATAATGCTTTACGAGAGAGTCATTTACTATCACTGTGAATTGTCCATAGGAAGAAATATAAAGCCATTGTTTCCCTTTATCAGTTTTTATTCCAGCTAGCGTAATTATTCAGGATAGCATTCACAGAAGCATCTAATCCATTTCTGAATCCCACTAAGCCTTTTGGTTCACTAGTATAATTTTTGCAAACTACTGCAGATTAATTATGACTTGCTAGTAAATATATTTCCCTTATCAGCTGGCAATTCTTATCAGCACTGTAATTTCATTGCAATGGCCAACTGCTTCCCTATTTAAAAAACTGTTCCAGGAATAACCTGATATCTAATGTAAATATATTGATATTTCTGGGGGGTTGTTTTTCGTCTTTTTAAATGAATTAATCACTTAATTCGGTCAAAGCTATCCTGTGATGCACCCTACAACTGGTTTAGCTCTTGGATCTTTTTGTTCTCAGAATAGGTTCCTACTTTGTAGGCAACACTGTATCTGGTTTTGGCCTCTAAATTACATGTTTCTTTTCACTTTTATTATATTCCATTTTATTCTTGCTCGTTAGACAATTCAGTTTTCCTTCTGATCTCTTTTATTTGATGACACTTACTTCGTCAGTGCATCCCAAAAAGAGTAGATCTGTGCTTGTTGCCAAGGACTCACTGTCCATCCTGGCTGCATTTTAGAGAGTTTACTCGACTAGCTCACACGTGGGTGGATGGACTGAACATCTTTTGATGATTGGAATATGTTATGGGCTTCTGGAGGGCAGCTCTTCATTTATTTGCCTGTGCAGGGGGTCCAGTGTGTGCTGGGAGATTGCTCTTTGGGATGAACTGAAGTGTGGTACACGAGGCCAACTTGGAGATTTGTTTCAAAGGAATACTACCAACCTGGAAAAAACATTTTGCTCAGCCACACCCTCAGTGACTTCTGAGAATTGCATCATCACAAATGTACATTTTCCATAGATCTGACAGTAAATGCCATCTGGTAAGATTATTTTCGTGTCATCCTTTAAAAACTTCACTAATTATTTGCCTGAAGCCTTATACATCCCCTACTAGCCCAATCTGCCACCTCCTCATTTGATACTCAGCATATTTTTCCTCCAAATTCTCTTCTCCATCCTAGGTGATGATTTCACATGAGCTATTGTAGGAAATACTTCGCTTAAGTCAGAGCAGATGAGATCTACTGCGTATTTTGTCCAGAAAATTAGTATTTCAGAAAGACATATCAGTTTAGTGTGGCACATCTACTCTGCATATTACCCTGCTTTTATTTTCATTCTTGTCTTAAGTACCTTGATTTTTTATTTTTCTGAAGCCTTCCGTATGACCTGTATCTGACGGGTTTGCAAGTGGACAGGTAACTTATCCTTCTTTCTGCAATTTCATAAATACATGAATTTAAAGGATCACTACTTTTAGCATATATTGCCTTACCTCTGTCAGCTCAGTTGATTTGTTGAAATCCCTTGCTACAATGTGTTTCATGTGCCAATTTCTTCTGTCATTGTATTGGAGGTTATGTGCCCTCACACTGTGAGAGCATTCAGGGCTTGAATTTAGCTTTCTCATAGGTGAGGATTTTCATAGCTTCCATTCTCACAGTTTCTTTCTTTCGTTTTCCACACTTTTCTATCTCCCATTTCCAGATTTTTTTACCTACTGGTGACCTTTTCTTTGCCATTTTTTCTTTGTCATACAGTTAAACTAGCTGAAAAAATGAGGCAGAGTAATGATTTAGCATATAGGCTTTATCTGGAACAAATCTGTCACTTTTAGTGGTTTTGAGGCAGGGGTTGTTTAATTTTAAAATGAGTTAAAGGGTGGCTGAACATGGCACTTCAGGCTTTGCACTGTGTTCCCACACTCACTGGGGTGTGTAACATACATTTGCCCACTGTGTTTCCTCACATGAGGTGTTGGGGTTTTTTTTTTCATTTAATTTTGGTGACACTGTCATTAATCCAGCTGGGTCTGGAATTATTTCCAGAAGCTTTGTACAGCCAAGGTGTACATTTGTGTGCTGCTGGTTTAAAAAAAGGTGTGCCTTACCCGAGAGCCAAATCAGCAGCCTGGCTGACTTCAATAACTACTTTTCTTCTGAAATTGTCAAAATTGGTTCAAAAGAGAACAGTTTAGTTGAAGTTCCACTGTAATTTAACCATTTTGTTTGAAGTTATTTGGATCAGCTCATGAACACTTGAGTTTCTAGGAGCATCTTGTCTACAGCACACGCAGTGCTTAACAAGAGCCAGTTGGTATTTGCTACAGTGATTGTCATAGAGATCTTTTGGCTCTTGTACCTGGGGATATCTCTGCTCAGTTGTCACACCCACCATTTTCTCCCAGTCTTTTTTTCTGGGAAATTAAGTTTTATACAAAGTGAAGGTAAAAATTCAAGGTAAAGATAATATTTAACTTGGTTAGCAATCATCTGCTTTTAAATTCAGTCATCACAGGAAAAAATATTCCTGTGCTTCTACCCACTTATCTTGATTGTCTGGAGGTTTAAAATATTTGTCCAATCTAATTCTGAAAATGGTGAACCAAAACTGTTATCCAAGATGAGAGTATAACGTTACTATGGGGACTTAATGGATTATAGTATTTTCAGTAATAGCCTGTGTAGTTTCCATAGCATAGTCACGAAAGTTCATTTTTGAGTCTGTTAAACATGTATTTTCACCGAGATGCTTTCATAAATGCAATTTTGATATGATCACCATACAGAAGCACTTCACCTAATTCTTTCCAGGATGCATTTTTTAGCATTTTTCAGAAATAATGATAAATTTAGTCATGTTTTATTCCACCTTACAGGAATGTTGCTCCAATTGTTGTTGTGATTACTGTCATACTGCAATCACTAGTTTTTCAATGTTCTTGATTGATTCAAATAAAAATATGTGAATGAAAAATACGAAGTCACCTTCTGTCACGTAGAGGGTACAATATGGTTAAACTCATCTGGCACCTGTAGAGAATTCATTATCATTTTAAAATCGGGAAGCACTCTGATATATGATGTGAGCACATTGTATTACCTCCAGCAAACAAGAGTTCTTTATTATCTCTTTATGGGGATTAGGAAGAGAATTAGATTTATAAGTTCATTAAATGGCATTACCCTTTGATTCTTGCACAGAGGATTCAGGTGAATACAATAGATTAGGAGGGGTTAGGAATTAATAAAATGGACATTAGATTGTCATTAAACTGTACTTTCTAAATCCATATGCCTTATAACTAACACTGAAGTGGAGGGCTCTTGCTTATTGTCACAGAAAGCAGCCCTGGTCGTTCTGCTAAGGAAGAAAATACACGTTTCTTTTTCACTGAATTTCTGAATGAACCCTTTTGGTCTTATGGCATTGTTACCTATCTCACTGTTATCTAAGACTGACAATTTTTCAAGATTTCCATGCTTTATCTTAATATCTCATTTTACTCTGCATTTTCCTTTTGCAGGTAGGACAGATTAGGGCATGTCTGGAAGTCATTAACAACTCTCTGATATTTACAGTGTCACCTATATCCCAGACTGCCAGGGGACAGATGGGCCTCAACTGATTGTGCAACTCACCCTTTCTTTGTAGCATCACAGTGACTCAGATGAATTGTGATTTTGGACAGCACTATTAGTCTAATGGTTTTTAGAGAAACATGACAGGCTGTGGCTTCTAATATCCATGCTGGTAATGAAGCCCTGTGCGTCTATGGAATACCTGTGATTTTCTGTCTGTATTTACTCTTGTCATCTTTCAAGCATCCAGTTTCTTGGTGATTGTCTGTGAATGAGCAAGCCCTTTGCAGAAATCAAAATCTCTTCCTGAAAAGACAAGAGAG
The DNA here is from genome assembly GCA_013397725.1 of Rhagologus leucostigma. Classification (NCBI taxonomy): domain Eukaryota; kingdom Metazoa; phylum Chordata; class Aves; order Passeriformes; genus Rhagologus; species Rhagologus leucostigma. Next base: position 212,229 of record VZTD01004116.1, read on the forward strand.
CAGAAAGTTTTCTTGATATGTATTATTGGTAAGTCATTTTTTCAGCTTCTGTTCTGTTGCTAAAGGTAGGCTTGGGTGCTTTTTAATGACTGTGTGTTTATAATAGTCAGTTACTTTCTCCTCAGAGATCTGCAGATCTTAATTAGTTGATATTATAAGCAGCTTACCAGACCTAAGGCAGATGGAAAAAAACGTATCCCTGAGCCCTTCTATGTCTTACTGACTTCCTGAAAATATTGAAAGGTTTATTTTTGTAAATTATTTAATTTGAATCACATGCTAGATCATATACGCATATGAATTGACAGACATAGTCATATATGTATATACACACAACGTTTGTTATTATGTCTGAAAGCTGATCTGCTTCAGAATATTCTGCTTTTGTTGCTCAGCAGAGATAAACAGCAGGGTGCAAAGGGAGTGGGAAGAGGAAGATACGTGTGTCCTAAATGACGGGCTGCCTTTTTCATTCCTGCCTCAGTGGAAGTAAGCACAATATAAATCATTAAAGCAAAAACTCATAAAGTGTGAAATTTATTAATGAGATTAAAGAACTGTAAAAGGAGGATAGCATCCGAAGTCTGAGTCTGGGAGTGTGCAGCCTGAAATATTACTAAATGGAGTCTTGAAGAATTCAGGCTACTGTGTTATTAAATTCTCTGACTTTTAAAAACAGGGTGATGTCTCTGATTTTATCACTGTTGGAGAACCCCAGAACAATTAGAACAACAGAAAGAGGTCTGTTCTGTTAGCAGCAGACTTGGAAAGTCCATTGCAAACATATTTCTGCTCTTACCACACACTGTTGCAGATGGAGTGAAGCCCTTTCCTCATACGGGGGACTACGTAAGTAGAGGGGATAGGTAAGTAGAAATATGTTTATTGATATAAATGAGTGATTTAACAAAGTTTGATAGTAAATGTGACCATGGTTTTAAAAAATTCAGTGGTAGGGTGCACTTGATTATTTACTGCACAGACAGGGTCAGGCAAAACTGTCAGGGGGACCCTGCTGATGTGTTCAAGAAGGGCCTTTTTGTGTTCTAAACTCCTTCTCAGAGGGGAGTTAGGTACGGCTCGATCCAGAATTGGTCAACAGTTTATGTCTAAAGGATTATATGTACAAAACTAGTCCTTTATATCCCTTAGCTAGTACTTCAAAGAAGATTGGGATCTCTTACCAAAAATCTATTGTGGCAAAGAATCTCTCAACTCTAAGAAGTAACCTGCAGAGGCATCCCTATTCACAGGGAGATCTTGGCATGCAGCCACACAGGAGAACTCAGCAGGCCCTGGGATGTCCACTATTTATGGAGTAAGATGGTTGACTTCCAGTTGTATTTGCATGCCAGCAAGATGTCTGGGTCACTATTCCAGACAGCCCCTCTCTGCCGTGTTGCCATCCATTCCTGAAGTCCAGAGTAAGCTGGATGCAGCCATCACAACCCCCACTGGTGGTTATGGCATAAGCAGGGGAGGAGCAAACCATCACACACATTATTAACAAAAAGCGAAAAAACGTTATCAAGACACGACCTCCCTAACGTGTGGTAAAAGACATCATTAAGATACACGTTTCCAAATTCTCCATGCAAGAAGAAATCCCTCTTTCCTCTTGACATCCTGGACCTCAAACCTGTGTACTGGCTGGAAAGGGGAAAGGGCCACTGGACTTCCCAACATACTTTTACAAACTCTTTGAGTCAGGTCTCTGAGAAGATCAGTGGCTGAGACTCCTTACAGAGTGAATATTTATCAAAATAAGCAGTAAGTTCCATGCAATCACACTAGTTTCTCTTCTTCCCTTCCTTGACATCAGGAATGCGTATCACAGTAAAGAAACACTGTGTATTTTTGGTGTGTTGATACCAGTCTTTGCAAGCATATTTAGGTGTTGGCAGCTTGAAAGGCATTTAAATGCATTGTGAGAGGACAATGCTTTGCAACATAAGAACTGGAATTTATTTAAAAGATAGCCACATAAGCCTCAGGCACAGTCCTTGCTTTCCAAATGCGTACAAAAAGTATCTGGCAGGGATAAGGCATAAGCTTCATCTGAGGCAGGACAAGTATGTGGCTTGCAAAGCTCCATGACAGGCGATACACTAGCCAGGATCATGGTTATAAACTTGGTTTGAGGAAAAGAAGAATGCTTTTCACCGAACAGAACAAATGATTAATTAGCCATAGATAACCTTATTTGCAAGGATATTATTCACATTTGCTGTTGATGGTACCAGCGCTTAAAAGTACTTTCACCCAGGCACCAGGATAAGCAACGCGCGAGTGCTCCTGGCAAACACATACAGAGATCGTGAACCACACTCCAGCTGACCTTAGTTTTCCAGTTAGTACCTACAGAAAAGAAAATCTGCCTTGCATTCAGTTTACATTTCTTTATATTCTCTATCTAAGGACAGCTTTTGTATTTAATAAAATATAGATTTAGAATAAAGAAACATGCAAGGGGAGACCGAAAGGATTTGAGTAATTTAAAACCTCAGCACAGTGAGATGTGAAGAGAATACTGGCTTTCTTAAAAGGGAAAATTCAATTTGCTGAAGCTGACAGATTCTCTGTAGCTACTTAAGATCACCCAGGCTGAGTACTATGACAAGGATGATGGATCATTTCTAGGTGTTCAGAAAGCTCAGCCATAACCTGCAGAAATGTTTACCTGAATGTCCTCCTAAGGAGCCCAGAGCCTGGTTTAGTGAACTGCTTTGCTTTTATTGCGTACAGATTGCTTTCTTTCTGAATGAGTAACAGTGTCTGCTAGGATAAAAATGTAAGTTATAAGTCACTTTAAAGCTGCAGACAGTTGGAGGACATAGTCATGTTGTCATTTCCTTTCCTCATTTTTCCCCTTAAGACAGTATAGTCTTTTCTCTTACATTTTCAAGGTTATAGAAGCAAATGATGCCACAGAGGAATAAAAATTAAATAACTTTTAAAACTGGCTTCTCTGTGATGAAACTCCACCACAAAACTTGGAGAAATTGAATGAAAACGATTTTGAAAGACTTACACCTCTTGTCAAAAACCATGCTCCTGAATGAATTCTGAATAAGTTGTGTATAGTGGAAAGACGTAAATATCACCATCTGACAGAGCTAACTACGTGCCATTTTGGAGAATGGATAAATTATATGGACAAGGATTTTTCTATTTATAGAATAGAAGCTGTTGCAGAAATGTGTCCTGGCCCCCTCCTTGCTTCACACAACTGCTTGAAACATATTTCTTTCTAAATTTTTGGAGCTGGCCAGAAGAGTTAAAATGGCAGTATGTCATAAAGGTGTTGGCTTCTCCGTATCTATTCATCATTTAGCATCTGCTCTATTTAAAAGAAAGTATCCTCAGAATACAAATCCAACTGATGTGTCCTATTTCTTTTAATGCCTCTCTAATAGTAGGAAAAGCCTGAATAACAAAAGTTAGTGGTAATGTGAGTGGGATAAGCAAGAGCCTAAAACAGATTGAAGACTCTTTAGTTATTTCATATATGCTGCTAAGTTGTAAGGGGTCATATTTTATGATCTTAGGAACATTACATACATTGCGAACTTTACAAAGGTGAAAGAAATTTCAGTATTTGTTTCGTTTAGGAAGGTTTACATCAGTATTGGGTACAGATAGTCAGCCATATCTCCCACAAATCCAGTAGCTGATACTACAACTGATTAATCTATCTTAAAATGACATTTAGTTTCCAGTAGAATTACAGAAAATGTCAGTTTCTGGACTTCTGCCTAATAACATGGGAAAGGGTGAACAGTATCAGAAAAGGCAATACCAACAGGACTAGCAGGGTGCAGACCCTGAACTTATCATAAAGTTTCCACTTAATCTTGTCTCTCTGCCTGAATCAGCATAGTTCAATTTACAATAAATTCCTTCAGGATTCCTTTGTTACTCAAGCCTGTGGGCATCATCCTAAAGCTCAGAATGTAGTACATGCCTTTTTCAGTGTGAAGGAACCATCTGTTTTTTCTCCTACACAAGTAATACTGACAAAGGACATATATAACTGCTGCAGTGTTATCTCAAAGGAAAACAACATTTGCTTTCTCCAAGGAACATAAATAACATATTGAAAAGTATATGAACATCCACAGCATGTATGTGGTTGGATACAGCAGAATTTAATCAGTTAAGGTAACAAAATTTCAGTGTTGTACTGGTAGAAATTAAAGTTTATATTTCCTTTTCTCTTAGCCCTGTCACCTTTCTGTGTCTACTGTCACAGCGAAGGTTGGCTTTAACACATAAGAAAACGAGAGGGAAACATTTGCCCAGTGGATCTAAATCCTTCCTGTTTCAGACACTTGCCATTCCAATTTTTATGCTTAAGTTAACTGTCTTTTCCTTCTGACTTTGTCCATCCTTTTCAAACTATTGATGTTTTCAGCAGGAACAGCAGCATCCTTAGTTGCTCGTGGGGAAGGAAGGATTTAACAGGTAATTAAGGGAATGCAACAACATCAGGGTCATGGCATAAAACTAAATCAGAGCAGTGTGTCTGGCACACTCCTTCTTGCAGTAAAGCCTTTCCATTGCAAGAATGGCTGAGTTAATTTATTTTCCATGTCATTCTACTTCTGTTACAGAATATCTGCTTATCCTTCATAGCCTGCACCTTATAATAGTGATATCACAAGCCTCAGGCTACAGATACCCTTGTAAAGGTGCCACCAAATACCATGCATGCTTGAAAACATACTAGTTCCTGTTAAAGGTCTCTTTGTAGAATCCCAAATATAAGTTCATTTTGCTCTTGGAGGAATGAACATAGGAAGAAATTTGGTTTTGTAGCACCTCTAGAAAGTTAAACTAGATTGTTTCTGTAGGGTTCATAGAACCGTATTACTGTGAGCACTCATAAACCTAAGAGCTGATGCTATTGGCAATATTTCTAAAGCAATGACAAAAAAACCCCAAAACATCTTACGTGTTACAACAGGGCATTGTTCACATTTCATATTAAAAAGACAGAAGTCCCTTCAGTTAATTTTCTCCTGTTTTGCTTGGTTTAAATGTTGCATGTGGGATGGAAAGTGATTTGCTTAGCGTTTAGGCCCCTTACGGATACCTCCATGGCACTGTCTGATTTCCTGAAAGAAAAACCCAACTCAAAACTCGGTAATAGTTATGAGGAAGGTGGCCATAGAACAGCCTCTCTCCTCCAGGGAAAGCCTTGGCAGTGCAGGGCAGGGCTTGGAATCTGACTTCAATTTCATCATCAAGCCTTGATTGTAAATATAATAGAGATTAAACAGAAAAAAAGAGAAAAAAAAAAAAGAAGAAAATTTACGGGATTGTTTGGAGTGTGAGCACAGCTCTGGATATACTGGCATCAGGATGCAGAAAGAGGCTGGTCCCTTCAGTAGTGGGTATTCCTATTTGGTGGTATCATCCTTGCTTCCTCCTAATAAACGTGCGATACATTTATTCTCCTTCACTCCTTTGATGAAAATAAAACAATAGTAAAATACTGAATAAGTGTGAAAGTAAGAGAAATAAGTGATAAAATATCAAAATGAAGTAACTCAAAAGTAGAAGTTTTTGTGAAATGCTCATTTTGAAAGAGAAAAGAATGGAGGTGAATTTCTGGGTTTGGTTCCATGCAAAGCTGTTAAATAAAGGAATACTTAGCATTTTTTTTTGCTGGGGCACAGAAGCTGCAGTCCTCTGGTCTCTCACATCCTCTTCATTCAGCCAGGTTCAATACATATTTTTCTATAAATACCACAGCAGGTGACAAGTGGAGGTGGACATGAAGTTCTGTGGCAGCCAGCCAAGGAGTGAGAAGCTTGTGTTGTGGGGAGACTGCCAGAGAAAATGGAGGGAAAATTGCCAGAAAAGATCAGAAGTATATGGAAAAAAGAACAGACTGACCAATTGCAGAAAATGTCCACTTTTCTTCCTTAAAGTTAAGCATCATCCCTCCAGAGGGAAAACAGGTAACTGAGTGAGACAAAGAGGAAGGTAAGATACTCCTCCTCCTGGTCGTTGTATTCCAGAAGCTCGGTGATGAACATCATGGATAAGTAGTGAAGAATTACATCTCTCCCACCCAGGAAGTAAGCCTGGGGAATCAGCAAAGACACCACAGGTCACTGCAGAAGCTTAGCCTGAAAAAAATCAGCATCCGGAGATGATATCAAGTCTAGAGATAGAGGAAGTGCCTGAGGTCTTGGCTGCCCTAGATTATGAACTGGGTAGGAGTCTGGTGACAAGAAACTGGACAGGTTGCTGAGCAAACAAGAAAGCTCTCAGAGGAGTGACTCTCCACAGGAGGGGTACAAGCTGGCCCAGAACAGAGCTAAAGGGGCCCTGTCAAAGACAGTGACCCAGTAGACAGTTGGAAATTGTGTATTTTGGGAAGTAGGGGGTTGAGGACTGCTGGAAAGAGTCCTGAAAAGCAGTAGATGCTAAAGAACTGACTGCTGTATTGTGCCAGTTGTCACGGTTTGATTGTAAACCTTGCACTATTTGGAGATTAATTTTCTTGCTCATTGGGGGAATATATGTTATTACTGGAGGGGAAAACAGACTCTAGACAATCCCTTCGTTCTTTACCCTCTGTGCTAGCAAAACTCCTGCGAGTGTTGCTTGAGCATATTCTGCATACTTACAAGAGAGAACATGATGGAAAAAAGCTTAAAATTTTAAATTTAAGAAGTTATTTGTAAAATATCTGAAATTTTTTAAAGGGAGACTCTTGATTTATTTTGAACTTCATTTTGATGACCTGGGCCTGAAGACAATAAAAACTCAGCTCCAGGAGGTTAGCTCCTTTCGGAAACAGGGAACTCCTTGTAGAGCCATGTGCACCCAAAGAAAACATACATGTTCATCTGATGTGGAAAAGGTTATAGGTATCCCAGGAGTGAGTCTGAATCTGTCTTGTGGCTGCATATGGCGCTGGCAAGTGGGATTTATAATGTCTAACTGGGTGAATGAGTTTAAACCACCTGATTAACCACATGATTGTAGGTGTATGTGGATAGATTCCTGCTATAATAACTTTTTTTGTGCTTTTTTTCTTCAGTGTTCTTACAAGAGAACATGGAAGACAGAGCGGAAAAGAAAAGAAATTTAATTTCAAAATGTAGTTTCTGTGGTTTTCTGTAGAGATGGGAAAAAAAGTGATGTTTATTTCAGGACTGGATTTCACAATGATCTGCTTCCTTCCTCAGAAGTGACTGATGACAGGATTTGACAGGAATGGAGACCTGTGCTAAGAACCATTTAATTCAGTGGGCGTCAGATCAAAACATGGAGCGGATGAACAGAAGAGGGGGAAAGAAGAAAATTTCCTAGATGTGTAAGGCTTTCTCATTCTCTTTCTTTGTCTTCTTGATCTCTTATTTATTGAACCTCTTTTTGCAACAAAGCAACGTCAAAAGGGGGCCTTTGACTTGTGAGATAGGAAAAGGGACGAGCATTTTCCTCCCAGGTGTAAGGTTTGTTTGCATAACTCCAATGATCAGCAGAAACATTTAAGTAGCTACAGACCCTTCACTCACCAGGCTTTCAAACAAGGTGTCTCAGGATTTGGTTTAACTGCATGCCAGCCATGCAGGAACCTGCAGGAACCCAATTGACTCACACGCCTATGACATTTTATGGGGTATATTCTACCTGGGACCAGCTGCGTGATCCTTGGAGGCTGCCATAATGCATTCTTGATGCACACACCAGCTATATACAAGCATGCTGGCCTACAAAGGGCCCCAACCTGAGGAAAGAAGAGGGTCTGTTCTGCTTCTCTCCTAGCTCACAAGTCAAATGATTGTATTAGCTGGTGGCTGGAGGCTGAGGAAAATGAAGTAAGACCTCCTAAATAGATGCATTCACTGGCGCTTTTGTCTATACTGCCCTGAAATCTGGCTGTCCTTTACACTTGACGGATAGGAAGGCTCCTAAGCAACTGCTGCTTTATGGCTAAATATACATTTTTACCCACAGAGATTGCCATCCCCCCTTGCAGGCTGCAGCGGAGCCTTTAAAACCCTGTGGACAGAGAAAACAATGCCACGCAGAGACATCACATAGATTATATAAATAGTTGAGAGACCCTGGGGCAGAGAGGATAATGTACGTGCTGGCTCTTGGGGCAACCATCACTGGAAAGAATGGTTCTTACGTAAGGAGATACAGGATGTGTACATTTGTATTTTGATTTCCGCTGCAAATGCAGAACACGAGAAAGCACCATTTACAGAAAGAGTCTACTGTTATCATTTGGGGAGTGTAACAGCAAACACAGCCCGAAGTGAGGCACAGAATGGAGGCTGCTTTCCCGTGGGGCAAACCCCTGTGGGGCTTACAGGCTCTTGCAGGACCCAGAGACAACACCCCCACCTCAGGGTGGTGTTCCTTGCAGTCACCTACTTGAGGCTGATTCTCCTGCAGGTTGCAGAAAAAAAGTCATAAGAAAGAGACAAGGCCTAATTATTATTTGTAAATTAAAGGAAGATTAAAAGATCAGAAGGAAGAATGCTTTCACCAATTAAAAAGGACAGTTGTTTTCTGTTAAGCATATGCATAGTTTTGACGTCTTGTTCTCATGACTAGGGCAAGTGAGCAATTCTGGTAAGATCCTAAAATCCTCAGGGGAGAAACCAGCTTCAGCCTGTCAGTCAAGGCAGAAGTCTATTCAAAAGGCCTTATTGATGATCTGGATAAGGAACAATACAAATAGCTGATTTGATAGTGTATTGATCAGCCTTTCCCACGGCAAATTGCCTTTCTGTCTTTCGGGAATGGAGCCTCCGGGTTCCTTTCTTGAGGACTCCCTCTCACTGCTGTTCTTCAGTGTTTGTATGTACTTCTCAATCAGTCACCTTATAGCTTAACTGGATGTACACATTGATCTGCTATCTAATTTCTGGCCCGGTTCCTAACTCTGCCTAGGCAGCATCCATAGCACTTTGCTGATCGCAAGCAACAAGAAAAAAACGTGTTATTCCTCTCGCTCTGTGTTTTCTCAAACAAATGAATATTTTGTACCACTTCTGCAAACTCTTTGAACATGAGATTTTAAGTGACTCAGACACTAAGATTTATGCTGATAAGACAAAGACTTGGGGCTATACTTTTGTTATTCACAGCAGAGGCCAGAGATCTCTTCTTAGCCCGTGAAAGGGTGTTTGATGTACAAGTGCTACAGCACAACTGCAATGGCATATTTTCCACTTTATCAGCACTTTTTATCAGAAGCTTTTCTACGTTACTGAGCCTCTGACAACACAGCTGGAATTTACAGACATACCACTGGAAATGTGCTTACAGACCTGATGTCATATAAGCAGAACTGCCTGTATATGGGTGAAGCCAAATTTACATGATTCGCTCTAGTTTTTTAAGGCAGCAAGGAGAGACAGGCACCTAAGTACCTTAAAAAAAATTAGGTCTTGGTCAAATTTTACTGTTTAAGCTGTGCTCTGGAATTTGAACATAAGCTCTGCAAGAGTGGGTGGGAAGATTAACTCTTTAGTCAGGGTACCAGTGAATAGGAAAGGCAGAATTAATGCCACTTCTACTCTTGTGCAAGAATCTGTTAGGTCCATTCCTGACCAGTATTAGAGGCTGGTGCAGCCACCTAGGCAAGAATATGGTCTTATGTCCTCATGCTCTCAGAAGAGGTAGCATGATCTTGGTGCAGTTCACATATGTTCAAACATTGTGCATCAAGAACATAAAATTGTCACACACCTTTGCTGGTTGCTACAGAGTCTATTGTGCTGGGAAGACATGTTTCTGTCCTGGCCAGCTCTGTGAAATTTCCCAAAGGCAGAAAACTGCTTTTTGCTGAGAAAAGTTTGCTTTCTCTTTTTGTCTTTTATACATATGAATAAAAAACTCTTTTATGTCTGATTAAAGAAACATAGAAAGTGGAGAAAACTCTGGTTATGATGTCTTTTGCCAACGTTTTTCTTTCCTGTAGGGCTATATTGTTTGTTCAGGTAATTAGAGGAGGCAAAATTCAATGCGGAGAAGAAAGCACCAAGAGACACCTCCCCTGCTCTCCCTTCTGCTCATATCCCGCAAGCTACTCCTTTTTAGGGCATCCTGGTTTTGTGTTCTGGGTATTTAATTTTGTTCCATTCCTCTTTCTTTCTTCTGGGTGAAAGATTTTAATTTGGTGAGTAACGCTATATAGTATTTAACTGTGAGCAGTATCAGCTGCCAGTGGCATCTCAGGCTCTAAGATCCACAAATAATAAAGAAGTGATATAGAACTGAGAGAGGTGAAGCAATTTTTCTAATTAAAATTACTAGGGAAATAAAAAGTATAAAGAGGCAAGAAAAATTAATACACTAAAGATATAACAAAGGAAGCACTGATCTCTTCTCTCTAGTGACCAGTGGCAGGACTCAAGCAAACAGCATGAAGCTGAGCTGGGGGAGGTTTAGGTTGCATATCAGGAAAAGGTTTTTCACCAGAGGGTGGTCAAGCACTGGAAGAGACTCCCTGGGGAAGTGCTTACAGCACCAAGCCTGGCGGAATTCAAGAAGCATTTGGACAATGCTCTCAGGCACATGGTGTGTCTCTTGGGGTGTCCTGTGCAGGGCCAGCAGCTGGACTCGGTGATCCTGATGGGTCCCTTCCAACTCAGCATATTCTATGATTCTATGACAAGAGGAAATGGTTTCAAGCTGTGCCAGGGGAAGTTTAGATTGAATATTAAGAAAATTTTCTTCACTGAGAGGCTTGCCAAGAATTGGAACAGGTTGCCCAGGGAACTGGTGGACTCACCTGTCCTGAAGGAATTTAAAAGATGTACAGATGTGGCACTTGGGAATGTGGTTTTGTGATGGAATTGGCAGTGCTGATTTAATGGTTTGGCTGGATGATCTCAGAAACCTTTTCCAACCTAAATGATTCTATGAGTCTATGTGGTAGTATAAAGAACACTGAAAATTTGCTGAAATTTACTGGCTTGCAGCTGAAGCTCCCTATTGCTTCTGATATTAGTTTATTCTTGATAACATACTTATTAAAAAATGAAAAGCACCATGCTGAGGCAGGATTTTAAAGAAAGCTGCAAGGATCATAAAGTGCTGGATGGATTTTTGCCACTCAAGTTACATGTGCGTAACAGTAGACAGTGGGTAGTATGCAGGAATTGTCTTTTCACATAAATGAATACTGTACCAGAATGTTGATTGGTGGGAGCACTACTCCCATTAAGCAGTAGGAACAGTTTCTTGCTGTTTTGGGCAAAAAGGTTTTATATAATTAGAGTTCTAATTAGAAATGCCAGACCTAATGTTCTATTGCCTACTCTGGTTTGAGGGCTATAGGAAAATATTAACTTCTGGCAGAAGTTTGCACCTACTAATTACTTGTGAAAAGATTTAGATGGAAAGCAGAGCCTCAATCTTTCAGTAAAATGAAAAGCAATTAAAAGAAAAAGCAAACCATTACGCTATTAATTTCTCTCAGTGATCTGTGCCAGTACTGTATTGTTATCACTGACAACACCCCCTTATTAGCAGCATTCAGCCTGTTTATTTATTCTATCATTCCTGAGCATAGCTCTGTCATAAGAATGCTGAAATGTCGGAATAAGTCACATTATAATGATGAAAGTAAGACTTGGATCCCAACTGACCAATATTTCTGTCCATCTTTTTGCAAATGATCCAAAGCGGTTAGAAAAGACAGATTTGGGGGTTACTTTTCTGGGCAAGCATTCACGATTTTGCCATTTCCTCTTGAATCAATAGCTCCTACTGATGGTTACAGAAGTTAGTTAACACACACTGTTATACAAAACTACTGAGACTTAGTTGTGCGATGGAGTGTGAAACCTTTTCCTTTCCCTTCCACACAGACACACAGACGTATATTAGCCATGCTTGAAACTAACTTTGAAGTGAGGTTAAGTTGCGCAATGCCTCTTTACAGTTAATAATTCAATGAAAAAAAGAATCTCTGCAGTAAGTGAACCAGCATGCCTAAAACACCTCTAACCTTCTGGAGGAGCTTATTTCTCTCTGCTGATAAGGAAGAGGACCCTGGGAAATTACTCTCCATAATTAGGCAGTGCGGGAATTTAAAACTACTTGCAAGTCAGAGCATGTGTGATAATCTAACCACTGGGGTTATCACTGGGAGAATAGCACTGGGGCAAGAGTTTTGTCCACCTAACGCATTGATTACATCCGTCTGTAAGAGTAGTGATATTCTGTATATAGGTCATAGTACTGCATTTTTTACTAGAACTTAGAGTGACCTACACTGCAGTGGTGACAGTGGAAGCACATTTCTTCAGCTGTGAACTGCATCTTCCGTTGCTACATCTAGTCACACCTTTACTGAAAAAAAGGTGCAAAATTAATTAGCTATATATGTTTAATTATTAGGGTACAACCTTAGGCTATAAGCCAATATATATAACGCCAATATTTGCCTTAAACCTATATGCTAAATTCAGTAATGAAATCCATTTTTGTAATTTTATTTGACCAGTTCTTGGAGTTCTTTCCTCCAACAGCAGCATACTACTGTTCTAAAAATTAGTCCTGAAAGGTAAGCCTTGCACATGACCTTCCACAAGAAAATTTGACCTCTTCTCCCAAAAGGCAAGGATGTAGGACACAGATAAAACCTCATGTTTTACCTAAGTTCAAGTAAATTTTTAACTTTCTGATATTAAAACATGACCTGTTCACCTGCAGAGGTGCTTCACAGCTTGGAAATCTTTTGCAGCACCGTATCATTACAGGAAGTGTAATATGTATATTAATTAATTAATGCAAACATGGCTGTCTAGGAGGCTGCATGAAGAGCTGGGGCCCTGTTAGGCACATCCTAGGGTGAGCACCTTGCCTCAGGGGAAGCAGGTAGTTGAATTCACCAGGCTGTCCTTGGTTTAATTTTTCTGCTTTATCAAATTGACATTCATTGTAATGCAATGCTGGACTTTGCTGAGAACAGTAAATGATCCTTATGGAGGAAAAGACTGATATCTGAGCTGTCTTACTGCATATGCAGAACATTTAATGTTTTTATTACCAGCATAGTTGTTTGTGGTGAGTTTAACTTTCCATCTAGTACTTTTTTGGTACAGTTCCACTTGCAGAAGTGAAATGACATATCCATCTATCTTTTTAGTTCCTGTGTGATAAAAGTACAATAAAAAAAGCAAATCTTAAGTTAGTTTTCTTTCATGAAGAGAAATAAATCATAAATAAATCTTAACTCCTCCTCCTCCCACCAAAAGTCCTGTACTCAAACAAATACTTCTTACAGGCTTCCTGCTAGTTTTTAAATTATATTCCACTTTCTTTTCCCAATTTTTCAGCTTTTGTCTTTAAAATCTGTTTACTGCCATGAGGTATACTGGCTGTTTCATAATGTATGATTTTACTGTAAAATATTGTTTTGGAAAAGAAATACCCAGAGAAATACTCAAGCTTATGGTAAATAAGATATTCACCTGGTTAGCCATTACTAATCTAAAAGTAGGCTAATCCCAATTAAATTCTGTTTGCACCTATGTGTTTAGCCCCAAAGCAGAGTTTGAAATGTGACTTTCCTGTATATCGCTGGTTGTTGCACAGTAGTTTAGATATTTAAATGCTTGTCTGGCGTTCTTAATAGCGTTCATGAGAGTTTGCAGATTCCCATGTCAGTCAAACCATTAACTGCTGAGATGCCTTTAGAAACCCCTCATTTCATAATATTTCCTTTTTTTGACCACCCCAGTGACAGAAACTTATTAAACGGAAGCGCAATGAAAAACAAATATTGAATAATCTTATTTATACGCTAGTTTTTCTGTATGTGAAGATAGTGGAATTTATGCAGATGAGTAACTCCCAAACTAGTTTTTACAAACTAAGCCTAGTTTTTACAAATATTTGCCTTGTATTGCTACATTAGCCTTGAGAGCAGATTTCAAAAGTCTGTACTAAAGTTAGTAGTTCTCACACAGTCCTAGTTTTGCTATTGATGTGATACTGGAAACTGCTTTGTCCACTTTGTGAGCTGCACGAAGGCAAGCTGACAACCTCTGTTGCTGGCAGAGGAAAGAAAGCGTGGCTTCATGGAGAGGCTGAACTGCCCTGTTGTCTTTAAAGGTGTTTGTTCTGAGAAGCAAGGCACACTGCCAGGTCCTAGTTGGGCCATACCTGTGAGCCTGGTAGATAGTTCCGAAGACCTTTTCATCTGATACATTTCACACAAAGTAAATTCATTATGAAAGGATTAAGCACCTTAGGTATCATCCCCTTCACAGCTGCTTCTTTCCCTGAAGAGGTGCCAGGAAAAGGTTGTTTTTCATAAGGCTACTTCGTATGAATGATGTGCAGAGAGTGGTCACACCCTGTGGACAACATGAATTTTAAAACAGTTGTGACACCAGGATTGCCTTTCTTCCATAAATCCCATTAGACTAGACAGAGCTGGTGCTCCTCTAAGGAACAAGAGTTGAGTTCAGTCTTCTCGTTATTCATGTAATAGGCTTTTTCATTTTTCATGAGGAAGGATATCCTCTTAAATGAGTTTTGAAACTCTGTGAGTTTACTGAACACATGCATAAAGGATGTTAGGCTGAGATGAGAATAACCCAAATTCCTAATTTTTATGGTGTGGCATCCACTGAGAGAAACTTGAAAATGAGTTTGTTTTTATTTTTAACATTTGCTTTGGTTTATGGCATGCTCTGTGTTGCTAAGGATCACACAGAGTGCAGCTGAGTGGTGCTTAGTTGCTGTCTGGGGTTAAAACACAACAGATCTTAATTAATTCTACCTTGATCATATCTACATGTCTGACTCACATACTGTATCTAAGTTTAGAGTAGCTATGACTGCGTTGAAGCACTGATGTTGAGAATACTTTAGTACAAACCTTTGACATTTCTTTGGTACATGCATCTAAGGGCTGAGCTGTTGCTAGCACGAAGTTCTGTGAATTGTGACTATGAGGATGCCTTGCCTTTCCAAATTAAGAATGTCAAAAATTCTTACTTATTACATCTAAGTGAAGTGCAGTATGCCATAACATTAGATTAGCCACTGGACTAGGTCAGGAACCTTGCATTAAGTCCCTGCCTAGGGGACTATTGCTTTTTTTCATTTTTGGAAAGCTCCTTCTCCAAGTAACAAGGCAAATTAAATCAAACTTGTTTTGACTGAGTATTTTAATAGAAAACAACAACAACAAAAAAGGAAGATTACAATTGTGAATGTTTTACAATATAAAATAATCTTTCTGATGAATACTTGATAAGAGTAAAGAACAACCCCCATAATACGTGGCAGACATAATTGGAGAAATGTTATGTACTTATAAACTCCATAACGTTATGTACTCTTGGTATTAAATCTGAGGTTTTGGCGATAGTTTATGTCAGTTCTCTGTGATATGCAAAGGAACAATATTCTCAGAACTCTGTGTTTATTTATTGGGTTTTACAAATGATGTAAAAGCTTTGTGAGCAATATTTTTGTCACCTGTTTTCCTTGTCTCTCTGAAATTGTAAATGATTATGGGTTTTTTTCCGTGATGCTACAAAGTTGATGTAAACATTTGCAATGATTCTTACTGAATGTCTGGAACTTGTGCTGTCTAACAAGATCCTGGTTAGTTGTGGGGTTTTTTTTAACAGCCTTGGAAACTTTTTCTTTTGCCTCAATAACACCAAAATTGGGATAATATTTTTTTTCTCAAACTCTCAAAGAAAGTTTCCAACCCGAAGTGTGGCCAGGGTGAAACAGTGTTATGACTAAAGCCCACTCTCTTGAGGCCTTATAAACAGTGGTCCAAAATGAGACCCTTTGAGCTCTCCTGGCCCACAGCAACCTCCCTCTGAGTGGGGCCTCTCAGAGTCAGTGAACTCTGGAGTTTTCTGTACTTGGAGGATCACTGAATGATGACAATGGATGCAGGGCTGATAGCCCCACTCCTTGAGGCTTAACCCTTCACCCCCTGAGTGGGCCCATTCCTGCAAAAAGTCTTCATAGTGAGCCCCCTGAGCTTCTGTTCTTGGCTTAGATCAAAAGAAAGGCATGAGCAAGCTTTAGGTATGAATGCTGAAACATGCCCTTTAAAGGGAAAAAAAAGAAATAACAATAAAAAGAGAAGGGGAAACTTCTTCATGATAAGCATGTCTTTGTAGGTAAAAAGGAGAAGGACACCAGGTACTGTGATACCTCTGTACTTTGTCATGACAATGAAGGTGTCTTTGAGAGTTTATATTGCTTCACAGCCAGGGGAGACCAGATTTTCTGCGTGAATCTAGTGGAACTGACTTTATAAGGTCTGTTCACTTCCCTCCTATCAAAATGAAAAGGGAAGCAAAGCATGGCATCTCCACATAGGAAAGATATTAATTGAAGCAGGAAAGTATTTCTAAAAGTCATGGGAAAAAAACGAATGGTGAGGAGTTTACACATTTTTGAAAGAGCTTAGCAAGTGAAAAAATGATGCTTTCTTTGCCTGAAAAAATTGAAAAGGGTTTAAACAGCTCGGTTACAAAAGGGCAGGTTTAGCATAGGCAACCTTTCCCATCTGAACACAGAGCAGTATTTATTAATTAGTAATTATTTCTATAAAGGACAGTATCATGCTGACAGCAGTAATGAAAAATTCATGATGGAGATTTAACATTCTAATCTGCTGGATTACTATAAGAAGGCTGCCAAACTTGGGCAACCAGCCAGTGCTAGGAACACAAACAAATATCATAGTTCCCATAGAAACTGGGATCACCTTGGAGATGATTAATACCAGTCTGACTTAAAATGGGTGTTCCAGAGATATCACTCTTGGCTGATTTAATTATGACCTGGTGTAATATAGCTGAGCTTCTCTGAAGAAAAATAACTCTCTATTTCTCAAATTCTTCTTCCTATCCCTTGATCGAAGTCTAAGAAGGATATTATTTTATTTTGTTTCTTTGCTATTAAGAGAGAACAGAAAACCATATAGGACACATGCCAGAGTCATGTATGTCACACTGGAACATAAACAGATATACGGAGGACTATTTGGAATATTTGGAAACTTTATTCCTTTTTTTTGGCTTTTGTTTGTTTTTAGTCTTGTAAAAGCATAGCTTGCTTATATCTGTGGTACTCTGAGCAATGCAAACTATCAACAGTTTTCATACTTGAGCAGAGTACATCAGCTGGTGCAAGGAGAATTTTTACAATCCATTACCAAAATGGACCTTTGTGAACAGAATACTATTCCAAGGTTTTACAGTGTAGGCAAAAATAAAATGTCAATTTCACAAGAGACTGTGAAAAAAAATTGTCAAAAAAAAAGAAGAGTAGATCCTTTTAGCATTGTCATCAGAGAATCTAGGTGTTCTGTGAATAAAATAGTCTGTGCTTGAGTCACCATATCTAACGCTTGTGGTGTCATTCAATCGCTATCTCTCAATGAACAAAAAGTGAATATCAAATCTTGTATGTTAGCATGTTTTTCTAAAAGACATAAATCTCCTAAAAGTGCTAGATCTGTAGGAACTTCTACCATTATCATTGAACTGACATAAAATTCAGTTTTCCTTCTGTGTGTTCTTGAGGATCAATTTTTCATGCACATTTCTGATACAAGAAAAGTTTAAAATTTAACAGAGATTTTTGAGAGATGACACATTTACCAAAATGAGCTCTTATCTCATATTTACATAAAGCATTATTATTGCCAGCAATACTCAATTTGGTTGAAATCCTATAAACTTTTAGTGCTGAAACTTCAATAGTTTCAAGAAAATATTCACAACGTGATTTATTCTTTCTTTTAATGCTGAAAATGCTTTCATGATTATCTGTTTATCAATCTGAATATTGAAAAGAATGAAAATATTTCTTCCCATTCATGAATACGATTAGGGAACATTTCCCCATCCAGAATCAGAAGTGAAACAGCCTTGGTTTTCCTCCACTTCTGGATGTGGTCTTACACATGTCAAGTGAGAAGAGGATGCAGAAGTTTTAAAATATCAAAATAACTATGATGACTTTCAGCTTGTATTCTTCATCAGTGAAGCTGCTGGATAGACCAGATTCTGGGAAATTGATTGTTCCAGAAAGTAGTAACACCAGAACTCCAAATGCTAACTGTCCCAAGGAGACTAGCAGCGGAAAAGTAATAGAAAACTAATCTGACTTACTAAGAGCTCTGCAATGGCCTCACAGGGAAAGACAGAAAGTGCAGATGAATTGGAAGCAACATTAGATTTGAAAGCTGAATTTAAAAAATAAGTGGTTGTAGCATACAAAGCAAAAATAGAAGGATATAAAAGGGTATGTAAAGAGAAAGGCAAAGAAAACCTAAAAATAATTAATTTAAAAGTATCTGAAGTCTTAACAAAAAGACAAAATACTTTTTCTAGCTATTTAACAATGGAAAAATGATATTAATGGGTGAAGTAAAAAAGTCTGAAGAGGTTGATAGCTTTTGGAAAGACTAACCATAAACAGTCAACTTCTAAAAAATAGTGTGGTAGTTAAAAGAGTAAAAAGCCAGGCTAGATTTTGGATAAAAAGTTCAGGTCCTTGAGTTAGTTTCTGAAGGATATTTTCAAATTGTTTAGCAGTTCTCAGACGAGTTATAAGAGCCCGAGAGCAGGTGAAGGCTGTTTCAGGACAGAGAGTGGTGATATGAAGAACTGTAGTTCTTGTGTAGGTTTGTGAAAGGAGGGAAAAGTCTAGACAAACTAATCTCTAGAAAAGTTGAAAAGAAGAGCCAGAGTGTTGGCCCTGGTCAACTAAATATCTTGAAAATTCTGGAATAAATAGCAAAGCATGTGTGAAAATTAGAAAATAATAACAACAAAAGAGTTTCCAAGAACAAATCACATCGGACTGCTAGGACAAGAAAATATGCTTTGCGGGTGGGAGAAAAGTTGTAGATGTCTCATATGATCTGAAATTGTTTAATTTTGTGCTCATACAACACATCCAAGAGAATTTATGCTCACTGAAATTAATAGAGAGCTATACAAGAAAACAGGAGCAAGTGTATGCTGCATGTCTATGGTTGTGAAACATGAAGTCCAATTAAAATGAACCCAGCAGTGAGAATCCTCATCAGAAAAGACGAAAGCATGGATGGAATAAAAAGCAACAGGTTAAACTGAAGCAAGTGTGGTATGTATCACAATTAAGAGAATGGCTAGAAATCTGCATAGAAAATAGGTATCCAAAACCAGGGCTCCTCCAAGCTTTTGGAAATTTGAGTTCTTGCTGGATCATTTGGGATGCTTTGCATTGAAAATATTCATTCCTTCCCGGGAAGAATTACCATAATGTTTGTTACCAGCTCCTTTTTTCTCATGAAAGGTCAAAACCCGTTCTCACTTTCAGGTGAAAAATTCTGCTGCTCACTTCTTTGTGGTCTTCTTGATGCCTTTTCATGAATTCTCTGCTTTCCTCCCTGCCACTGTATCCAAGAGACACTGTTCAAAGGTTTTCAGCAGAAGGTGATTTTAAAAAGAGGATACTTAATTTTTGTCATGAATGATATTTGTGTACCTGTTTGTACTACAGAGCAGGGGGACAGATGACACTGTCACTGACAAGATGAACTGGTGGATATAATTCTTCATTAAATCTGAAAGCTCGCTGATGAATAAGTAAACACTTATCTTAGGAAGGGCTGTAGGTCCTTGATTTGTCTCTTTCTTCTGCCCATCAATTTTTAAATTTAATTCTCTCCAAAAATGCTGAATTCTCTGAAGGAGATTAAGACTGGTTTCTTCCTGTACTAAAAATTTTTCTAAGTACTTAAATATAGATTTTATCAGATACCCTTGCTTTTCCCAAGACTTTCAACTACCAAAATATTTTATGAAAAGAATGAACATTGGATTTTTTCAAGAGAATAAGCTATTCTGATTTTTTTTGTGAATGTCTACATTTTATTATGAATCGTAACAGATTGCATCTACCGAGATGTTTTTCACCAATAAAACCACTGATCTGATTTTGCAGGTGGGCAAGGGAAAAGGGGGTGGCAGACTGCTTCTGATTGCTTTTTTATGTGCTCTGGTCTTACTGATTTATTTCAGTGGAGTTGCTCTGATGTGAGCTAGAATGTTAAGCCAGCTGTGTGTTCCATATCTGGAGCTACATTTAAGTTTGATTTTGCTGATTTAAGGTCTCTAAGCATAATTTAAGACTTGCAATTTATTCTTCATGTGCTCACATTTTCTTAGCTATGTAATAAATAGATAGGATCCCAGACTGAGGCATGCATGTGCTGCAGTGGTGTGTTGTAGGCGTAGAGTCAGAGGACTTCTATACAAGAGCCTGCTCTTCTTCTTTCAGTTTCCACTAGGACAAGCCACATGTGTTCTAGCTTTATGAAGGCCAAAGCATTTTCACCTCCTCTCCAAAATCAAGGGAAGTCTATCTCCAGCACGGAGAATGCTTTAGAAATTCTTCTTCCCTTTTGTATGATGGAAAGAACGCTGACTTCACTTTTCCCTCTGTGCTTTTAAAAATCATGTTATTTGTCTTCATAACAGCCTTGTTAAATATTTTCCTTAAGGATGTAGAGACAACACAAAGGATGTACTCAGTGTTGCAAACACATTTCTGAGTTGAAATTCAGAAATGCAATTCCAAAACTATTTCTGCCTAGGGAGCATTATAAATTTTGACACCTGTGTCCTAAACTCATCCCAAGCCCCCTTCGATTCTTGTCTGAATCTAAGTGCAGCCTGGATCCTTGTTGGCACTTACATTTTTTGGCATGTTTAACTTTGCTGATGAGAATAGCTTTGTTGGCCTCAGTGGGGTTACTTGTGGCAAAAAATTAAGTACATGTATAAATATTTCTAAGTTTGCTACGAATTATGCTCTCCTCAAAAGTGCCTGTACAGCAAATATTGGCTTGTCTAAGAGTCTAATGGTGATGTGATTCACTTTGTCAAAGCAAGAAATAGCAAAGTTTTGATCATGATTTGCATGCAAAGTGTTGAAACATAAACAATTTTATAGTTTGATCAACAGACGTTAAACCAGATCAAAAGTGGAGTTCTCCAAACATTATATCAACAAAATTCCTATCGTGACCCTCTGCCATTGATCTCACAGAGAGATCAATTTTTGTTGGTGCATATATATATAGTGTCAATGCTTCAAAAGCTTGTGTTCATTTATCTGTACTTTAATGTATTACTAGAGAAGCATTTTCTCTATTTCTTCCTGTGAGTGACATGAATCTATTTGCTTGTCTTCTGTAGTATTTTTGTGAATAATTATGCTAAATATTGGAAATGCCATAGAAAAATTCAGCAATCTGCTCATATGTTCCTGACAGCTCCCTTGCTGAGTAATGGGATAATACTATACTGATAGTAATTCAAATTGTATAACTAATGGATACATAACATATTAAAGATAAATCAAGGCTTTGTGCAATCTTCTGTGTTTCCTAATGCCATCCTAGAACTCGTATCAATGACAAATATGTAACATGAAGCAATTTGTTGGATTCTGTGTATTATTTTGAAAAATAGGAGAGGAGCTGCTCAAAGAAATACAACCATATGTCAATATGAGAATGTGTTCTAAAGGCTGATAAACTTTTTCCATATAAGTGTGATTTATAAACTGAAAGTTGAATGAATGAATCCTCTCTTTTCCAAGAATACCATCAGCAAATGCTTTGAACACTCCAAAGAGCAGTTCTCAACTACTTTCAAGGGGGGTTAAATAGGTTTTGTGGTCCACCCATGAGAAACCTCGATGACTTTAATAAAAATAAGCTGTACTGAGGCAGATGTCAGTGCTCAAACCATGGTTTCTACATGATGATGTTTTATCAACAGATCAATTATGTGCAGAAAGAATTTGCTCATATTTTCTTTTCTTGATGAAAATTATGTTGTCGCAGTACTTTCCACTCTTTTGTGTCCTGATACTGTCTTACAGAATATTTTTTATTCACTGATAGAGCTGATAACGACTAGAAGTAATTGGCTGAGCATATCTAAATGTTTGCATTCAACTGGCTGAAATTTAAACAGTTTTATTTTCCTAGGGTAACTTTTATCCATGCCAGCACTGAACTTTGAAAAATCTTCATGAAGCCACAGTCAAGTAAAAAAAAATATTATCGTGCCTATAGTACCTACCCAGGTGTAGAATAATAATCATATGTCTGCGGGGTTAAAATCTGTTTTGCAGAAGAAATGGCTGCATGTGGTGTCAGGCATATGTGGTGGTATTCGACTATGAACCAGTGCCACAGAAGAAAGCAGAACCCATTATTCCTCTCTCTGGCTTCCTGATTTGCTCAAATTTGACTCATTTAACTTCTAGTTTAGGACAGAAAATAAAAATACACTTATTGGTATCTTATTGATCCATTTCTATGTACATACAATCTAGCTTCAGGCCAGGGTTTGATCACTTATTCCTTCCTCTGGAGACACATAATGGTAACTTCTGCTGCTTAAAACCCAACAATGCATTCCCAGCACTAGATTTGCAGTAGTCATTTTACAGACTAACAAATGAATTTATGAGTGAAAACAAATTCTCCCCTTACTTAGAAGGGAGAAGACGAACAAAATGGCCATATTTTTGCAATTACAGAGCTGCTAAGATAAACATTCTCTTAAGCTGGCAGGAAGATTATTTTCCTTCTATATGTATACACTTTCCTTCTATATGTACTACACTTGCACAAATTTGAGTGATTATCAATTTTAGCAGGGAGGTATGTGTTTCACACTGCATTGCTACTTTCATCGCACGTAAAACCTGTTTGGTGCTGATAATAAGAAGCCACATTTTAGGAGGCCTAATAAGGTATCAGAGATGTTAAGGCTATATGCATTATTCATACACTATGAACAGAAAGCACTAAAGTCCTCAGCTGACTGTGGAAGCCTTGGAGACTCTGATAGATGGTTAAATATTTTACATAGCAGTCATAGGGTTAGCAGTGTCAAGTGAAATCCATATATTTTCACAAAGTTGTGACACTAATATTATGAGAAAGGGGTACTACAGCAGGTTCTTAACAGTGACTACTTTAGTAGTTAGATTTCTACTCCCTGTACCTGGTTCCTTGGATCAGCAGTGGCAGTTCTGCGTGTATTTGTCTCTCTCTTCACGCATCTCCTGCTGCTCATTGACCTTAATGGTACTTAGAGAGAAAAGTGTCCTGAATTTCTCTACTGGAAGAAATAACTGATGGCCGTGAAAACTAACAGTGCTTAGTACTTCACAGAAGACACTTAAAAATATAAAGAATTGTATCCTTTAAAAACTGTTTAAGAAAAATACCTGATGAGAATCAGGTTGGCTCTGCATTTAAATTATTTTCTAGACAAAAATTACTTGACACATCTTTACCCAAGGGCTTACCTATAGTGTAAAACAAATTGGTAATCTATGTCTAGGTGCACATTCTCCATACAGTCCCACCTCAGAACAGCAATAGATAAAGTGAAAATTCATCTCAACTCACCCCATTGTAACTTGTTTTTATTTGCAGACCTTTGACTAAGGAATGATTATTCCAGGAGTAATTGAGGTCTCTAAACTTTGGCTAAAGGAAGGGTGCTGGAATTTATCTCACTCTTTCCTGGGAGGAATGCGTTTTTTGCTGTGATAATAATCCAGGGAGTAGTAATACCATACACTGCCCCATGAATTAGTCTATTCTGCTTCCAAAGTACGTAACAGACTTCCAGAACACACTTTAATACTCTTTTCCTACTCTTTTAAATTAACATATATTCTGATTCTGATTCTGATTCTGATGAAAAGGCATGTTTTAAATCTCCAAATATAGCTTTGAAGATCAATTTAAATTATTTGATAATGGTCAATCAGCTGTATTTTTCATAACTAGTGGCATAAGACCTTTGGTTGATGACTAAACTAGAATGTCTTTAGTGAGTGGGATTTTATTTGATGCACTGCAACTAGTTTAGGCTACCATTGCAGGAGATATCTGGGACTTTAAGCCTATTTTAAAGGTACTTAGACCATGAAAGCCAGCAGCTGATGGAATTGAGACACCCAGCTCCAAATCATGGAGTCGGTAACTCATCCATTGTTTGACCTCAGGGCTCTTTGACCTCATGGGCATCAGAAGGACCACTGGGGTGCAGCTGCTATGTCAGGCAGTGTGTGAGAGACTCAGAGTCACTGCATTCCTCACTGGAGAGAGTGCAGACTTTAGAAAATTTGAAGGAGAACAAAATTTAGGAAGTCATTAAGTCCTTCTCACGTCTGGCAAGATTGGCAAACTCAAGGTTGTCTAGTGACCAGGTCAGGGGGGCAGGAAGTGGTGGGTTGGTCCCTATGCCCTCCGTGGCTGCTCCCAGTCAGGGAGAGGGGCGGGATGGGGGCAGCTGGGGGCAGCCATGGTCTCAGCCATCTTTGTTTAGTACTAGTCTGCTGTTT
Organism: Rhagologus leucostigma; assembly: GCA_013397725.1. NCBI lineage: Eukaryota > Metazoa > Chordata > Aves > Passeriformes > Rhagologus > Rhagologus leucostigma. Next base: position 236,637 of record VZTD01004116.1, read on the forward strand.
TTCAACTATGTTTGTGTCACTTCTTTTACATCCTCCTTTTTTGTTTCCATCTCTCTTTCTGCATGGGATCTTGTAGCTTTCCTCAAAGAGAAAGTGGACAGAGTACCTGTCCATCCCCTTGTCTAATCCTTTTGCTGACTTCCCCTCCTACAGTTCTCTCGCTTTCTGGCATACACATGGATGGAGATTTTTGGGCTGCTTTCCTTTGCTTTCCTCATATTCACTTGAACAAGTCATTTTCAGTTCCTCTTTACTACTCGTGGTTATTTCTTTGGACACTTTTTGCTCCAGAGTGAAAGCTAACTAGGACTGACCAGTGAATCTGCTTCTCCCTTCAGACTCTTCTGCTCTTCTCCATTTCAGGTATTGGCTCTTTGACTGTGCTGTGCGCTGCAGTCCCGGCCCTCACACATCTCCACTTGGCTTCCATGTCTTGCTGCTTTCACTAACCATTATAAAAATTTTCTTTGACATAGTGGACACTGCAGTTCTCATTCCGTACTCTGACGGTTTCACCAGTGGTTTGGTTGCTGGCGTACTGAAACCACTCTCTTCTGTGGTAAATATTTTCTCATACGATTTGTATATTACCACATATTTGAAGCCTGGTTGTCACAGGTCAAGGACAATACTTTTTATGCATTTGCAAAGCATTTGACCCAATGGGATCATCTTCAGCCCTTCAAAAGGGCTCCTGAGAGCTTCAGAAGCACAGCCTGTGCTCAGAATTAATTGACACGTGTTAGCTTTTTGCTTAACATGGCCTAAGGAGGCAGAATCTGTCCTTGAGGTTTTCTCTTATGGCTGTATGAAGTTGCTGCTGCAACATTTCCCAAAATCAGGACCTGGTAGTAAGTAAGTATTTTTGTCATTGAAATCCTTAAACCACCGTTAACTACACTACGTTCTCAGTAGTCATAGCTGCTTTCTTTGAACTTCTCCAGATTAAACCAAACCTAATTTACAAGAAACTTTTCAGGTTGTTTGCTCATTACTGCAGAATTAGTTCCTTTTGAAATTTTAACAATGAGAATTCAAAGTAACTAAACACTGAGGTGATTTCTGAAACAGTGCTTGTGCTTGTATTGATCATACAATAGAACAAAGTGTGTCTAAGCCTTAGCTCATTATGAAAGTCTCTGAAACTCTGGAATTTATTACTCTCATGTTGGCTAATTAGTTTGTATGTAAAATTTTAGCTTTCATTACTGTCTTCTTAGACACCAAAGTTTGCTTTACCAAAACAACCATTTTAAGTGGATTTTGTAATGCTTGCCTACAAACACAGCATTTCCTGATTTTATGCTTCTGTGTTTAAACATTTTCTCAGCACTGATTACCACAGTATTATTTTACCAGCATTTTTTCTAGAACTTTAGCCAACTCCAGGCCATTATTTGAAGCTATTTACTTTTTCAGCTGAGTGTAGTGAAAGTACACAAAAGGAAAGAGAAGCAGGGTTCCAGTGAGAGCTGTTTCTAAATGGTTTGCAAGGCTTTGAAGGCAGCTGCCTTCTGTGGACTGCTGTTTGAAGAGCATCTGAGAGGGTGGCAGATATATACAGCCTTCCTGCGTAATTTCTAGCTCTACCTCTTCTCTTGGTTCCTTTTCCTGCTTATTTACCTTACTGGATCTATGAAACTCAGAAAACAGTTCTGGCAGACCTGAGTGCTTGCAGCCTCCTCACAGCTCTAGTGGTTGTTACAACAGGCATTCCAAAATAATTCAGCTATGTGCCACTTTCTGCAGCATTTGCATTTTCCACACACCATGCCTGATTCCTCCCATTTTCATAATTATTGGTCCTGCAGCCATTTAATTGTAAAAGTAAAAAGCTTTGATCTGAGCTTTTTAATTATGCTGGGAGTTAGTCAGCAGTGGGTGTCAGGATCAAATCTGCTCCACCTTCTCATGGTTATCTGAGAAAAGAAACTGTTGTTCTGGCAGCAACATCTTTAGGCACGTAGGTATTCCAGCTGCAAGTACCAGCTTCTCCATGCCTGCACTTGCTACTGTGGGGGAATGAGAATATGCATGCTTGTTGGAACAGAATGGAAAGAAGTATATATTTTTCTTTTTGGTTCTAAAGAATATAAAACTTATCTCAGTTTCTCTGTTTATTCAAGGAATAAGCCACAACATTTACTTTCCCAGCAAGGATTATGCTTTAGCCTTGCATTTAAACAAACTTACTAACAAAAATTCTAGTAGTATTTTTCTAACATTCAAGTGGTATATTCTTCTAGACAGAGTGAAATCAGGAAAGGAACGATGAAAACGAATTATGGAGTTTGGTTAATAACTTACCTAATGAAACAACTAAGAAGTATAGTTAGCAAAAATGTTAAGTATAAGCCAGTCTTAAGCAATTTCTGGCATTAATCCAGTCTGAAGTAAAGATTCTATTAGTGGGCTTTATGGTGTGGTACATCTGGTCTTAAATATACATTAACCAGCATTAATGTGTGAAAAAATTTTACTGACACACCTTCAGATAAGAGTTCAACTCTGATCTCTTAAAAATCAAATTATTTCTGTTTTGAGGAACGGGCTGACTTACAAGAAAAACAATATACTTATAAATAAAGGGTTGAAGAAGTCTGATTTGAACTGAGGGACCACTATCACTGTGTGTGTGTTTGTAGCATCTGATGTAACAAAGCTTAATATTAATATTAATTGTATTAATAACAAAAAAACTAACACCATCCTTAGAAAGAAGCTCTAATCCTATCACTATCAATATGTGTGTAATTTAGAGATTAAAACATTAATTCTTTGCAATTCGAATGATCTGTTGCATTACTTGTGTCAAACTATGTCCTGTTTCTCATGGGACGACAATAGTGACTTGTTCCCTTCCCTGCCTGATGAACAGCAAGGTCTTATGATATAATTTTGTCCTACTTGGATTTTTTTTTTTAATCAGGTGAAACCTTTCAGATTTCACATCATGTTCAGGGAAGAAACTATGCAATTCCCAGTCAAATATGTTCTTCATGTAGTTAAGAAGTAAATCAAGGCTTCATAAACAGAATCACACTAAGAACAATTTCTGTTCAGAATTCTTCGGAATTTTACCCAGTATATTTTGCTTCTGCAAAGTGATGTGTGAACATTTTATTTACATTAATTGCAATTAGATAGTGTGATTTTTGTAATTAGTAGAAATGTTTCACCAACACCAAGCTAGAAGTGCTGCATACTGTGTTATGCCATATACTAAATCAACTGCATTTCTTAATTCACACTGAGTAGACAAATCTCTTTGTCCAAGGCTTTTTGCTTTTTCTTTCCTAATTTGCCAACTAAGTTATCTCTACATTTTCCCTCACTACAATAAACTGACCATAAATACATGGCTGATTTCTCAACAAAAGCCTTTCAGAGGTAACCAAGTGACTTGAAACACTTCTTTTTTTACTCCCACAGACTATAGATGCAATGCATGTAAAATTTAAAAGCTGCCTATATAGTCACCTAGCAAAACCTAAACCTTATGGAGCAAGACTCACATCTAAGCTGCTTGCTGCAAGCATAGCTGTTTCGTTTCAGGCCCAATTTATTCTGAGTTAATATTTAATTTTCTATTTTAGGCACTATCATCATAACGAGATACAGGTATGTGTTTCAGGGTGAGGATGGATGCAACTGGCTTACAAATTTTTTTTGTTTCTCAAAAAAACTGTCAAGATTTTCCTGAAACATTCCTGTGGCATAAGGCAATTCTCTTTGACATCAAGAAAAGTATGGGTTTAATAAGTGCTGCAAACTGTCATTCTGTCCAACTCAGGCAATAGCTAGACACAGGCAAAACATAGAAGTGAACTTGATTTTTATTTTCTTTTCACTGGAATCCATGTTCATGCAGTCCAATATGTCTAGCTGGCTTTTCTATAAATGTGTCTTGCTATAGCCCATGTCTTGTATGACCCATGTCATACATGGCTGTGCATTTATGCCAAGATGCAGAAAAAATATGTTTGAATTTAGTGGTGTTTTCAAAGTTAAATAACCTAAAAATTCCTCTTTGAACAACTGCAATTTCCTTGAACTGAGCACGTGGCAGGGCTAAACCAGCAAAAAGAAATTCATCACAACAAAACATATCTTCCACTCCCTTTATTTAATATGGTTACCAGAATTCCCTGTAAAGGAATTCTATTTTGATAGTGTCCAGAGTGACAACTGTGTGTGTAGGGAACATACTATACATATTACATAAACCTGACATGAAATGTTGCTTGGTTTGGGAAGGCATTTTTTCAGACCTATATTCTAGCACAATTAACCATTGCAACTTTAGGCAAAATGTTTCTGAGTTGCTGTCTCAGGACCTTTCTGAATATTGTTGCTTTGCAGATATGAGGGAACTTAAGAAAAACACAGATGTCATACAGAGCCGTGTTCAATGGCTTTTCCCCTCCATTTTGAGTGGTAGTAAAGGCAGAAGTTTTTAATTATTTATATCCCATTCCTCCTCTCTTGGTTGAGAAGGTAAGTTAGGTCAAGATGTGAAAATGAAACACTGCTTTGATTCAGGAAGGAATAATATTGCAACTGTGCTCGTTTGCTCTGCACATCAGCACACCTCAAGTCTTCCCTACACAGCAGCCTTCTTTATAACCTTCCTGGCATCTTAGCACACATGAAACCTATTACAGACTCTGAAAGTGTCTTTTACATTATATAGTAAACTGTCCAATTTTAGAAAAGCAGAAATTAATTCCAAGGATGCCCTCTATGACTTCATTTTAAAAAGAAAAAAACCCCAAAAAATCTTAAAAAGGAAGCTGTCCTTGGCACTGGGCACAGTTAAAACACAGCATGACCTGTTGTTTTAATGTTTGCTATCCTGAAAGAGTATGATCCAAAGGCTTCCAAAATTCATGACCATTTTTTCTTTATCTTCAATGCACTCTGACTAGGTTCTAAGCATAGAAAATAGCTACAATATTTTTCCTTAAAATAGTTTGTTACTGTGTATTAAGTATCTGAAACACATGCTCAGCACATCCTTTGTCCTAAACATAGTAAAATGCCATGTGTTCTTGTCTGTTCCACAGTGTGAATCCTTTTCAGTCTTAGAGCTCTAGTCTCTTTTCTTGCAGGCTTCTTATTTCAAATTTTGTTGATCAAGGTACCTACAGCCTCCCTTTTTCAGGGATCTGCCATTCCAAGACAAAAGTAAAACTGCATTTTCAGTCTCAACACTGAGAACACTGAGGTACATCAGCATCTAGACAGGATTCAAGCCAGAGGTTTGGTGGTCAGATTGCTTAACAATTAAAGAAGGAGAGGTGTATGTGAGTCAGATCTTCAAAAGCTCTGTAGGCAAGATTTACCTTTGTGGGAATGTCTGGTGTGTTGGTAGAGCCAAACTGCAGTGCATAATTTTCTTCTTGAGCAGGTTATGATTTTCAGCTTCTCTGGGTTCAGGCTGTTGCACACCATAGATACGAGTAAATGTAGAGGACTCACAGAGGTAACCAACAGGAAATGCCTCAAGAAGATTAAAAAAACAGAGCTAAAGTTACTTTCTTGAAACACTCTCCCAGCCTTTGATACTTTGCAGCTCAGTCAGGGATGTCTTTGTGTCTAGTAGACGTCAATGATTTCACTTCCATGTATTTGTTCAGTCACACACAAAACCCAGTTTAGCTCCCTACAAACCTATATAGGCAAAGTAAACACTACAACCTACAGAAGGGCAGTTCGGGACACCTCAGAAAGCTTCTCTGTCTACTGATTAGTAGAAGGATACTAGGCCTAAACTTAGCATGAATGCACATTCCCAGCTTTTTCCTAACATCCTGAACTTGACTCCATCCAATTAAAACCCACATCAGAGAATAAATAGCAGCTCTGGCTTCTTGTGCTTATCTGAAGACAGAGATCTTTAGGCATTGGTTCAATGAAGGGGTCTGGTGGGGACAAGAGCATAAATAACCAGATGAGGTCACTATGAGATGAGATGGGAAGAGATTTCTTTCTGGTTAGGGGTAGTAGCTTGAGCGTGTCTCTCTGAGAACATCTATCGTAAGCAGAAGTCCAAGAGTGCTGATATGTGACAGAATTTTCCCACTGTGATGGCTGTACCTGGAAGAAAAACAAAGTGACCAAAATCTGCTTGGGAGTTTGATCCAAAGAGGTTAGTACAGTATAGGAAAAAGACTGAACATATATTTTGCTGCCTGAAAGACCAGATTTATGTTTTGCTCAGGCACAGACCGAACTGTAAAGCTGTTTCTGTGTGAAGAACTGGCCATCCTAGTAGAGCAGAAGTTTGTACGCAATGAATGAAAACAGAACCTCCAATTTCTCTGCTAACAGAGCATAAATCCACTTACTTGACCAGTTCATCTAATCGATACGTGGAAACATCAATTTCTTTTTCTCTGGTAGAGTTTAGATTTTCTAAAGCAAAGCACATCACACAACTTTTTTCAGAACAACCCATCAGGAAAAAATCAAACAAACCATTAAACCAACAGAAGGATGCTGAAAGAAAATGTTTCGAAAGGTGAAAATATCTGGTATCCCTCAATACTTAAAAAAAAGTATTAGAGGCGGCTTTAAATCACCCTCCTACAGTATAACTATTGCAGAACAAATGTTTGTTCATCTTTCCCTTTCAGTTCTTACTATTTTGACTAGCTGCATAGACAATCTGAGTAATCACCTGAGCCAAATTTAGTTCAAATTCAGAAGGAGTATGTGATGTGAATGTGAGAAGGCACAATTTCATTAAACTACCCTATTTTCAGAGCAATTTTTGTTTCAAAAAAAGAACAAGACAAGAGAACAAGGGGACAAGAGAACTTCAGCATTTTTCCCTGTGTGTTGACACAGGTGCCACCTTGCTCTTGCCATCACTAGCATTCCTACTGGTTTAATAAACAGGACATCCTGTTTTCAAAAAGTGGGAAATAGGGAGGCCTTTTGCCTTTGGCCTAGAAATCCAAGGGATGACTACATATACTCAATTGGAGTAGTTACAACTAGGATGAAATTTGTGTTTTACAAGAATAATTTTGCTATGAGGCTCCTGGATTAAGAGGGCAGGGGAGATCCAGGGATGAATAAGTTTGTTTCAAGAATCATCTTTCAAGAAATTTGTGCTTGAATAGCTGAGCCTCCCTGTTGCCTTTCTCAGAACATCTGGCCACATGCTGATTAATAGTATTTCATGAATGATTTTGCCCTAATAAGAAAAAAAATGCCTCCTTGTCTGCCTGGAATACCACCTCCCAGTCTCAGTCTGAAACTTCAAGGGAGAAGCATCAAAACCACCAAAATTTAAGAGCAGGAGTAAACTTATTTCTCTCTGGTCTCACTCATACACTGGGGATTGCTTATGGGCCACTCAGACTTTCTCCGAGCTGTGTTCAGTGCTGCCACTCCTAATTTCTGCAACTCACATCAGTATGCAGGTATGCAGGAGTTTTCTTCCAGTCTGTTTCTGTGTTTTCCTTCTATTCCATTTGTATGAGTAAGAAATCGCTAATGATGCCAAGTCAAAAGCTTCTAAACCTTTATACATCCTCTGAAGGTTCCCAGTCTTCCCTCATTGTTACACATCCCGATGGGTATAACGAATCGTGATGGAGACAAAATTGCATTGACCCCAAGTTATTCTGTCCCTGTGAAAATGCTCATCACTTGCATGTCTTAATTTCAGAAGTAACCCGAGTAACGCTGCTCAAAGCCTCTTTGAAATGCAAAAAATTCTTTCAAAAATATCTTTGGATGATTGATTTATTTTAATAATAACAGATACTGATATGTACTAAGAGTCAGTTGTGGCTGGTTCAAATGGTTTTTAGAACACAGACAAATAATTTAAGTAATACTTGGTGATAGAAGTGTCTTTGAGAAAAATTATCTCACATTTGCAGCTTGTCACTAATATTAACTGCTCCCTATCACTGCCCTCGTCCTTTTTCTGAAAAGTAATTGCTACTGTTATCTCAAAGATCAGAATATATTTAGGTATTGTTGTTTATCATTGTTTTTCTCATTATACATTTTTTATAAGTTGGATATCTGAAGGATTTTAATACAAAGCAGATATATAATTTAAACTGCATTCAGAGATGCTATTCTAGGGAATCCTTCTTCCAAAGCTGCAGTGCAACCCCACTTCATTTCCTGGAAGAAAAGCATCCGCATGGTCGAAACCATCACCACAACTGGCACTAACCTGGAGACCTTGTGGAAGTTTGAGCAAAGACCAAAGTTTTAATAAGCGAGGAACTTGAAACACCCACTCAACACCTTGTGCTGGGCTTCTCCATGGCAGTGTTGGACACATTGTCAGGGCAACTGGGAGAGTTTGCACCATAGTACTCTGGATAATTAGAAGACTTGTTTCTCTGGAATTGCTATTCTGCAACCTTGCACTAAACTCTAGTTTTTCTTAACTCTGTTTCTAAGAGCTAAGAAAGAAAGGCAATGTTCTTTTATTGGAAATAACTCCAATACAAAATTCAGCAGCTGCAGCTCATTGGAGACTGCTAATTAAATAATCTATATCACCACTCAGTATTAATTAGTGAATTTCAACATCTATAGACTAAAGAACCTAATCAAACTTTCAGTCAATTCGTGCTGTGATTCTCTTGTGTCCTGAAAACTGCTCAGTGTTTTCCTGCCTATGAATTCTTTACTTTTCAATTACTTCCCAGTAAAGGATTTTAAACATCCAAGTGCAGCAGATATTTCAGAAGCACAGGAGACCCCACAAGGATGCTCTTTAGCACAAAGCACTCTGCAGGATACAACCACAGAGAGCTCTACTGCATCAGATGTGTGAGTAGATTTATATGGGAAATTATTGGGAAACTTTATATGGGAAACTTTCTTTTCCCTTTCCGCCAGCACTGAGCACGGCTTCATGCTGCACAGAAGAGGAATGCCATTGCTCCTGTAGAGAGATCAGCCCAGTGAGAAGATGGAGTGCAGCATTTCTAATATTGCCTGAATAGAGCCGAAAGCAGAATGCAAGGGCAAAGAGCTGCCACCAGCAACTTCCCCCACTGTGGGGAGGGAGGGCTGACTGGGGAGGATATGGGAGTATTTAGACTGTATTTTACAAGAAATAGTGAGTGCAACTGACTGGCTGCGAGATATTGTTGGCTTTGTTGACTGTATAAATATGCTTTTTTAAGAAGCAATTCAAGCACAAGCTTTTTAAAAGCATGTGTAACTATTCCTGGTTTGTTTGTGCATGTGTGGCTAATAGCTCTTGGCAGACAGAAGAGGAAGCAGGAGAGACATAAGATTAAGTCCTGGAGTTCCCAGCCACCACACGACCTGCTGTTGTCATCTCGGGGATGTGGCATCCTCACCTTCCGGAGAAGACAGGGGGCTTCTCTCTCTTCAACAACAGTGTCTCCAAGCTCCCAATTTTCCCCCATATCCTATTACACTGATTTTTGCCTGCAGAGACAGCCCCACTCTTAGTTATTTGTGTACTCACATAGCATAAATAAAGGCTCTGCTTCCAAAAAAATCTGATCCCAGAAAATGCTCCTATACATTAGTAAACACAGCCTGGGACAGAAATTACTGAATTTGTAACAAAGCCTGACCATATAAGTAGAGCTTTAATTAGTATATTTTAAAGATATTAATAAATTAGGAATTTTTTTATTACAGTGATTCTGTCATTTTACCCTAACCACTGTTTCCATTCTTCCAGGGGTGTGTCTGTGTACTTTAACAAGTGTGTTATAACAAAACTCATAATAGAACTTTTCCCCCTTAACGATATAAAGAACAAGGCATGGATAAAATCTGATGCTTTTTCTCCCTGCGCCTACGTTCATACCTCCTACACGAGTTGGCTAAAGTGGGTGCAGGATTTAGCTATCATCAGGTACATTAAACTCTGCCACTGTGCTCAGGGTGAGACACACTGATCCACTGGTACTACACATCAGCCTTGCTTAGGCTGGTCTGTGAGGGAGATTTGGAGAGGGAAGCAAAGGCGTTGGCTCTGTATGGAAGAACTATCTATTCTTGCCAGTTTTCCCAGGTTTTCTGTTTTTTTCTCTTTCATCCTATGGCACTGGTGCTGGATCTTAATACAGAGTCAAGAAAACACCAGCACTTTGCGTCAAATCCAAGCAATCATGCTTGTGTTCATGACAAGGGTCACAAAGATCAGCAGGAAAGCTGGGGTGGGTATAGAGGAAGTGATTTAAGAAGAAGAGAGTGAGTTCAGACTAGATATAAGGAAGACACTTTTTATAATGAGGCATTGGAACAGATTTCCCAGAGAAGCTGTGGATGCCCCATTCCTGGAAGTGTTCAAGGTCAAGTTGCATGGGGCCCCAAGCAACCTGATCCAGTTGAAGATGTCCCTGCTCATTGCAATGGAGTTGGTCTAGGTAACCTTTAAAGGTCCTTCTAACCCAAACTATTCTGTGATTCTATGATTTTCGTTTTTGCAGCTATTTGTACTTTCTCTTAGTTACCTGTAGCAGCTATAACATGGGGTAAGTCTTTTAACTCTGCTTTGTCTTTAACAACAACAATCATATGTAAAATGCTCTGGTCCTTTCATAACAATGTAACAATCAACCCAGTGAAGTGTAAAATCAATGTTACAAAGCCAGATACTGTTCCAAATGAAGTTAATTGCAAAAGTGCTTTCTGCTGATTAAATATAATGTTATTAACTCCTGGGCCGTAGACATACAGAAATAAAAATAATGTTGGCTCATTACCAATAACAAAGCTTAAGACATTTACTTCAAAAATAATTTTCCTATTCCCAGACAGATCCTTGACTATATCTTGTGACTTGTGACTACGTCTTGTCATGAAATCAGACGGAGAAAAACTAGAACTTCTTCAAATCATCCCCTCCTCTTGCGACAGAGATCAGCTAACAGGCAGAAAGCTGCATCAGTGGAACTCACCTCTCTGGCTGCACCAGTCGGGTCCTAGAGAGCACAGCATTATGCCTCCCACATGTTGCTGGGTGCAATTGCCAGGCAGCTGACATAAATGGGAGTGGGCCTGATGCTGCTCTAAGCACTTGCCAAAAATATCTAAACCTTTTCAGCATTCTCAAGATCTCCAGGACTATACACGTACCCTATAACCATTTCTGTCCTGCCCAGCTCCTCCAGCTGTAATCTCTTTATTGTCAGGCTCTGCAGCAATTCAGTGGTTAGGAACTGTCTGTCTCAGCACTGTTCCTCTTGGCCAGTTATCTTTGGTGACATAAGCATTTTCAGCCTCTTGATACTGTTATATCCAACAGGGCAGCTCAGTTCTGCTGGAGCTCTCCAGGCTGCCCTCTCTCCTGGCTGTACATATACTGCTGCTCCCATGCATCTCAGGAGCACTGAGTTTGTTACTAAAAAGCCTATCTTGGCTTTTACACTAGGTAGTTCCACTCTCTGTCTTCTTTTGCTGAAAAAATGTTACTGAAGTCCAAAAAAATAGAAGGTACTAAACAGAAGAGATTTAATGAAATAGACACCATGCAAACGTTAAGGAAACACACGAGAACAGATGTTTTTAAGTGAGAGCTGCTCAATCCAAAATTCATTGTACTGTGACCATTGTTTACCGACACGTGACTTAGCCCTGGTACTGAACAGAATCGTAAATCTAAATTTTGGAAATCAGGCAAACAGCAGGAATACAGTACAATACACTTTGTTTTGCACGACATGAAAAGCAGGAAACCTGGATTGTTCTGTAGCCCTATGTTCTTCATAGAAAAATGAAGATTTCACTAACTATGTTTTAAATAACCAAATAACCAAATAAATAAAAGGAACTATGTACTACTGGTAGTTATGAATTCATGCTACTCAGGCAGTATATGGTAATAACAGGAGCACCTGCTCTTCTGGCCACCTCCTGCTCTGTGCTCATGGTTGGTGTAAACTCCATAATCCTTTTTGTCCTTTTGGGATGACTGTTGCAGTTTCCCAAGAAATATTTACAATCCCAAGTGAAATTGCAAAACCAGAACTGGTGTCATGAGCGTGACAGTAGGATTGCAGATAAGAAGTGGGTTGTTTTCTACTGCTTTGTGCATAGGCAGTTTCTTTCCCATATATTAGATGAGGACTTGAGGCAGCAGGCGAGAGCTGAGTAGCTGTGGTCTTCAAAACAACAGCATGAGGAGTATTGAAATGTCTGCTTGGCACACACGGCCAAACTTAGATATGCAGCATAACACTTCAAGTGGTTGTTTCTTCTGGGAAAATTTGTATTTCCCTGCAGTCCTGGTAAAACTTGTAGCTTTAGATCATATTCCTGACCCAGAAAAAGTGGTAGAGCTTGTGACAGTGCTCGCTGCTGAGTTGCAGTAAAACTGGTATCAAACCACATACCATGGCCTGCAGCCCCCCTCAAACTCCAGTTCCTGTATGTAGACTTCCTACGGCTGCTTGCTCTGAAATGTTTGGGAGTGCTTAGGATTTAGCTGTTCTAAGTCAGAACGAGCTGATCTGGCTCTAACTCTCTGTGCTGCCAGGAGAGGTGGTTGTAAGGGATGCTCTTGATTCATTAAATGCTTATTAAGGTTATGGTCGCTTGGTAACTCTTTTCGTCTCCCAGTTATCTTTTCTTGTATCCCTCCAGCAGCAGAGCTACAACACAAATATTAACAAGTATGAAGAAACAGTCTTTTAAGAACAAAACTAAACTAATTTATTGAGAATGTGTCAGTGAAATTGCTTTCCAAAGCAGGTTAGCAGCCTTGAAAATTCCCAGAGATGCAATGACTGACTTAAATCAGAACTGGAAAGAACATCCTATGAGACACATTCAGCATTAGGATTCATTTCCCTCCAGTTCTTCCCTTCAGTTTCTTGAAATTTTCCAAGAATAAACACATTGTGTTTCTTGTCTATCGAAGCAGGAAGTGAAGAAAGGGTTTGAGGATTTAGGATTGCTCCTATACTCGGTTTAGAATTATGACTGTATGTCCATCTATTAGAAACTTTTTTTTTTTTTGAAAGGAAAAGAGAATGTTCCTGAGTCAAATTAGACATTCTAATATTCTGATACTGTTGTAGTGAGTGCCTAAAGATATCTGGGAAATATACAGTTACTGAAGGTGCTATAAGCACATAAATAAAATGTTAGTCTGCTTGGTGACAGAGCTTGCACTTGGTTTTGCAGCCATGTTTGACTATGGGAATTCCAGGATGATTGGAACAGAAGGAGACATTGCTGACTTTTTGTAGTTGTCCACTGAGTACCAAATAAGAGAAATATAAACATTAAACAGTAAATCAAATGTTGAAAAAATAAATAAATATGGAACAGATGGGCAAAAGATGCGTCCAGCTGGCTCATGACACTCATTTTTTTCTTATTTGAGGAGTAGCCACATGCAAAGTGAGTTGGGTATTGGGCTGAAACAGTATTTTCCAATGTCACACTACATCCACTTTCTCCAACAGACCTTTTAGATAAATCAGAGGAAAAGTTTCTCTAAAAGGATTTTATGCAAGTAGTCAAATACACAGGGTCTTTCCCTCATCTCACTTGTTTATGAGAAAGTGTCAGGGTCCACTGCACCTTTGATGACTTGCATATGTCATCATAATCATAATTTTGTGGCTGCATAACTCTCTGCCCCATATCACAAACCTATGGACAGTCCCTGCTTTCTCAAAATTCGTGCTCATATGCTTACCCTCACCTTTTGGTGAAGCATTCACATGGACCTTCTCTAGATAAAGTAGCAGGCAAACACCCCAACCAGGGGGTCACTGGGGAGTTTCGTGAGAACAAGTCTCCTTCTGTCTCTGCTACAGTTGTTGGGTGGGTGTTTTGAGGGCTAGAGAGTGATGAGGGCAAAATCTTCAGAAGAACATCATGGCTTTGGTGAAACCTTGAACTAAAATGACAATTTCAAATTCTAAAGTACTGTGAAATCAAAGTATTTACACTACTTCTGTTGCAGATTTCACAGCATTATGTAGAAGGGTAAAGAACTACTTTAGCAAGACTGGGTATTTCTTCTTAGTGTTACGGTATAGAACTTCATTTTATTTAGCCTATCCTGAGAAAGTAAAGTGGTACGAAAGCTAGATGCTTGTTCTAAACGCAGTCAAGTAAATGTAGTGTAACTGATACTAGTGTTTGGTCTAGTTGTGCTAGGAATTAATGGGATGGTCCTAGTAAGCATGTGATGTGATTTACAGACCTCAATTACAATCACTAAGAAACAGTTTGTTCTGATGAAACCTTTTTCTGTGCATAGAGGAAGGAAAAACAAACACTCTAATTATACTCATGACATTTGAGAATGTCACTGTATTTTTTTTTCTCAAGGAGGATGCAATATGACATACCTGCGATGATCATTTCCAATGTAAATTATTCTATGATACCATGATTTGTACATTAACAAAGATTGCTGTGCAATGAATTTAGAAAAACATAAGGTCGACAGAAAGACAGCAAGAAAACAAATTTGCAGCTACAGTGCAAGAATTGCCTGCTGCGGTGCTTATTCCTGGCATGCTCACTGCTGTCTGTCACTTTAATACAAAATGTGATTGTACTTGGCTTAGTTAACAATTGAAAAGTTTATTCTTTATGAAAAATATTAATTGAATAGTGTTCTATTAAAGTAACACCTGAAGGCCAGATATGTTGAATGATAAACAATTTCAGACAAAACTTTGGAGACAGACATGGTGAATATGAGTTCAGAGCAGGTGTAACAAAGGCACTGAAAATACAGACATAAACAGACCTCAGGGATGTGCCCAGCTTGGCTTGAAGCCACTCCACACTAGTGAGAAAGCACTACTAAAATCACTTTACCCTTGCCATCTCCACCAAGCAGATGACTCATGCAAAAACACCAATGCTTTTGACTTCATAAATATGCTTTTTTGGCCTCTTTTAAGCTAAAACCGATCCAGCTTTCAGTGACCCGTGTGAAATCAAACCAGCACTCCAAGATGAGGAACACTCAGCCCACAGTCTGTGATTCAATCCAGCCCTTGAGAAAATGAATCATCTGGCCCACTGGCCCTCTTTCCAACTGCCTGCTTTACACACCGATCTTCAGGCAGCAAGAATTAACCTGGCAACTGTAGCATCTTGCTCCCGACTGCCCTTTTTCCTCAGCAGCCTTCCATGTATCTCACTGAGGGTGTATGTGGGGCGCGGGCTACACAGCATGTGTGAAGCTATGCTCTCCTCCATGAAATCCCCAGAGAATCTTCACCTCATCTTCTGTTCCTGCATCTCAACCTTTTTACTGGGAATCGTGTCAATACCTGTCACTAGCTGACTAGCTAACAAACCTGTCTTAGTCTGTGCTAAGCACAAAGCTTTCATCCTTCCTCTAAACATTTGGTGGCATTTAAAGAATAAAAATAGGTAGAGACAACGCTCTAATCCTCTGATGAGGATATATGTAGGGTAGGAAAAAAACAACACAGAGGAAACAAGACGACGCACAAATATACGAAGCCAAAATGACTCCTCACTTATTTTTCTTGCTGATAAAGATCGTGTTTTTAAGATTTATGATGGTACGTAGAAATGGATTTCATGCTTATGATGATCTGCCTGCTCCCCAATATCTACTTACAAATAAATCTACAACTTCAGATACTCTGCAGAAGAGGTAGGAAAAAGCAGCACAGCATTATTTTGAAAAAAGCTATTTCCAAAAAATTTCTAGTTCAAAAGGATACCAAAAGATACCTTTCTTTTACATTTATGCACAAAATCATGGACCCATATATCTCCTTCTAAACCTACAATAATAAATTCTGCTTCATGAAGTGAATTTTATTTTTTAATTGAGGTGCCAACTTTTATTTTGCTTTGAAACACTTGCACCTGTTTGTTTCATATTTTGTCAGGCTCTTCCAACTACATTTTTCAAAACTTTTGCTGCCATAATATCTGGAAACAGCTTCTTACACTGACATAAGCTTCTTTGTCTTCATAGTCTCATCCTCAGCAGGTGCTGGGAAGACAAGTCAAATGGTCCTCTGTTGCATTTCCTCATAACAGGGTAAGTTCACCTCTATTTGCAGCACAGGTCTCTGCTACCTCTCTTAGCTCTTGCAGTGGCGAAGATGACATTATTCCAGGTTCACTGTGTTGATTGTACTTTACCATATATTTTGTACCAGAAGTTTGTGTTACGTGGTCTCGTATTTCTCCAATGGTGTTTTGTTGGCGAATATTGATGACTCCTGAAGAAGTGTTCCCTGTGAAGGGCTTGTCAGACAGCAGGGATTCCTACAGGGAGGAGCTACAGGCCTCCCAGGTCATTGTAGGTGGGGAACTTCCTGGTGAGTCTGTTCAGAGACTCATCAAAAGGAAGTGGTGTAACTCTGTTGAGAACAGTAATATTATTGTAAGCGTGGGGATCCAGACCAGGTTTTGGCACAGAGACAGGTCGGCCTTCTGGAAAAACAGCAGATGATAGAGAGAGAAATGAGTGTGAAGAGCTGGACAGCCTTCCCGTGTAGGTGGTCATTTATATTCATTGGCAGACATCTAATGCGAGACTGAGTTATTGCATATCATGGATAGTCTTTTCCATGGATTGCCCAGGCCTTTGAATGATGAGATACTAGCAGTGCTGCAAGTATGTCCTTCATATCCCCAAAGGAAAGTCACCTGGCTGCAAGGATGCCCAGGTTTCACGGATCAGGCAGCGCTCAGCAGCAAAGCTCTTGGGCTCAGATTATGTTTTGCTGGTTTCAGTCCCATTGCCATACCCAAGGACTGGGAGTAGCTGGGGGTGGAAGAGGTTACCATCTGAACAGCCACTTGGACTGCTTGCGTGTGGAGCAGGCACAATGCAGTGCTTCCTGTTGGTAAGTACCTTGAGACACAGACTGCTTATTGGTGAGGTTAGCTTGTCTCAGGATAAAAATAAATCAAAAATCACTTGCTGGGGACTCTCTTTGCTGCAGAAGAGCCCACCTAATATGGCATTGATCCAGTAGGATATCACAGCACCAGGCTGCAAAAGAGAATGGTGGTTATTCCATGCAATGCTCAAAATGCTTTGGTGTCATGTAATTGCAGCATGGAATGGTCGAATAGTTTAGTGCTGTAATTCCAGTCATTTTGTGAAGCGAATTACTTTTGTGACCAATGGACAAGATACACAGTACAAGCACATTGCTAACACAATCACTTCGTGAAATTGCTGTTCACTCCTTCAGTTCAGGCAAGCCTGCTCATTCCCACGGGCTGCAAGCAGACAAATCCCTACTGCTGTTCCTGTAGATACCATCTGTGCTGCCACTTAGCAAAATATGGCCCCTCCCTAAGAGTCTAGGCTACCTGGTGGTGCTACTCACTTGTTACGTTTCCAGTGATTTAAAACCAGGGTCCTTCCCCAGAGTCTTCGCGTGGGTGGGACTCACCAATACTGAGTCACCATCCTTCCTCTTCAAAACACAGAGAAAACGTGTACACACGCTACATGGCAAGCAGAGGTTTTTGTGGTCACCTGATCTTTCCAGTGGGCACAGAGATCTGTGCACTACATGGTAACAGAGCTGCCTATTGAACAGAACTGTTCAATGAGAGTTGGTAGCAGAGTGTGTCAGCAGTGGTGGCTCTCAGCTTGAACACTTCAGGTCTTCTGCTCTTCCCAGATATTTGGAAAAAATTCTTTACTGTGAGGGTGGTGAGGCACTGGAAAAGGTTTCCCAGAGAGATCGTGGGTGCACCTTCCCTGGAAGTGTTCAAAGCCAGGCTGGGTGGAGCCTTGAGCAACCCGATCTTGCCAATGGCATCCCTGCCCACGGCAGAGGGATTGGAGCTAGATGATCTTTAAGGTCACTTCCTACCCAAACCACTCTATGATTGTATGGTCCTATGATTTTACTGTGGTGAGCTGAAAAAAAAATTAACACGGCACAACATTATAAGGCACATGCAGAGTTACTACTTTCTTCCTCATTTTGTGAAACAGGTGACAAAAAATCCAAACTCAGCCTGTCTCAATTCAAACTGTTATAACTGCATTTGCTCACTACTGGAAGAATCCCTCAAACTTATGTCTGTATTGGTAGTCCTCAACAGAACACTTGTTTAGAAGAATTTAGGACATTAACTGAAGATTTCTAAAGTTTAACTGACATTAGGATCAAGATAATAAACAAACTTATGTTATGTGGGTGGCATATGTTTTCTACTTATAATGCCATTCCTACAGTGGTTAAAGGAAGAAAAAAAGAATGATGGAAGAATCAAATATTCATTGGTATGCATATACTAGAAAAACCATAACTTGGAATGATGCCAAGAGATTTCACATTATTTTACTCTTGTAACATGAAGAAGATACAAAACCCCACTTTATTATTGTACATCTGATAAGGTTTTACAGCTCTTGAAAATGAAAAGTACTGAGGGAAAATTATGTTATTTGTATTAGCCATGATACAAAGCATCACAAAAACCGTAACGCGTAAAAGCAGTGATTTTGCACTGTATTAAACACTAACCAGCAAAAAAGGCTACATGTTTTAAATCACAAGGTAATTTTGAGTATTTAAATAAATGGGATATGATTAAATATACAAAAGCAAAAACTTAAACATAATGGCTGAAAAGTAATCAGCAACTCATTTCCCCATGTTTAATTAGAGCGATGTATTCTAAGAAACTGAATTGTGCACTGTAATGTACTTCATCTTGCAGAACTGAGCCTGAGACATGCAATTACCGTAAACACTCAAAATAATTTAACATTTAAAGAATACATAGATGCCTTCTAAAGGATCATCTGCTGTAACTATGTCTTCAGCTAGATGGTGTGCAGTAGATGTATACAATTTCTTTCAGCTGATAGAAAACATGACCCCCACAGATTGCTATACTATTAAGTACGTAAAAAGGAAAAGCCTCCCTGGTGTTCATTCATCTCCTACACAGCTCAGTCTTTTCACAGCTTATTTGAAGGAAAAACATATTTTCAATTTCTTTAGTTACACAATTGTCTCACACAAGCTCCAAGTGTATGCCAAACACAGTTGCTGCTACTGTGGTTAAGAGAAAAGCTATTACGAGACAAGGTGGTGAAGAAGTGACTCCATGCTGGAGCCCTGCAGACTGTGCTGGGCTGAGCGGGCACTGTGGGACTGACAGTGGGAGCATTTCAGAACTTGTGTTGGATTGCAGTTTGACGCGCTTTGGATTTACATCTTTTACCTTTTTTCAGCTACTTCCTCACCAGCTGCCATCACCTCAGTCAGAGTATTTCTGGTTTTGCAAGCAACTCGGTTATACCGAGCCAGCTCTTGTGTGACCTCTCGCCAGCCCTCCTTACTGCCTTCCCTGGAACAAACCGGAAAAGAAACTGAGTCACAAGGACCCAAAGAGATAAATCTGGCCGAATCTCCTGGTCCACTCTCTGTTACTCCTGTTGCTGATAGACTGCTGTGTACTTATCTAGGGCATTTTTATTCTACCTCATACTTAACACTTTCACACCTTATGCCCTGATGTACTCAAACACTCTTGCCCTGTCCTGCTGAATTCCAAATCCTGGAAGCAATCATGAGGGTGGAATGGAGGCAAAGACAGTGGTGGTACATCCAAGTTTATGAAAGAATCTGGAGTGCTGAAGAGTTTGAAAGCAAATATTTGTATTTAAAGATTTAGCCATTATCTATCCGAAAATTCAGTCAGATCAAAAAGGAAAAATATTTACAGATAATATTTAAGCCATCTCAAATAAGAAATAGTTAAGTCATCTCAAGTAAGAGCATTTGAGAACAGAGAAAGATTACAGGACAGAGGAAACAACCAATACGAAAACTGGGACACCAGGCCAAAGGCTGGGTGAATAAAGGGAATGGGAATGACCCAGCCTGAGGTGGAAACAAGACTGAAAAATTTTAATCCGGGGAACCCCTCAAATCTGCAGCCTACTGGGTAATGAAAGCAGACACCCAGCTGCAAATGCTTTTACCTTGTTAGACTAAGAAATTCTGAGGTTTTAGCACAAGAACCATTTTGGGAGATTCTCTTAATGCACAAAATATCTAAGTGCATCTAGCTTTAAGATGGCACTGAAACAGTTGTTAAAAGTGTGTGTGATGAGACTGCCTGAGACTGCAGACAAAGCAGAGGATGACCTCAGTGAATCAGGAGGTCTGTTCCAGCTTTGTATTCCCACAGGAAATCTATGCTAAAATAAATCTACAGTTTTGAAATTATGCATTTAGAGGAAGCTGCAAGGTTGAAATCCTCCCTGTAAAAGGAGCACTTTCTGCAGTTCTTTTGGGATGGCAAAAGGAGCAGTAGAGCCAACTCTGCAAAGAAATGTATTCTGTACATCGAGGAGCATACCTGGGGTCTCACTTTTCTCTGAGTTTTACCAGTCTCTAGTGCTAGTATATGAGCATCCTATCTTTAAAAACAGGGATTCTGCCGATTTGTCCTAGCAATCATTTCACAAGCATAGTCAATGCCTTACTGCAAATTCTAGTCTCTGTCAAGTCTGTGATGTGTAAGTGACAATTAAAATTTCTTATTTTCCAATATTCTTTTTGCATAAGCTGAGAAAGGAAGATTGGTGCAATTATGTTGATGAACACTGGTAGAGAATAATAATTAGGGACACAACAGAGATCTGGTTGCTAACATCAGTGAAACAGCTTAAAAGAAAACCTGAGTGGTTTGTTTCAGTCTCTCCTTAAGATGCTGTTCAGATAGAATTGGCATTCCAGACTCACTGTACTTTTACGAGTATTTGCACAGGTCAGTAGAAGAAGAAAATAAATTTTAGCATCTTGTCAGGATGAAACCAGAGATTTGAAGGAGGCAAGATAGACAAATCAGAGGAAAAATATAATAAGTGAATGTTTGAATAAATAGTAAAAGTATATCACCTACAATTTATTGCTTCTGGATTTAGATTACAGACTTTGATTCACAGGAAAATGTCAGTGGTTGAATTGCAATGCAAAGAAATTCTACATCTCTCTACACAAGTACCTACAGTTACATTTTGGTGTCATTCTTGGTTTGCATTCTGCCTGCCCTGAAAGCTGGGATGCAGAAGATGGAAGCTCAAAGTGTCAGACCCTGTGATTAAAAGGTTTAGTACATACACACACATAGATACATACACATATGCCCCAGTGTGCATGGGATATAAAGTTGCCCTTTATATTTTGGGGTGTATCATTCATCACATTTTAACATTGCAAGTAATAAAAAGACCCTTTTTCCTTATCTTCTTTGGCAAACATGTATACAGAAATATCCTTTTTCTTGCTGAACTATGTATTGGAACCACTTTTGATCACTGAGGATTCCAGTTTCTAAACTCACTTCAGGTTCTCAGCTGTGCCACAGCCTATGGATGGGACAAAGATCTATTACTACAATTACTGGTGCAAAATTAAATAAATAAAAAAGCAAGTCTGAGTATAACCAAACACCATAATATAATATAATATAATATAATATAATATAATATAATATAATATAATATAATATAAGATAATATAATATAATATTATCATAACATAATATAATATTATCATAACATAATATAATATTATCATAACGTAACATAACATAACATAACATAACATATCATACGAATTGTAGATATTTAAGAAAATAAAGAGGATCTTAAGTATGACAAGAAATCCTTGACAGTAAATAAGTAATACTGATTTTAATCACAGAAGAAAGATTGAGAAACTCAATCAGACCTGATGGGTTTCAGCATGAATTTGTACTTAAGAGATGCATCTTGCTGGATTACCTTAAATAGAAAATCAACATAATCATAGTACCTCTTAGCATTAAAAGCAATGACTTTCGAAGTGAAACTTCAAGTAGTTTTGAATGTATATCAGAACCCACATAGCAGCCTTTCAAATTTTTTAAGAATCAACAAACTGGAAGAATAATTTAACAACTACAATCTACAATAATTCTCCATGACATTTCTAAAACCACATCTCCTCTTTTGTTTAAGAAAAGTTCATTTAGAGGCTTATATTTTTCAACAACTGCAGACAAGTATTTTACTCTGACTGTTGCTGATGAAAGAAAATCATTTTTAATTGTACTTACTCCTTCAGCATCCAGTTCTGACTTTTTAAACACATGTTGAGAGGAAAGAGCAAGAAGGAGAGTGCTCTTTGAGACCGTGGGTACCAGCAGAGAAACTGTCAGTTCATTAAAATTTAGAAACAACATTTAGACAGCTGTAGCTGTGTTAGAAAAGTCACACAACTTTCTCAGCATTCTATGATTAAAAAAGCCGGGGGAAAAAAAAGTTAAGAAGAGAGCAGGGGAGATCGAAAGAGTTATTTGATGGTCTGTATTCCCCAGTACAGAATTACATACAAATGACTAAATGAATGCAGAAAATACTTTTATTCAAACAGAAACTGAAAACGGAGAGGCCTAAAGACCCTATTATTATAGACTAAAAAGTTATTATAGACAAAAATTTCTTCAAGAAGTATCTCGGATTATATGGAATTGGGGGTTAAAATAGCTATGAGGAATTTATTTTAAAAAAGTTTGTTATATTTCTAACCATTTAATCAGTTTCAGCTGTAATACAGATAGGTCTCACATATCTTTAAAAGCTAATATTAAGAAAGTTCTTTATAAACTGAAGACCCAGAGAAATAGTGTAGAACAAGGCAGAGGAAAAGATGATTCACCTCAAAAGAAAATTACTGTGTGTCTTGTACAAAACCTTTTCAACTGCAGCAAAATATTCCCTTTAAATGACAGTGCACCACATTGATCAGCAGAGAATTGGAAATGCTACAGTAATAAGAGATAAAGTACAATTTAACACAATAGGGACAGACAGGAAATTGCAGATCTTCACAAACTGGCTGAAGAGCTGTATTATTTAACTAACAGGCAAGGAATTCCATTTAAGTAATGAATTACGAAGAATAGCTGAGAAGTACTGGAAAAACAGAAGTATCAAAAGCTTCCTAGCTCTGTAAAACTTCTCTTTTCCACAAAGGAAAGACAGAGACATTTGGTTTGCTATCAGCCATGTTTGTATTGTGAATCAAGAGAGTTAATTTATAGATTTACAAATTCTTAATTTGATCTTGGTAAGGCTCTACAGCATCTGAAGTTTTTTCTCTCATCCCAACCTGTATTCACCACAATGCTGTTTTTTAAGTTTTATATGCAAATTGCACCTTTGTACTTGGCTCACGAGCACTGAAGAAAGCCCCAGTCAGGAAGGGTATCTTACTGACTGAAGAATGTAGCATCAAATCTCTTCCATTTTTCAAGAAGTGGTGTTCAGATACCATATGAAGTAGTGTATAAAATATGCCTGGTGGTGTAAAAAATGTATCTTTCTTTAACCTTCAAAAATGCTTTTATTTTTAAATTTTTAACTTGATTAGCCTGAATTGCTTTGATTTCTTTCATGACACCAGCTTTCTCTCTTAATGACCTACTGCAAAGGTGAGGCTGTGCTTCACTAGGTGTTTGAAACTGCTGCTACTGCTGAAGCGGGGCTGTGTTCATGCCATTTTTTAAGAAAACATCTTTCCATTATATAATCTGAAAAACAGATGCAAGCCAGAGTTCCATTCTTCTCTCCCCAAACACAATCTGCTTTAAAGCTGCAAATCAATCCAACATGTCTCAGATGTCTGCCTCCAGCTGACTTCTCCCTTTAAATACAAACACTGCAGATTCCCAAGGCCTGTTACTCTGACAACCCTATAATGCCATCCTTTAGACTCTCCGAGCTCTGTAAATCTCCATTCCATCACAGCTTGAAATGGACCAGTCTATTTTCACTGCTCAAGATATGGAAAGCTATAAAACCAGCTTCCACGGTAAACTCATCAGTTTATAAAATTGTTTCAGTATGACCTAAGCACCCATCAATGAAGCAGATAAGTTGCAGCTTTTAACATCTTATTTTATTTGCAATCCAATTACTCAGTGCTGTTTCATATCTACAGCTGGGAAGAAAAACCCCATTAATATCTGTAGTGACTCAGGCTGAGAAACTGCTGGCCCAGTACAAGAAGAGGTGACTACATGCACTTGTATGAGGCACACCAGGTATTTGACAGATGGCGTTTTAGCATCTTTAAGTACCTAGTGGTACGAAGAGCAAGCACTTCCAAAGTGCATTGGTGCAAATTACTAAACTCCAACATATGGACAAGCACGCAGGGGAGTATGCGCTTAATGGAGCCAACCAGTTACCATCTTTAGGAGGTTAACATTTCTTCTTAGCCACAACTCCAAAATTTCCAATGCCCTGCCATAAAGCAGTGAGATATCCATTCTTCATAGAAATGGTAACCTACAAAAAGGCCACTACTTGTCACAATAATTAGTAGCTACGTGCTATACATCCAATGTCTTTTTTTTTTTTAAATTAGAGGGGAAGGAGAGGCATTAATAATTTGGCGTGTTGGAAGCTGAGTCCTTTTTTCAGCCTTAAAAACAATGCAAAGAGAACACAGTTTATTTTAAAAGGGGCTAAACGCATGCCTTGCTAGCAGCAAACACGATGTGCAGTTTCCATAGAAACAGAGGTTGGTATTATTAAAAGAAGAGAGGCATTCTCTGGCTGGTTCTCCCGAGGGACCCTCATTTACAGCTGGTATTGGGTAAACTGGGTAAGTGAGTTCTACCACCTGTTGTTAAAGATCGTTAGATATGCCTCTTTAAAGCTTTATTAACTCTCTGCTAATTCATGACAGAAGCGTGAGGAAAATCATTACCCCCTACCTATACGTTCTTCTGGAAGAAGATTTACATTAAAAATCAAAACCAAAGTCATATCCTCCTTTAAACTGAGTTGGCTTTGAAGGATGCTACTTGCCATTATCCTGGTAGAAGAATAGAGATATAATTTTGTCTCTGTCTCACAATCAAAAATATTTTCCTCTGGTTGAAGACTTCAAAGAGTATACGCCTGAATAAAGAGAACAGGAGGAAACTTCTGAAACTGGAAAATCAAGTAGTAACAAAACTACAAGGCATTATTTCGGAATATTACTGAAGATTTAAAACTAAAGTTATGCATCTGACTATCTATTGACTCATATGTCCTGTAGTTAATCCAACTTTTTAATGCCATGAGATACTTTCAGATGTGATAATGTTCCAGTCTATTTTTATCTGATTTCTATACACTGATGTTGTTCAAGTCATTGCTGCTCTTGGCCTTTTCAGCTTTCAGGACAGAGTAAATGGCACACTGGGAAAGGTATGAAAAAGAGATCTCCATCTCCATGCTCTGAAAACAGTATGTTAGGTGCTAAAAATCCAGCTAATCATGTTATAGCATCCTGTTGTCCTACATAAAAAATATAAGGCTGGTTTAGTGAGAGGCGGCTGGAGCTGAACATTTTGTATTATCACTTTTCTTTCAATTTTAAAGCATGATTTCTTCATGTCTTCTGCAAATCCTAAACTGAGCTGCCCATGTTTTCCAGTTATACCTGAGGCCATAGGAAACAATGGGCTTGGTGATCTACACGTTTTTACTTATTTGACTATTCCACACAAGGAAGATGAGCAACTTTTAGCAAATACAGGAACCACACAGCCGTCATGCTCTGGCTAGTGTTTCAGGATCATACATAGTCCAGATATAAATGGTTTGCAAGGCTTGATATAAAACACAGGTCTGGACTTAGAAATATAAAAAATCTTAGAGCTAGTGTGGGACACTTCACAAACTACAATTCCCCTTTGATCCCCCTGGTTTTTTGTCCATCTAAAGTGATACATTTTTAATAATTCCACTAGGACAGGAGGAGCTGGCATCACTCTGTCAGCACACTGATTATGGTGCATGGACTTCATATCTTGATATTGCTTCTGGAAACTTTTTTCAATGTATTTCAAGGAAAAAAGAAAAGAGCTGCTTTGAAGTATCTGCTACAGAAGCCAGATTATCACTTGTTTTCTGTTTGCTGTCACACTTGAAAATGAAATTCATAGAAAGACAAGTTAATTATATAAGCTTATTATAAGGTTTCCAAGCTTCTGTTCTTCAGTGAGAAACAGAAGGTCAATGTGCATACAGGAAGGACATATAAAATTATCTGTCTCTTCTTTTGCTCTCAAACAGCTTCTCTTTTCTCTCAATTTGCCAGGGCAGTTAGCCAGCACTGTTCCTAAAGCTGCCTGTTGCAGCAGGAGTCATCTCTTAAGTCCTCCTATCTCAGCATGATGACCTCAAAGAGAACCACACTGAGCTCTTCAAAATACGAATTAAAGTTTACAAAGGCTGAAGCCTGGATATGCTGATGCAAAATGGTAATGCAAAAGAATTTGGGTAGGTAATGTAACTACGGAAAGAAACTGAGACTTGTACTCGCTCTGCATTATAAAGTCTGCCCAGACTGGAGAGACTTGGTGAGTTTTGCATGGCATTTCAATGTACCTGCTTGTTTCTGCTCTGAGGCTGCCAGTTACGGGTTAGAGAGATGAGCAACAGAAGTGAGGGCCCTTCAGGGAACAAGAAGAGAGCTAGTTACAAGAAAACACCTACTTGCTTGCTGTGGGGTATGCAGGCTGAGGTCAAATCTCTGTTCAGACAAATGCCATCCTGAAAAAACTATATAATATGTTGACAAAAGAGAAAAGAAAGTGAGCAAGCTGCAGTAATTTGGGAAGAGATAAGTTTATGCATACATATATGTATAAATCCCAAGTATGCACGTAACACCTTCAGCAGGAATGGAGAGTGAACTGAGACTTGCTGTGTGTGCTTGAGACAGCTGGACATCCATCCAAGCTCTCAGAAAGGTAGGCAGAATGCAGATGAGCAGATGTGTGTGTTTAACACTTTTCTGCCTGCTCAGTGTCTGTGGGTAAGTGAGCAACACCTCCACCCAGCAAAAGCTGCTCCGATCTGCGCCAACCAGCTGCTGCTTGCAGACGTGCAGAGGAAGCACCAAGCACCCACCAAAGACAGCTGGGCTCTGAACACCCCTGTGAGGGCATGGTGGAGAAGCCACCCCACAGGAATATGTGGGTGTGCCCAGACATCAGACAAATTATGGGCAGGTATCAGGGGTAGGGAACGGAGTAAGCTGGTGATCCGGGTGAGCATAGCGTGAATCACAGGACTCCAGTAGGGACCTGTCCATGCAGGACTGCCCTGGAGAAAGGAGGCACACAAAGAGAAAAAGAGAATGAAATAAACCTGCCCATCCCTTTGAAAGGACACCCTTCAGGTTTAATTTTATATAAGAAAGTTTTCTTAGGACAAGGCAAGGAAAAACTCTCTCGGGAAATACATGATTTCCTTTTCGAAGAAAAGCACTGTACATAGCAGAACAAAATTTAGAATTTAAAAAAGCAAGCATTTGACATTTAGGGGAAGCCTGTACAACCTTAATTATTTTGCTGTATGCCTACAAACTGTGACACAGTTTTATGATGTACCTTTTCTTTTTTAACCTTCCTCTCATTCAGCACAAGATTCTCATGCAGCTAGCAGCTGTTTAATATTTGCATACTTCTTGCTTTTCAGTGTGCAGCTCATCAAATGTCATTTACTGCACTCCGTAGCCTCATCTGAAGGTGGAATTATTCTCTGTTGGCTGCATTTCCCCTCACTATGTTATCTGAGTGCCTCTTAGACCTGAATGTATTTCTTTAATATCCATGCAAGGTGGG
This sequence comes from Rhagologus leucostigma, assembly GCA_013397725.1. Taxonomy (NCBI): domain Eukaryota; kingdom Metazoa; phylum Chordata; class Aves; order Passeriformes; genus Rhagologus; species Rhagologus leucostigma. The sequence goes on from VZTD01004116.1 coordinate 264,288, forward strand.
AGGGAGTAGTTATCTCATCTTCCAAGATGAGAACCTGGACATGGGAATTAGTTTCCTAGGAGGACTTAGGATATAATTTGTAGCATCTGCTTTTTAAATGCTCTGCCATTTAGTGCCTGGCCCATCACAAACACAGCAAAGAACATCGTTAGCTAACTGAGGAAAAGTATTGGCAAGAGGGGAGCAGACTCAGCACTGTTTTTCCAAGAGTGGGAGATTTCCATTCCCCTCAAGATTCACTGCCAAGCACCTACCTCTAGGATTAAAGGAGAAAGCATCAGGCAATGGATTCAGTGCCATTCTTCCTGTGTTCCGTAGCCTGTAGGTAATAGCTTTTGTCTACACTAGAGAAAATAAATTTAAATCCTTCTTCTGCATAACTAGATTTAATTTGGATCAAACCTAATTGGATGTGACAGTACTGAAATTGAAAACAAATCTATCATGTCATAACATCACCAGGTATTGCAGTACTTGTAGGTTTAAGTGACTCATGGTTTAGAGGGTGTTTTTTACTTCTCAATCCCCACTGTTCTCCCACTGCTACATTCTTGCTGTGGAGCTGGGATCTGATTCTGTGGATTTTTTTGCTATGAAACTCTTCCCTCCACCTCCCCTCAAAGGCAAGGGATTTTCAAACTGAACAATGTTTTCTGGACTCCTGACGCTGTGGATGCAGGAGGAGATCCCTCTACTCTGTGCAGCAGCACTACCTGGAAAAACAAGAGGGCTGAGGTCAGGATCCAGTGGGTTTGGGAAGTGCAGGACTGGGCTGGGCCCCCAGCATAGGGCTTCCAGCTGGCATTGCTGACAGTTCAGTATCACAGCATAGTAGAATACGTTTATTATCAGCAGACATTTCTTTCTATGGCATTGATATGCTGTCCAAAACTAGTTTGGGCTGTCAGTCTTGCCCTATTAAGCTCATTTTATGTAACTACCTCTTCACCATGTCAGGAACTACAACCTACCTTTCCTGTCTCCCTGATGCTGGCCTCAGTACCCACAACCTCTCCCTTTTTATTGGAAATTTTGAACCAGAGCTGAGTCCATTTTGTGAACCCAGCTGAGAATAACCTGTGGAGCAGGATTTATGCAGCTCAGAACTTTCAAGCTGTAAGTGGTTCTCTGCACAAACATAGCAAAAAGGAGCTATGTACATCTTCTGGTTACTACACCTCTGAATATCTTCCTGCACATTTCCCTTAGGATACAGGGCAGGTATTTTAAAGTAAAGGGCATTTAAGTAACCTTGACTGGCCACACTATAATACCTACCATCTTTTTTTTTCAGCATGTTTGGCTTTATACATTGAAGGAGAGCTCCTATTGAATTCACTTGAGCCTGATGTGTAAACCTGGAGTAACATGGTGAAATAAGTAGAGCTACAGGCAGAGCTGAAAAGAGGAACAAGCAATTGGGAGTCTCATGCAAATTCTCACGAATTATTCCATCTGATGACTTTGGAGACAAAAATAGCTGTCTGAAAAATTGCCTTTAATGTAAACTGAAGCTTTGAACTCCACAGCAGTACTCGTTGCAGAGCAAAGACCTTGTTTGGGTATTAAATCTTAAATGTTAGTACTTGCAATGTAAAGACTCTTGAAGAAGTTACTTGAAAAGGAATGGAGTAAAATTAAAAGGAAGAAAGTAAACCATGACTATAAGTCTGACACGAGGGACAAGGCAGCATAAGGTGTATCAAGAAACTGAGAAAATTACTCTAGTTTTTAAAGATCATAGTTAAAAATGAATTTTTGCGGAATATTAAATGACACTGAGACAGGCTCTACCCCAAAACAGACCTTCCTTAGCACTGTGGGATGATGGAAGAAACCAACACACATTTTAAGAAAGGTCTCATTGAGCGCAATGCCACTTGCCCTATATATTTCCTATTGCCCTATTGCATCAGTGCTTTTGGAATAGAACAAAAATGATTTCACTGGTAGAAAAGTGCCAGAACAGGGGGAGGCAGCTTCACAGAAAAAAAGAAGTGGTAAAACACTGTGTTTGGAAAGTGATGATATTTTCATTCCAGTCTTATACCGCAAAGAGTGAGACGCGACTAAACACTCTGTTCCATGGAAAAGCCAAGCAAAACACCTGATCATAAGTAATAGTGTCTTATTAAAGTGCAAAAAAAAAAAGGTATATCTTCATCTGAAAACAGCATCTTCTGCCTCACCCAAATTGTTTTACATGTAGTTTCTGCTGATTTCAGTGGCATTTTAGAAAAATTTTGGTTTCTTTTTTTCAGAGTATACCAGGAGGATGAACAAAAAATTTTCTCTCCCAAAAGTAATCAGCTGCCAATGCAGATGGGAATACTCTATCACAACCAAGGGGGAGTTTTTCTATCACTCCTTTTTGCCACACCTGGCTGATCTTGAGTAATCTTGAGTGATCTTCTCTGATCTCCTCAGACCTGAGTGTGGTAACTGCACAATGAAGAACCAGGTTAATAAAGCTTACTCTTTAAACTGTTTAACTGAATTTACGTTGATTGAAGCAAATGAAGCTTCCGTTTACACAAGAAGCAGTTCACACAGCAAGAAGAAAACAAGCAATTCAGCCATCAAGTCTGATGGACAGTAATTTCCCATAGATGAGCAATGCCAAGGGATAAGTGGCCCTTCCCTTTTTCCCACCACCACAGCTGGGTTCAGACCAGAGCAGCTGCTGGCAATCAGATCATCCATCGTCTCTTTCAGAAAGACTTCCACTTTAAGAGCCTGAGTTGGGGTTTAAAGCCACCAATTAGGCAATTTAGGGAAATTACTTTTTTATGCAATGATTATACTCGAGTCACTGAATAACACAAAATCCATATCTTCCTATGTCATTTTTATGCCACAAATCTATATTTTGCCACCATCAGAAATGTTCAGAGAGCTAATGTGGTGTGACGGCAGTCCAAATGAAATTAATCTGCAAACCGCGATAGTAGCTTGAGGTTGACAAGAATTTCTTCCCAGCTGGAAACCGCAGAGGGAGAGCTTCACAGATCACTTGGTCAGCTATTTGCCCCATTAAACATCACTGACTGATATCAGTGAAGGCTTATCAATCACCAGAGTCTCAGAGACTGTGAAGAGATTAGGAGCAGTACAGTTTAGTAAGGAAAATAAAGTCCCTGGTGGTTTTTCTACATCCTCCAGTCTGCTTTGCTTTGTAGTGAAATTTTAATAGGAATTCAAGAAAAAAAGATGGAGAAGGAATGAGGACGCATTTCTGTCTTTTCTCGCCTAATTCCTTCTCTAATGCTGTAGGAAATTGCTGGCACAACCAGATTATCAGAGTAACTTCTCTGTAATTGCAACTTGTCTTGTGGTAAAGGCATTATACTTTGCTCTCCTTCTGTTACCACAGACATATGTGGCCGTAACTTTGCCCTGATTTCACAAGATGAAGACAGAAAATGCTGCTGTGTTGCTCTATTTCACTTGGTCATAATGGCTAAAATTAATGTAAAACCCTGCTAGCTGATGATTGAAAATAGTGAAGTTTTTCTTTCTGACGCTCTCATAGATAAGCTGTCAATTGCTTTGATTTAGCATCAGTGACAAGTTAAGACCATTTTATTTGCTAAATAAGCAGCTTTCATGCTTAAGCACATACTGTAATACTGTTTTACAGTTTGCAAACTATAATTCAAATAGAAAAATGGAATGTTTCACAAATAAAAGCCAAAATCCCTTCTTCCACTTTTTTACTGTTTGCAGTCCTTTCTTTCAGCTGGAAGACAAAATCCTAAAAAAGCTGAAATAAGAGATTCTAAATATGCAGCAACAAAACACTAATTGCATGTTTAGAAAAGGTCATAAGTCTTAAAACTCCCTAAGCTATCAGTTTTCTGCTTGGAAAGTAGTCTGAACCTGGGACTCTTTATTTGCATCCTGGCAATGTTAATTTCAGAACATGAATAGAAATATGAACTCCTAAGGTGCAGATGTCAGGTGAATGCCATTCTGAATCAGTGACAACAGCTTCTCTGGGAAAATACAGCTGTGCTCCATGTCAGTGAGCAGAATGACCACTGATCCATTGCCAACTTAGTTTACATTCTGGAGTAAATCTAGCCAGGATTTCTAGGAAGAATCACATTTAATAACAGAGAAAACATGCTGAGTTAAAGGGAGTGAGTTCTGATGCCAGTAAATGATTCTTCATATTATAAATATCTTCCCAATCACTGCTTAGGCAACATTTTCTTATCTACAAAGCATCTGGTCTGTGTACAGGCACAGCTGCATATCTTTGAAGCTCAACAACACATAATTTTACCATTCCAAAACCAAAACAAGTAGAATTTACTAAAAAAACTCCAAACTTGCAGAAATAAGTGTCTGATCAAAATGGATAAAACTGAAATGGTATAATTTTTCTATAGGGAGTAAATTTCTAATGTCATTTCTAGTTTTAGTTTGAACTTTATGTTTCAGAGTCTTTTCATCAGTATCAGTGCACTCAAAATTGAAATGATTTTCAATTTAAGACAGTAGAACGGAAGAAGTCTTAACAAATGTCAGATCTCTCAAGGTGAAGATGAAGCATGTTTTAAAGATCAATCTAAGAAACCTGAATAAATGAGCACCCTGAAGCACCTACCTGTTCCTATGGGCTTTACTTCTAAATGTGCCTTCTGTCCGTGAAGGAGAAAGGCTATGTGGGCATTAATGCAAACAGCATAAGGAGATGGAGGTAGCTGATATCATTCTTCTATTTCCATGAAAAACGTGGAAGTCCATCTATTTCAAGAACTGACACACAGTCTCACTGTTTGAAGCGTGTTGCATCTGCGCTTGATATCTCACAGTGACAGCATCTGACCCAATGGTTTTGGTTGTAAGGCAATGAGATTTCTCTCCTTCACAGCACACAGAGAATGGAAGAGGAACCGAACTGACTGCCCTCAAGTTTTCACAGCAATAGTCATTTCAGAAAGTTTTGACGGTATTTTTCAAAGCAATTTGATGTGATTGTACTTCTAACCTCAACTCCAAATGAGCTCACCTCAGAAAACTGTGAACAAGTGAACAATAGAAGTTAAAATTCATATGACTGCCTGATAAAGTAACGCATGATTGCCGTGAAGAAGCAGCCAGTCTGAGCACTCATTTGATGTAATTTAGATATGTTGTAAAAGCCTCTTCTAAAGGCTCCTTTTTCCCCAAAAAAATGTATAATTGAGAAAGACTGAAACATGTAGCTTCAAGCACAGCATTAATTTTGTTCCAACTATACTGACTACATAGCAAAGGCTCTTGAGAGTTCTAAAATGTGCACATACCCTCTTTGGTATGGATTGCAGAAGTATGCTTGATATTGAAAAAGTCCTTCCAAACAGATAAACTTTGATAAAATACATATTTAAAGGATAATTAAATTTACAATATTCTTAGGAGTTATTTCCCCGTTTTTCAAATTCTTCTCCTTAGGCAGTAGAATGTCATCTTCATAATAAAGGCAATACAGCATTTCTGTGTATAACAGTACTCTTCAGTTTTTCAGGACTAAATATCTTGTCCTACTGAAGGAATTATTCATTCTAACTGAAACACAATCGAAATCTCACCTATATTTTATCACTTATAATTGATTTAGAAAAAAATAAATGGGAAGCTGAAGGATAACTTCTTTGGAAAAATGTGGTGAACATCTAATTAATGGATGAATGTCTGGAAAAAGGCCTGGAATCAGCAGCCTTTGGTACCAGGTCAGCTTTAGGTACATGTACGAAACAGTAGTGATGATACTTCATAATTGCACCTGGAAAAGGCCAAGCATATGTATTTACAAGTAGGAAACAGCTGAGTGAGTTGACAGAATGCTCCGTGCCCACTGGGAACACCCCCAACCTGGCAAGTGTGTCTGCAGTGCTCTGCTCAGGTCTCTTTTGCAGAGCAAGAGGACTGATGCATGACTTTTCACTGTTCCCTGTCAAAAAATGTAGAAGTAGTATTTCCACACTGATATATAGGGATCTAAAAATTTTGCCTTCTTAGAATAAAAATCTCTGTAGAAATGTACCATTCATCTTTGCCTACCATCCTTTCGGTCCCTCTTTAAAAGCTGTCTGAGTAAAAAGAAAAAGACCCAGAGACTCTGTATTTTGCTTCAAGATGACAAAAGAAATTACAGGAAGCATTTGAATTTTAGTCAGTTCGGCATTAATTTGGAAAAAGTTCACTGACTAATGGAATTACAGTGGGTCTGTATCAGCATAATTGAGTGGAATCTAGTCTTGTGCATTATAATGTGGGCCGATCTTTTTTTTCCTAAGTCATAAATTAGGGCTTATCCAATTGCACTCTAACAGAACATGGATTATTTTCCTCTTCTGAAAAGAATTAATGACAGGTAAACTTGCATACACTGTAAATCAGTAGCAGTTTGCTAAAATTTGCTATGAGAAAGTCATTTAATGTCTCTTCAGCAAATATTTGGAACTACTTGCTAACTCTCATGCAAGTGATACATGCCCAAGTACAGCCTGGGTGACAATATTAGGCTATACTGAACAGACTTACACCCACAGATGGGTTCATTACATTTTGCATATGCTGGTTATGTAGCATCTAGCTGGAAAATTCCTCTGGCAGTGCTGAGAAGGGGCTTTATATTGCAATAGTCACTTAACACTCACAGTACTGTACAGAAATAAGCCAAGAACAGAGGGGGAGGAAGAGGAAGGACTGGAATAATTTCTGCATGAAGGAATGCCAGTATTAAAACTATAATTTTTTAAACTTCACCTGTTCTATTTCAAGGATATTAAATACCCTGACTGAATCCTTTGCTGTCTTGCATGTGTAAATTATTGGGTGAACTTTAATTATTAAAGATCAACACCTATGAAGTGCATAAGACAAAAATAATATGAGGCACATATACTAGGAAACACCAGAAATATACAGGCACACGGAAATTATTGCTTTCACCGAGATTTATGTTGTACAAAATTTTGGTCAATTATTGTGCATGTTCAAATAATTTTTTTAAAAGACTTCTCCACATCTGTCAGGATAAGCACAAAAAAAAAGATGGGTTTCAGTTCAAGCTTTGGATTTTCTCTGAAGATTTTTTATTAAAATGGTAATTATATCTAACCGAAATTATCAATATGCCATAAAAATCTAATCATTCACTGGGGTGTGGCCTAAACATCCTTTTATTCACGCAGGTGAATGAAATGTTAAGTAAGACCACTTAAGTATGTGGAAATGCAGAGTACCAGATGCTCAAATTTACTATTTTGCTAAGTTCCTCGAAACCAGCTTTTAAAGACAGGATGTAGCAAAGTTCATGAACTATTTTGTGTCTACTGATCTCAAATGCTGGGGCCAGTCACACCTTGCTGACAATGAGCCAAGGCATTTGCCAGTCTGTCCTTCCCAAGAAGACTCTGGAATTTAGTTGGAAAACAAAACATTGGCATGAAAACTCATACTGAGAAGTGTTAGCCTTTGGATGATTTTCAGCTTCTGTTTTTTTCAACACAAAGTTAAAATACAATGCAAAAGCTCCTCTTGTTTTCCCCTCAGTTCCAGTTAGCAGCATGAATGATAGAAATAGTCCTGGTTCAACCTAAGCCACATTATCCCTGAGCTAAGGGAAGTAGAAGAGGTGGCATTGTGTATCTTGATACAGGAAAAATTCCCTGGTTTTCGTACTTAATGATACATTTCTATGCAAACATAATCTAGGGTACCTTAACACGCCTAGAATGGTACTTGTATCTGTAGTCCTCTGCATCTGAATGTACAGAAATGTGGTACAGTACAAACTGTAGCCTGAATTAATTACACTGAACATTTGAATGTGCAACAAGTTGTCTGTCAAACTCCAGTCACAGAACTGTGGGCATGAAATCCTAAGGAAACTACTTAAGCCCTCCCAGAAGAAAACTCTGAATCAAGGCTATTTACGCTACCCATGGGCACTCACATCAGAGGCATGGGAAGTCTGTGCTCATGTCACCCAAGACTGTGAAAAAGTCATGCCAGGAGCGGGTTTGATTACAGGCTGCAGTTCCTGGCAGCCCACACAAAACCTTAAAAATGCAAAACTCGCACCATGTAGCAACTGAAGACAGTCTTTATTTATTCATAGTAAGACCTTTTCTTCTTCCATCCGTCCATGAAAAATTGAATAAAAAGGAGAAAAGAAAAAAAAGAAAAAAGACAACAATTTAAAAAAGAAGTGTTATGAGACACCTGTCAAACAAAGCAGATTCCAAATGGCTCCCAGAGCAAGTGAACCCTCCTCTACCTTCAGCTTCCTCTTACAGATGTGCACTGAAAGCCTCTGACTGAAGCCAGTAAGGTAAGGGTGTGACCAGAAGGTTGTTCCATGCATGTGTGCACGCACATGCACACAGAGTGATCATTTAAAAACATCAAACAGGTGGCAGGGGTGAACAGAAATCATTCTATGACAGTCGGATCTGCACTGAGGATTCTGGTCTGAAAAACAGACAGGAGGAATCTGCTTCCCCCAAAACCCTTGACATGCATGTTATTAAAAACCAATCTTAACAATCATTTCTTACCCACCTATGCAATGACTGCAGTGTTTTATACATAGTTAGCAAAAGAAAATATATTTCCAGATGCATGTGATCTTTTTGACACTTACTAGGAATACATTAAAAAGCTATTTCCATTCTGCTTGATGATACAGTATTTCAGATGTAGCTGCTGGAGCCCATGTGTCTGTCTTAGGCTCTTCAATAGTGCTTATTTGGGTAGCCAGCATCACAAGTTCATCTGTTGTGAATAGAAGTGATTTAATTTTGTAAAATACTGCTCTGTATAACCAGACACTGATGATCCTGTTTAATCAGTGTCCAAATGTTAGAGACAGAAGATAAATTCCAGGAGATTTTCTAAATGTTATGATTTAATGAGGCACTTCACTCCTGAGCAGAGTGATATCAGCAGGCTGGCTAGTAACTTTGTTAATCTTCTAATCCTGATACTTTTCAGGCATCATCTTGTATTAAGAAGAAGTACACCAACTGTTTTTGCCTCTGCAGCCTCCCCAAGATTAATCTATCTGCTCACCTGTTTTGCTTCAGTCTTTTGCTGCCTTTTTCAGTTGCTTCCCTTAGGTACATCCAGCTTAGCCATGCAGCAAATGCATGGTCTACAAAAGCTATTCCAAACAGCCCACAAAAACTAGTATACTTTTTTTTTCCTCAATTGATCAGATTCAGAGTAATCCCAAGTCAATTATATGTCAAAGATACTTTTGAAAATTTGAGCTATAAATTACATTGATTCAGGTAATGGAGATAGAGTGTGAGTAAATAAATAGCAAATAACAAGAATTTTCTTATTCTATATTGCATCAAATTAAATGAATATATCTGTCTCCCTAGTTTTGGTGTTTTCTTCTTTCTCATAATTTTGCTCTTCTCTTCTTTTTTCTCTTTCTGTCCTCCCTGCTTTTTGCTATAACCACTACAGTCTTCTTCATCTTCCTTCCCCCTAACTTTATATATAGTGCAGTCCTGCTACATCTCCTTTCCTTAGTTCTGTAAAACACTTATTTACGCTTTGCACATCACATCTATTGCTCCACTATTAGCCCTTGTCACTCAATGGTAACAAAAGTGGTTATACCACTACTGAACACAAAACTTCCCCTCCACAAACTTCAGCTCTGCTGAAGGCTCCATTTCTGCCTCTATTCACTTTTCCAAGTGTCTGGAACATGATGACCAACTTTACTTTGACCAAACAGTAAGACTCCGGCCAGGACAGATAACTACTGGGTTAAAAGCATTTAGTGGAGACATCTGCTTTCAGAGCCCAGAGTTTCCACGACTTGCTTAATTCACATAGACAGAACTGCTGTCTTGCTTAGCTACAAGAATCTCATGATGCTCAAGACCAGCAGTGGTTAGTGGAGCTGCTGCCCACCCACTAGCAATGTCAGATATCTTGCTTGTTCTTATCCTTTATTTATATAGGATATTTAGTTCTGTGTCAAGTCTACAAAAGACTGGATAAATGTACGGGTGACAAAGCTTTGCACCAGAGTTTCAAAGAAATGCTAGATAAATATTTAAACACCTGGAAGAAAAATTCTAAAGCCTTTTTTACAATCTTGCTAAATATTTCTAATAACAAATCCATTTATAATGCTAGCTATTTACCTTCATCTTGAATTCATCTGATTAGGCCACATAAATGTTTGAACTACTGTGGCAATGAATCACTAAGCAATATAGCTGTGTTCATGCAAAAATTATCTGTAAATGCATATGCTGCTGACTCACCTTCTGGACAGTATTTCATAGCTACACTGTAACTAGAAGCCAATTTTGAAAACACTTCTGGGAGCTACAGGAAATATTTAACAGGTAAATTTTCCTAAACAGTATCTATTATACAGTTTTGGAGCCCAGATTAATGCTCTGAGAGCTTCTCAGGACACATCAGGTCTGACCCCAGGCAATTAAACACATCAGAAATTGCGGTTGCCTACAATATGGCAAAGTAAACAGCTCGTCTTGCATGGTCCTGCCTGTCTGTTCTAGGTTTGACCTGACCAGGTCATTGGAACAAAGATTCGTGGGTTGATTACAATGCTATTTCTTAGGTCCTGGTCAGCTTCAAACCAAGTTCTTGCCAGATACAATTTTGATGTAAACAAAATTGCAGTTAACACATGCCCACTGCGTAACAATTCCAATCCAGCCAATGACACCGAAAGGTACAGCTATTGTAATTTGTTTAAGAAGAAATGTTATAAGACGAATAAAGCCCTAGTGGTAATTAACAAGACTTCTATTAATTAAATTCTATTTTGGTGATGCCATGATGATTCTTTGTTTTTTCATATACCCCTCTTATACACCTTTTTATATATCCTTTTATACAGCTTTTATGTATCCTTAGTGCTTTTAGCCCACATACTTGTAATTCCCCAAGTCTGGTAACTAGCTGAGACCCAAAGTTCCGTTAAGCCAGGAGACCAAACATCCTGGAAGCCTCGCAGTTGGGGGTTAGAAAGCCCCAGACACCATATGCTCTCCAGAACACATTCTGTAAACCAAGATAGGCCCATCCAGGGGGAAGGTTCCTCAGGACGGGGGCTTCTCTTGAGCCTCTCATTGGGGAATCTTTGATGGATATGCTAATGTGCGAGGTCTATAACTGTATACGAGAATCATCGTGTGTGTGCATCTTGGGTGTGCATTCTGGGGTGCATTTCGATGCATTCTACCCGGATGTGGTGCACCTGAGGATCCTTAATAAATACCGAGGTAAAACCCTTTTTTCCCCTCTAACCGTGTTTGGCTTTTAATTCTAAGCCCAGGGAAAGACAACACTGGGTGTAATTTATAGTGTCCCTACTGCAAATGGAAGTTTGTTTAATAGCCATACTGGCAGTAAATATCACCATACTTTATTTAATTTCCTATCTTTGCTGCCAAAGCACCTTCACAACTCTTAAGTGTCCCAACAACCTAATGGGAAACAACTAGGTTTTTAATATAAAGCAATTTCTTTTGCAGTCGTTCAAAGTCTTAAGTTGGAGCTATACATACAAATGTTTGTGTGAAAGAAGATTCCTGTTTTTAATCTATTATCAGCAAAGATGCACTTCCATAACTTTATCCGTTAAACCAATTATGTTACAGGAACTAATCCTGCATACAAGATTTTTGCATAATCTGAATATTTTCTTTTTTATTATTCCATTTCTGGTTCCACAGAACAAATTGAAGTCACTGAATTAGTTTCATTTGTAGACATTCATAATAGTATGGGCACATTATGAATCTGAGTCTACAGGCTATTTTCGGCTGCATGTGTGTATCTTATGAGCCATTACAGAGACTAAGAGTATTTTTAAAAGATTGAACAAAGTTCTTGTCTTTTTTGGGTGAATTTTTTTACTTTGAAATTCTTCCAGATTGAAATCAGACTGTTTGCAATTTTTTAAACATAGTAAATTGAAATCAGGCATTAAAAAAACCTGTATTTCCACCTAAATAAGTTTTAGACAAGTCAAAGAGAATATTTTACTTAAAATGTGTGAGTCATTCTCCCTCATTCTCAAAGCAACAGGATAATTGCACTGCTCTGAGTGTCAAGAAAGGAAACACCAGCATAAAATTCAGCAAGCACTTTCCTACCTTCTTATTGTACCTGTGTGTTTTCACTTTTTACAGTCCAGACACTTTAGTACTAATGTGTGTCTTACAGAGGTGAATTCTGAAAAATGGACTTATCACGAACATTGCTTTCTTCCTGAGGACAGATCACTTCCCATCACGCAGCTAACATTAGAGGTGGCTGTAACAAAGATATGTAATATAGCAAAATATATGCTGACTTAAGAGTAGTGCTCATCACTATGAGTGGCCAACAACCTTTTCAATGCAACAAGGGAAGAGAAACTTCTTGTGCTGTACAAGGTCAAAAATAGACAATCTGGTACTCACTGAACGTGCTGAGAGAACTTCCAGACACCGTAAAAGGCTAGTTCATTTTCTTTTCTTCTTGGAGTAGCACGAGATAGATTAGCCAAAAGAGTAGCCCCTCAAAAGAAGTGGAAGCATCCTGGAACTGTTTGATTTCAGGAGCAACACAATCACTGCAGTCACCATTAGCAACAAAAGACTTGCATCTGTTATACTCAAAAGCATCCTTCAGAGATGATCTCTGAAAAAATGTGAATGGTTTCTGACACCAATATTTTTCACAGATTATAAGATTTGAGGGAATGGCCTGAAGTTGTGTCAGGGGAGGTTTAGGTTGGATATCAGAAAAAGGTTCTTTTCCCAGAGGTTGGTCAGGCACTGGACTAGGCTCCCCAGGGCAGTGGTCACAGCACCAAGCCTGGCAGAGCTCAGGAAGCGTTTGGACAATGCTCTCAGGCACATGGTGTGACTCTTGGGGATAGTGCTGTGCAGGGCTGGGAGCTGGACTCCATAATTCTTGTGGGTCCCTTCCAACTCAGCATAGTCTGTGATGCTGTGATTTGATTTTCATAATCCTAGCCAAGTGTTGTAAACACACTCTTTTTCTTCCAGTATCACTCTCAGACATCTACTTTCAGTTCTCATCAGCCCTTGCTTGGAACTAATTTTGGCAGCAGACTCGACAAAGAAGGCAGATGAAGGGGCTCTCTATGCAAGTCTTCTGTCTCTCAGAGCTTCATGCTCATCTGGCTGCTTGATGTTGAAGGTTTTGTCTCCTTGCAGCCTCTGACACTGATGATGTTGAAGGACACAGCTGTATTACTGCTCAGAAATATCCTGCAACCTAATTCTGGTGCAATAAGGGCTACAGCATCAATGTGATTGTCTGCTTACAAATCCTCTCAGCCGGGTTAATTAACCTAGACAGGATGTTAATATGTACTGCTTTGCTGCCCAGGGTAGCTTGGATATACTCCCAGGGCACTACACTAGGTCATGGAGATGCACCAAAAGACAAAACTTGAGAAGTTATTAGAGATAAAATATTATGAGGAAAGAAGCATTTTGCTTCCAGATGCCATGATCAAAATCACTTAACAGAACAAACAACAAGAAATATGGTCTTCCATTGTCAACCCAACGACATTTTTCAGAGACAAATGTGACAGAACTGCAAAGAGAGGCAGTTTGGGAGGAAACATTTCAAACTGGTTGAACCAGGTTGAAGACAAGATATGGCCTTCAGGGAAAGGTTTTTGCAAGTAGATTTTAACATCTGTAAGAAAACAGGTTGAACTTCTCCTTTATTATATAGGTTCTGTAGGCTTCTACAGAAAATAAAATTACAAGTTTATATGTCAAGAATTGCAATTAAAAGTTCATCTTTGCCCCTAAAACTCACAACCGAATGTGGCAATTGGGATTTCTCAAACAAGCAATTAAATTGTTTTCCATCTGATCTCTACTTTTTGCTCTAAATGGAAACAAAATTGCTTTCCATGTGGAAAAATTTTTCATTGAGAAATGGATAGAAAATGCATTTTATTTCTGTAACCTGTGTGTTACATTAAAAGATCATTCAAAATGAGTTTTAAAATGTTATAATCTGTCAAAGAATTCTGGGCCCAGTGATGTCTTACTCATGCCAAATGTCCCATCTGCTTTCTCGAGTGAATACAGATTAGAAGGAATGGGATTTTAGCTATAGATTGAGAAGGAGGCTTTTGATTCCTAAAAAATGAGAGCTTCCATAAAGGAGCTCAGATGTCTTTACTCGTATTATGCAAGCACAATTGTCTTTCCTTTCCTTACATGGTCAGGTGTGTGATTTAGTAAAGATCTGAAGAGAAACTTTTCTCTTTCTGAAGATTTTGCCACTCAAAATGTAAATACTACTTGGTTTCATATAGCACTTAGGATTTTTGAGGTATTCATTTTTATACAGTAATGAGTCAGATTCTGCCAAGGTAATGCCTGGGTTAGAGCAGATATTATGCATTAAATTACATATTACATGAACTCTTGTATAATATAGATTTTTCCCCCTTTTTAAACATTATTTCAAACCATCTGAAATCCTTTTGAAACCTACTTTGAAATCCATTACTTTCATCAACTCATCAGCTAGAAAACACTATCTTGGATTTCATAAAAATATTAGCTTTCTTCAAAATCACTTTCCTTTCCGTCTTAATACTATAAAAACTTGAACCTCAGCTCCCATTTGTTTAGAGTGTGATTATTATACCAGTAATGAACAGTGCCTATTTATTAATACAAATATTTTGCATTTCAGTGCTAACTTCCGCTGAAGATATCAAGCATGCATTTTAAGGGCGATATTACAGTCGTCATAGGAAATAAACGCAAAACGACCTTTAAGAGCTATTCTGTGAAAAAAAAAACCAAAAACATACAAGCCAAAAGCCCCAAATCCAACAACACAGAAACAGGGAATAGATCATTTTATGTATAGTCCTTTGCTTGAAAATGTTTTTGTATTATTTTAAATACTTATGTATAGATACACTCATTATTATCTAAAAATGAATAAGCGAAAGCTAAACCATACACAGAACATATTCTGGGTTTGTTTTGGCGTGATCTAATTCTGTTTGGGTTTAATTTTCATTTCATGGGGTAAAACTCAAGTTTCAAGCTGCTTCCTTAACCTACTTATCAAGTTTATAAGAAGGTTTGAAAACACATATTAGTCATGAGAAAAAAACTATAGGAGTTCACTAAGCTTTCCAGGATCTAATGTAGTTCCAAGTAAGGCATCAAAAGGATTTTTTTTTTTAATCTGGTTTTGTAAAATTAAGACACATTTAAGATTCACTCAAAATACGTTTTCATTGTAGACCTTATTTGTTGTCAGACTGTCCCCTTTACCAACGCGAATATACAATGGGTTTATTTGAAATGTCGTTGGCTGTTGCTGCTCAATGCTTTGGCCTTGAAAGTGTTGGATTACTGAAATCAGGCTGGGAAAAACAGTGGAGTCCTACCAGAAATAATACTGCTATTTAAGGATGGAACAGTCTAGGAGAGGAAAACTCCTGACAAGAATTAGGGAAGTGGTAATTACTGTTATTCACAAATGAAGAAAATTTCACTACAGATTACCAACCTATAAGCAACAGAATTCACTATCTGAAAAGATTGCCTGCCTCAGTGCAGGCAGTATAACTAACTCCTGGCATTAATTCCAAGCATGAGTCTTAACAGGATCGAGATCTGAAATAACTCTCACTTTCCTAAATCTGATACCGCTTTCATTTTACCTAGCTACATATTTTTTTTTCTATTTGTGTGTTTTTATATCCCTGATTAATTTTTAATTTATAGGTCAAGTATGTAAAATTAACTGCAAGCCATCTGACCAAAAATCACACCCAGCATTCTGTTACTCTGTTGATGATTCCAGGATGTAAATGTTCTCCCCATGTGTCCATATTTTTTTTTAATTGTTTTCTCTGCAATCTTACTGTCTAGTTTATCATTATGACCACAAAAGTTACATCCATTAATCAGGACTTAGATTCATCCCACAGTAACAGCAAATTGTTCATGCATATTCAGTCATCACAGATATTCTGAGCATGAATGTTCCCTCTGACCACACTGCTTTTAGAAGAAATTGAACTCAGTTACAACGTGTTTATTATCTCTAGAAAATAACTCTAGGAGTAATTTAGGCCTAGTCTTGTTTTGAAGCAATTGCCCAGTCAACTGCAGTGTCATAAGCAATGCACAGCTCACGTCAAGTATTTATACAGCAGTACCATAAAGGTATGTGCACATATGGCTCAGGGAGTGATGTGCCAGTAAAAATAGCCCACAGGTCCCTTGAGAAGCTTGAGTTATGGAGCCGTGTAGAAGAAAAAGCCATGCAGAAGAAAAAGCCAACAAAACAGGACTAGTGCTGAACATAGTGAGAGAAGTAAAGATGGGAGCTTGAAAGTGCACTGTATAACGCGGTACTCAGAAATGTTTTCACGGAAAAGAGGAGAGAAAAGAAGTTACTGAGGGTGTCTGTTTAGATGGAATGAAAGGAAGCGTAGTAAACTCAAGGCAAAACGAGATATGAAGCAGGATTTGAGAGGTTCAAAGAGGAATTTGGAACTCATCTCCTATTGTCTTTCAATAGGAGATAGCTGACATTTTTTAATACTCTTTTTCATTACACTGAGCATCACCACCTTGTCTAGGGTTTCTCGGTGAGTTGAACAAATACATCTGGGTTTCTTCATAAGTTCTCTTTTTCACCCCAGAAATAATGTCCATATGAAAAATGGGCTTTGGCCATGTGTCTGGAATTTCCAGATGTCCAGAAGCCCTGGTGGAGGAGTAGCTTTGGCTAGGCTCCAGACATCTGGAAATCCCAAATGGACAGATACTGCACATGCAGAAATGAATAGCACAAACGTTTTGGAGTTTGCTGTGTCCTGGATGCACTGACCCCACTGTACAATGTTGTCTGGGGCATGTCTGTTTGTTCGTGTTTAAGACATACAAAGAGATATGAAAGCACTATTTATGCACTTAAGAAGTGTGGTAGAGATTTTATGGAGATAATTTTTGGAGAACATAAGAATTTCAAGGAATATGTCGTCCTGTACTGAGCAAGAAAAAGCATAAATAGATCTGCCATTGCTATAATTCACTGTAATACTCCTATTTAGAAGGATTTGGATTTCTAAAGCATGGATGAGGAATGAGAACCAGTATCCTGCTTTTATTAAAGCCGAAGGACTAGCTGAAGCTTCAGGACCTCATTTGTACTCATACTAAAGTAAAGAGAAAGTGTATTTTTTTTCTGTAAATGTTGGACTGGTTTACAGTGATGAAGAAGGAGGACAGGCGAGCTGAGGAAGACCATACCTCTGCTCATGATTGTCCCGAGCATCTGTGTTCACCAGTACTATCAATACACCACACAGAAACAGCAGCATTTTCAACCCCAGAGTGAAAAGTGTTGAGTTATTTGATTGGAGTGAAGAATGAGGAGGATGAAGAAGGTGAGAGGGCAATCATCTATCAGCATTTGGCATCTGCAAATCAGGAAGAATTGGAAAGAAGGGGAAACATGGAGAATCAAATGGTAAGGCCTATGCCCAGGGAAGAGATAAAATGAGCAGAGAGAAGGTTATTTGCCGGCAGCAGAAGGAAGTTGTAAGAAAGAGAAGAAATCACTCTGTGGATGAGACAAACAACATTCAGTTAAGCAGGGGAGTGGATTTTCTCAAGGCTCCAAAATGTTCCTGGCAAGCCTGGAACAAGCCACCTGTTTCCTTTTTTCTTGCTTGCTCCTTTTTTTTTTTNACCTAACACTGTTGGGTTAGGTCAGCGTAGGTATTTATCCACAATGCTTAATCTCAGTATACAACTTGCTGAACACATCATTCCTGGGCAATTCCTTGCAGAAACAGCTATACATACATATGTATATTTTTATTGCAGCCCAGTTTGTTTTTAAAATCCCTGACTTGCTAGGCTATGAATAGACATACGGGAAACCTGAAACTTGTTTTGCAAAATACAGTTTACCTATCACGGAAGGCTAACTGTACTTTTCTCTTAACATCATTTCGTGTCAGGGCAGTCAGGACATGGTGCAGAGGTAAGTACAGGGAGGAGATCTCTCATGTGACATTAGATAATTAGAAATGCAATTGTAAATTTGTTGCTTGGCTCCTCGCAGAAATGTTCAGTGAAGCATGATGCAGAAATTCAGGGAAATTTTAGAAGATTCAAGCTCAGATGTGAGAATTGCAAAAGAAAGTAAGCTCAAAAATGACAACAAAAATCAAACTAAGAAAAAAGATTACTTGATCGTGACCATAACCTCCTTGGGTTTCCGCTACGGTCTTATTTCTTACATGTATTTTTCCACACTAGTTCACAATGGCATAGACAATGGCTTTCCTGTTCTCCTGCTTTTCATTTAATAAATACGTGGTCCATGAAATGCCTTACAAGCAGAAAGAAAAACTGTTGGAAATACAATGTGTTTGAGATTGTACCTCACATCAGCAAAAGGCAGAACTGCTATGTAAACAGTCAGGTGACCTTGACCACCAGGACACCCAAAGCACAGAACCAGTTTTACCTGCTCTATGGTTTAGGACATTTCCCCAAATCCTTTCATTTGCTCTGGCCTCAGCTGTGGTGTATAAACTATTGGAAGAACTTGGGAGCTCCAGCCTGTCAAGTGTTCATTTTATCTTCTGTTATGGGTTGTTTATGCTCTGGTCCATACCACAGGTTCGAGACAAGAAAACATTCATTTCCTTGCCAAGGAGACAGGGCCGAACAAGAGGGAAAAACAAGGAGGAGCCAGCCTCTGCAAGCTTTGTATGTGGGAAGCTAGAAACCATCTGCCTGGAGAGACACGGCCTGCTGCAGGACCTGATTCTGCCTGGGGCTGCTGGGAGATGGTCAGCAGTGCTGCAAGGAGGCAGCCGGGCATCCTCCTGCTGGGAAGGAGTCTGTCGCCTCCCACCCTGGGGCCAGCTGCTCTCAGCTCCCTTGCCCTGTGAAGCTGAGGCACAGCCCCGACCCAGGAGGAGGGAATCCTTCACAGACCACACTGCTTGCTGGCCGGACTGCTGCCTCCTGTGGATGTTTTAGTTCGACGGGAGATTGTTTCTATCCGCTGGTACATCCAGTCCCTGCGATATTCAAGAACGTGTTCCAGCTTTGTTTTAAACTGTGCAATAAGTCAGCACAGCTGATTGATTCAGAACAATCTGTTTACTTGCCCACATGTGGCTGCGTAAAGATTATAGGAAATTAAAACCTTTAAAAGTAGAAAGAGTGTCAGGGAAGAAAACAATTTAAATGTGCCACATGAGCCAGTGCTAGCTATTTAAGTCACTGCCAAACCACACAGGGCTGTTTCTTCTTCCATCTTGCTGCCCTCACTGCTCAACTCCTCTCAAAGAGAGGGCTTGGCATCAAAATCCAGCATATTTGCTTTCCCCTCTTTTGGTGAGAGCAGCAGAAAGAGCCCAGTGAGGCTGCCAGTCTGTGCCTTCCACGCTGTGTCTCCCTCTCACGGAGCCATCCTGCTTGAAGGTGAAGGGCACATGTCACCCTGCAGGTGTCTGCTGTGCTTTGGGCTCTCATGGGAAGAGTAGCTGAGGCTTGAAGAGTCCTGCAATTGGAGAATAGCACCAAGTCTCTCTTAATTACTACTGCCACTGTCTGAGAGACCATGTTTCCATGAATTCTCAGCAAATCAATACCCTTCCATAATTTTGCATCAAAGGCGGAAGTGGTGCTGGCATGAGCTGGCGCTTGTGGGTCTCACCTCCAGCTAGAGGCACACATCCAGGCGCTTGGCACTTCCAGGTTAGATGCAGTGTCTTTAATCCAGAGAGAAGCACCTGCAGGGCTCCAGCAGGTGTGGAGAGACTCTGCTGGGAAACAAATGTTCCAGCACAAAATAAGGAAAATGAGAGACACTTCTACCGTACCTTCGGAGCCAGAAGTTTGGCAAGGATAAAGCACCTGTGCTGAGCGGACTTCAAACAGCGCTGCTGACATTAGAGAACCAGTGAATCTTAGGCCACACTTAATGCCTTAGGCTTTATGTAGATGATGCCAGATATTCATGGAGCAACCCCAGACTAGAAGGGTGCAAAGGTAGTTTACTGTAGTATTTTCCTGAGTGAAGCCTGATGCAAAAACTGATCAAATAAGAAGATACCACAGGTTTTGTGAAAACATTCATGTTTTAGAATGTTAATGGACTGGAAACTGGGAAAAGAAAACTTCTTGTGGAAACTATTTTGTAAACAGTATGCCTGGATGTTAATCTTTGTCATAAATACCCACTATGTCCACCATCCTTCTAAAAGAATAACAAATCCCCATTAGTGCCTTTCACATCTGGTTCATCCCAGGTTCAGTCCTGGTGTGCCCTATATGAATACTTGTCATAAGAATAATCTGAGAAGTCCTTGCAAGGAGAAGATTTCACTGTTATCACTGTAAGAGTGACAAAAACCAGAACATACTTTTTTGATCCTTTGATGGAAGGAGACAGAGAAAAAGATGTTAAAGCGTGATGTTTTATACATTGATATTTTATACATTTCATAGATATATGATCTGCACTGGAATGGTAGCTCTCTCTTTTCATCTACTACAGAGTACCTTAGAAAATAAACAACCTTAAATGTAGGCTTTTTGATCTAACAAAACTCTATATGAGTATCATATTGTTTATTTCCCCTCCCTTAACTAAAGTTGAACTAAACTGAAGTTTGCTTCCTAAATTGCCTTTTTTTCTTCATCTTGTCTTCACCAATTTCTCCTCAAACCGCTTTCTTCTATTGTCTGCCTTTATGCTTTATTTAATCATTCAGTTGTTTTGGGGAGTTGCCTAGTTCCCTTGCTACCCCACTCTGCACAGGCCAGCTGGAATCTTGGAGGAAAGGACAGTATTTCAGTTTTAAAACTGGTGGAACTGTTGTGAAATTTAGACTGGTGCTTTTCTTACTATAGTATCTAATTTTCCACTAAATATCTAATATACATGTGATGCTCTTTAAAGACCCATACATTTTATTTGCATTTTATTGCATAAAGCTTCTAATAATACTGCTAAGATAGTACTGAAAAGTTGATCATATAGGATGGACACTGATCAATAAACTTGTAAAATTAGGTATGAGGTACAGATGAAAAAACTGAGGAGTTAAGTGGTGTCATAATCCTACGAGATGCCATTCTAATAATCTATAAAGAGCCCAAATACTGTATTATAATCTTGTGTAACTTAAGCTTTTGCTTCAGTAGAACTATTCACATTATTTTGGTAAGCAACATGCACAAGACTATTTAGGCCAAGGACTACAGTGGTGGTTCTGTGAAGTGGACATCCTAATTAACGCTGGACAAAGCCAACTTCAGCAAACAAGAGCAGTCTTCTTTAACTGCATGTTATGAGTCAGATAGTATGGAGGACAAACTGAACCCCAGGTAATTTTCATTTAATTAAACAGTGGAAGGAGAGTAGCAAAGCCATGTAAACACATGACATAATCAACTATGCTGAACTAGGCTAAGCACAGGGATAGCACACACTCTGCTATGAATATCAGACCCTGACCTAAGGAAAACACAGGTCAGTCCTCATTAACACTCAGCAAAACAACAGGGTCAGTGGCAATCAGAGCAAGGGCAAGAGTTGGATAAGAATGACCTTTTCTCTGTCTGAGACAGTAGTCCTCCCCCACTGATATCTGAAAGAGATGAATCTACACAGCAGGAGGGAGCAGCAGCAGCAAAGCCTCGCAGTGGTATCAGGGGACAACTTCAGCAGCTGACCCAATTTGCATTCAAAGCAAAAGCATCTGAGTTCCTTCATGCAGACGATGCACTGCCAGAAGCAGCACCACATGGCTCCCTGTGAATTCCTCATCTCTGTTTTTGCACATCTAGGGCAGGGGATGTCAACCCTTACCTATGTGTCCAGGTGGACCACATGACTCATGAGGAAAGGGATAAAGGTGCTAATGCAGCACGGGGTCATGAAAAAATACTCTATGCACAAATCGTCTCTCAAGATTAAAATGGCATCGTTCTAGTTCTGAGAGAATACGAGAAAGAGAAAAGAAAAGATACAGTATTTTAAGTCTACTTCGCTTTGGAGTCCTGAAGTATTTTACAAATTCTGATGAATTTAAGTGTTGCATGATAGTTCTGGCAAGTCAGTATTGTTCTCACTTTGCGTAAGTGAGAACAAAGCTAGAGGGGACTTCAGGAATGCAATTTTCTGCCAACCTCAGGGCTGCCTTTAAAATTTTCAGTGGATCTTGAAAGTGTTAGCTATAAACACAAATGCACCATCAGTCACAGAATTCTGGCACTTGAAACTTATTTTTAATATAGCAGGTAACTAAATCTATGAGGGCATATAGAGGACTAATTTTGTTGAAAAGAACATTTTAGAATCAATGCAATTTGCCTGTGGTACTTCATAACTGAAGGTGAAATTTGTTTCAGAAGAGGAATTTTAGAAGGTAAAATGTGTTGTTACTTGTGTTTCCATAACAGGTAATTCCTGCCCCAGACTCTTTAAAGCTCAGATAGAAGACAAGGCTCTGATGGAAACATTCATACCTGCTGGGAAAAAAATGAAGGAATAATGAAGTAGTGTTAGTGAGTGTGTCAGACAGGTGCTGGTCAGAATGTCTGTCAGTGACCTGAGCACACTTTTTAACCAAATGCTGAATCCCTGACTTGTGAATTGTGCACTTAACTGTGTTTGGGATTCTGTACTTAAGAAAGTGTAGAAGTCTGGTTGGAAGGAAATTATGCTTTTTCTCTCGCTTGAAAGAATTAGAGAGTCTATCTTGTCAGGAGAGAATCCAAACACTACAGCAATCATCTCCTGAAAGCTTCAAATGCTAATCTTGTTTTCATTAGCAGTACTTCAGTGATATGAGAATTCCATCAAAATAACTGTGATGGTTTCATGTTAATAGGTATTTAAGTGAAAGGTAAGGCATTAATCAAAGATTGGAGAAATGTATGCTAAATTATTGTGATATATGTATAATTGAAAAAGGCAAGAGACTTCTCTCTTGGAAGAACAAAAATTAAAACATAGAACAAGGTGGAGTCAAGGTAAAATATTTTTGAAGATGCACTTAATGACTGCTTTTATTTTCTCTCTTTGCGTTTTTCTTCTCCCTGTGGGAAAGAAGCAATTTGTCTGGAACAAGTACTTGGAATTCATAGTTTGATGCTATAAGTGGAGGACCCAAAGGAAGTTAGTCAGGGTAGTCTTGGTAGCTGCTAGGGCAAGAATTATCATCCAAGTTAGAACTAGTTACAAATCCTTTATAATAAGGTCTCAAACTCACAAATATAGCTGTGATGGACAGTAACACTGAAACCTGACATGAAGTTCAGTTTATATAGAAGTGGGTTTTTTAGGAGCTGTGAATAAAGAAATCAGCTGCTGCAACTTGAGTAATTTTGGACATATCCTGTAGTGCCTTCGGCTGTTTTTGTACTGGGAGAGATCTGAGTTAAATTATTATTCTGTGGAGTCAAGTCCTTTCACTGAAAAGGGGATGAGTGGCAGCCACGGCCCTGTGTCCCACTAATCCCTGTGGAGCAGTGTGGGCTACTGAGGGCTGCAAAAGAACCCCAAAGCAAAACAGAACAGCTTGAAACTTGTTCTCTCTTGTATAAGACAAAGATCACCTTTGGATCACAGAGCTTTAAAAATAGTTTCAACCCACTTCTGCCTTTCTCAGCTCTCCAGTCTTATGACACAGGCTGTTGTGGCCCAGAGCTATGTCGCTCTGGAAAGGAAAGAATCTTGCCTGAAAGTTCCCTGTAGGTTGAGAGGTACTGGGCCTTAAGAAGGGGGATGAGCTGGACAGACATGAAGCAAAAGCCTTTGTCTTGCAGCCAGCCCATATCTCCCAATACCAGCAACCTTTCTTTTCAAAACTGGTGCTTTCCATGAAAACACATGATCCATCTCCAGTTTTCTGTCAGGTCTCCTTCCTAACAAAACTGTTACCTGAGTAGAAACCATGTGGAAACCACCTGGTCACCTGCTTATCCCTGTGGGGAACTGGCTGAGTCTGAAGCCATCTAACAAGTTCACGGCAGGTGGAAAATTGAGTCCCTACTTCCACCTCCAGGAAATACCTCAAAACCCCAAAGATTTAGTGTCCCTGCCACATTCATGGGGTATTTTCTGTGCTCTCTAAATTCCATTGTTAAATTCATGGATCCACTTCAAGCAAATTAATAGTTGCTATTTTGTTTACTAGGCTGGAGAGGACTGAGAGCCTGCAGTGACACACTGGATTATGTCAATCTCATTAGCATTTCATTAGTCCTTTACTTCTTCTCATTAAAATCTCAACTTCATGTAATTTCTCTGCCTCTGTCTACAGATAAGAAAGAAGGCTCAGATGCAGAGAGTTAATGGTGTCAGGCTTTTCCCCTGTTTCTGAGTTACGTTTGCTACAGGCACTTGCTGAGCCCTGTCAAGCTGATATTTTTAATAATACAGTATGTTCTTATTAGTCCTCATGCCTGTGAATCACATTGAGCTGAAAGAAATTTCCAGCAGTTGTAGTCTCCATGTGCAGCGGGGTATAACTTCCCTAGCAACGGGGATCCGATGTGACACGGCTTGTGCAAAATGTAAGCCTCAAAAACCTTCACTGACCTTCTGAAACTTTTGTGTCTTGTGGGATGACAACTCTAAGGCTGTGTTGGCTCTTGAGGGTCCCGTCCTGCTGATGCACGTCAAGGAGAGGTCTGCCCTCCGACTCAGCTGGCAGGGACGTCAGGCTCTGCCTACCAGGAGATGACAGTTGTTCTGATTTCTGGAAGGAGACGAGAATCCCCCTTTCTCCTGATGTCCATCACATCCCCAGAGAAAGATATTAAAATGTGAAGCACCAAGCTCAGAGAGGCAGTACAATTCATCTGCTAGCTGTTGCAGTGTGAGAAATAACTACAGCCCCCCTTAAAAAAAAGGCACTTTGATAAGGGGAAGAATAACTTTTCCCCAGAAAGAGAAGAGGTGCCACAAGGAAAGCAATATTCTTGTCTTCTGTGTGATGCTGTCTGAATATCTGGAAGTTCCAGGCAAAATTTGCAAAAGCAAGAGTATTTTAGATTCCTTTTGGAGCAATGCACAACATATGCTAAGATTAGATTTGGGGGTGAAAATTAAAAAGACTTTACTCGGCTTGGTTAGGAAGGAGATTATTAATTTTCTTCATAGTAGCTCATATGGCATTGCACTTTAGATTTTTGACCAAGACAGTACTGATATCACATTAATGTTATAGCTTTTGCTGAACAGAGTTTGCACAGCGTCAAGGCCCTCTCTCGCTCAGCCCCCCAGTGAATAGATTAGGCGTGTGCAGTGGGGCAGGAGGTGACCCAAACTAACAGAGGTGAACTAACCAAAGAATATTCCACACCATATAATGTCATGAACAGCAGTAATAGAAGGAAAAAGAAAGAGGTTTTAGCAGTGTTACCTTTTATTTGGGAACTGACTGAGCACCAGTCTGCCCACAGGAGGTGCTGATTGATTCCCTCTGCATCACTTGTTTTGTTTTTTTTCCCTGTCTTCTTCCACTTATTCTTCACTTGTTAAGCTTTTGTTTGCTTGCTTGTTTTATCTTGACCCCCAAGTTTTCTTGCTTTTATTCTTCTTTTTCTTTTCACCTCTTCCACTGAGGAAGGGGAAAGTGAGCTGGGGGCTCTGTGGTGCCTAGCTGACCACTAAAGTTAACCAACACAAAAAACTTAAGAACACCTTGCAGGTTTTCTACTGTTGGTAAACATTTCTTATGGCTTATGAACCTGCCTGACATCTTTACTGATTTTACTGTAACGAAGGATGCTAGGCTATTTTCTAAGCATTTTAGAAATTTTAGATTTTCTAAGCATTTCTAAGCATAACACTGCAGCTTTGTTGCTATTGAACAGCAGGTTTTGTGAAGAAAGATGACTTCAGACTTGTTCTCTGGATAGGAGTCTATATACTCCATGCCAGGAAAAATTTGTGGAGTTAGAGGAACATAATTTCCTGTTGAAGCTCTCGAAGATATATGCTTTTTAGCCTTTAAGAAGCCATTTACAAATAACCAGTGAATGCTTGATTACAAGTTGTTCTTCTTACCTCTTATTTTGATGACCACATGCTTGCAACCTCCACAGTGAGTATTTCAAATGGGAATTATCTGCAATAGAAACTGTTTTTATGTTGCAAGGACAGATTTCGGTACAAAAAGATACTGATCTTTAATAGGGCTTTAAAGTGCTTCTAGAATAACACTAAGGGGGGGGAAAAAAGGCAAGCTCCCCTGCTTATGATTGTAAATAATCATAAAAAGGTAGTTATTTATATTACTCAGTAGGGAGTCATGTCATAAATGTGTACAAGTTTAAAAGACAGGAAAATACAAGAGAATAATGACAACATCGAACAATTAAACATCTATCTCCACTTGAGTTTGTTTTCTTTGGTCTGCTACAAATGAGTTGGAGGTAGATGAGGAATACAGAAAGATCAAAACTGGTTCAAGATGTTATAGTTTAGAAAATGGTAAACATAATTTCTCTAAGTTTCTGGTGGCTGTTCCATCAATCTTTATAAGAAGGTCATTTCCATCAAGTGAGTAATATTTTAATTCACAGACTGCAACTGATTTCATATTCCTGTGTAAATAAAAGGCACTTTGCACTAAAAGGCAGAGATGAAAATACCCACATGACAGCAGCTGACAAAGGAGTATGAGAAGCCATAAGCATAACAAATTTCCATTGCTGATTGTGGTAATTGAAAGGTAGTTGGAACTTTCGTATATAAATATTTCAGTGTATGTATGTGTACATATAGACTTTTAAAATATGAGCTCTTTGTGGACTCCTAATTATACAAAAGCAGTCCTGTGACCTCAAGTACAACAGTGTAGACATTGACAAACTGCTGTTCTCTAGAGCTAACCATACTGCCATTTCTTTTGTTAAAAAATGGCTTGTCAGATTAATGTCAGCTGATTTTTAATTCCATAACATTTACAGCATTAATAACTATTAAGGCTCTATCTATTTGTTGGATGACACAGTCAAATCCCTTCTTGTGCAAGATGTTAGTTCCTTACATGGAGTTCTCTCATCTGCTCTGCTCAATCTATCTGCCTAGTCCCAAACCCACTGAAGTAATTGAAAAGAATTCTTTTAACTTCAGTGGGATTCAAAAGAAGCCTTGAGCAAGTAATCATCTGCAAATGGTTCATCATCTGACCCACAAAATTTGTTCAGTATTCAGCTTAATGGGGTATTTAATTAAAAAAAACACCATTAAGATGCAAAATAAGGAATATTTATTGTTAACTGACTGGGTTTCATTTGAAAAAAATAGCAAAATCAAGATTTGAAAAACACTGTCTCTTCTGGTTGATAACTAAGCTTAAAAATCATTTGCTTCTCAGATTTACACCGAAAATATAGTAAGCCTCATCAGACAATCCAAAAATACTCATTGACATAAATCTTTTAATATGGTGTAATTTTCACGACACTCTTCAATGATCTGTTAAGGTGAATTGCCTAAAGATCTTATGTGCCAGAAGAAAAGTGAAATATGATGCTTGAACACCTTCCATTCCATTTTGCAAGGTGTATATACTAGGTTTCCTATCAACAGAAGCAAGTTGTATCAAAGGGGCCACTGACAGGGTCGGGGTTTGCCCTCCAGCAGAGCAGGGAGGCTGAGCTGGTGACACTGGCGCTACTCCCTCTCCCCAGTTTGCTCTGTGTGCAGCGCACATCAGGCTGTAGGTCCTGGTGCCCTGTGCTTCTGGGTGCATTCCAGGTCAGAAGCAGCCATATAGGGTTGCCTTCTGCTTTTGCTAGCCACAAGCCTTTGATAAATTAAGCATTTGATGTAGATATCCTTCTTGTTGGCTAAAAACGTAGGAAGTTCTGTCTCCAGAGGCACTTCTGGGCAGCACTCTGAAGCTCTGAGCACTTGCAGGGCTTAGGGGGCGAAGCATGAGTTATGGGCACTGTGTGCTTCTCTGCTGGTCTCCAGCCTCTGCCCACATCCCACTTGTAGCAGTTATATCCAAATCAGTTCCTACAACTGAAGAATGAGTCCAGATTTCAAAGAACAGGGATTTTCAATGTTTGATGCTATTCTTTCTCTCTGTCTGCTCTGTTTGATAAGTGTAATTGTTCTTTAGTGAAGCTGCTGCAAATCACAAAAGGCAGAAAGCTGTGTCTAAGCCTGACCATTAATGAAACCTGTTAATTGATTTCTGGTGGTACACAGTGTTCCTGAATGCAATTAATTTACAGGAACAGTACAAGGGATTTTGTTCTTTAATTTTATTCTGTTGTTTTATGAGAAGCTAATGTGATAGAATAGATGAGACTAGTGCTAGCTCAAGGAAGAATGCTTCCATTTCTGAGTATTTTAGGTCATCGCCACAGACATGATGTAGGTTTTAATAAATGGAAGAAGCTAGGGTACATTTAAAATGCTTTGTCAGTTCCTGCATCTAAAATAGTTGCCCAATGTAAAACTAGCTGCTGGTTTCTGTTAGGATACAGGAGTTAATAATACCAAGGTTCATGTTCCAGCCACACTGAACAGGAAAGACTGTTCATTTGACTGGAGCTCACATACTCAAATAGGGAAGCTCATGGGAATTGGTTTCCATCTAATGGCAGCAACACAATAGTGATGAAGGCATAATTAAGATGTAGCACAGATTCCACTTAAGCAGAGTATCTTTTCAGATGGTGTTACCACCACAATCAATGCTTGACCATGTGTGAACACTAAGCTTCAGTCTAGGCTGCCCAAAAAAGTTTTGCCCAGAATAAGAATTTGCTAAACAAAGGATGATTTAATTTTTTCCCTGTTCTTTTATTTTTTTAATCTCAATTTTTGACATATTAAACCTTTTCAGATTCTGTTCAAACAATCTCCTTCTTAGGAGATTTGGCACAATAGGAGGTTTTAGAACAATAAACCCTTGACTAAAAAGACAACAGTGCAAAGTTTATATCATTATAGTAAATTAAGGCACCTGATTTCAGTGTTAAGGGCAGGACAGAGAACTCTGCCTGTAAGCTGAGAGAAAAAAAGAGACTTTATGACCTTTGAAAGAGGCGGCAGGCAATTCAGGAGAAGTGCAAGGATGTCATGAGGTTATTCATGAAGAAAATTACAAGCACCTAAGCCCAACTAAAACTTAATCTGGACACTGCTGTGTAAATGAAGTGCTAAGAGATAGGCTTCAGTGGTGGACTCAGCAGTGCTACACTTGAACACAATGATCTTGAAGGTCATTTCCAACCTAAACAGTTCTATGAATCTGTGATTTCACTGTGATCGAGGATGAAGGACAGTCACTTGTGTGGGATTTGTTTTTATTTTGTTGAAGTTCCACACACCAACATGTCTACAGAAACTACAGCAGATACTGCAGTGAGGCATTGCACACTTCCACTGCACAGGGAACGTCTGTCAGGTGACTGCTCCAGCGTTCATGTACAAACAGACATGTTCCCAAATTAGCAGCTCACCTCTTCATTCCTGCTGTCAGAATAAGAATGGATTGCATGACAAAAATGCACGCCTGGCATGATGCTTGTCACCACCGCAGGAAGTTGCTTCTACTCTGTGAACCGATCTGCTCTGGAATGCTCCCTCCAAGTACACACTGACAGATGTCTCGTTGAAATCGGAAGGGTTTTTCTGCCACTTCACTTGGGGATGTACACACAATCCCTGTAGGCTCTGGGGGCTAGATGGAGACCTTTTTTTCCATCCACTCAGCTTGTACCATTATGGCTGGCATGGGAATCTTCCTGCTGTGTGCCCTGCTCCAAATTGTACAAGTCCACCTGCAGGCACAGGTGGACTGCTCCTGTGGGAGCAGAACCTGCATGAAAAATACCTCATCAAAATCAACACCTCTGTGGAAATCTCCATGGGCCTGAAAAAGAGGAATGAAATAATTTCCCTGTGTCTGTTCCCAGTGGAGGTCTCTAGCATGATCCCAGGCCAACACAGATTTCAGAAAAAAATTGCAGCAAATGCAGCTGCCTTCTACTTCCACAAATAGTCGTAAATCCCAGGATGCAAACTCACCTGGACAGCTTTCAGTACAATAGATATTTCACTTTGGGAATTCATGTAGAGAATTCTTCTTTTCTTGAGGTGTTTTACAACAGACTAAAATAATTCCCTAGAAAAATTCAATTTTTTTTTCTTTCCTCAGGCTTTACTTCAGAGATTTGAAATCTGAAAAGCTTCATTTCATCAAGCAATTTTTCAGCTAAGGTGGGCAAAAGAGTGGAAAACAAAGAAAAGGAGAACTATGCTGACTTACAATGTGCCAACCAGATAATTTCAAACAGAATTTAGAAGGTAACACTGAATCTTGAGTTTTCTGACAGATAAAATGAGAGAACTAATGAAAGAGGCATAGAAAAAGAAATACACGTCCAAAAGAAAGAGGGACTGTAAGAGAGATAGAAGGTTCATAAAACAGATGGAATTATCTTTTGTGCTAGTGGTTTCCAAAAGTTTTTCTTACTACTAATGGAATACAAAATTCTTCAGAATATAACTTAAGAATTAAGGATGTAAAAAATATTATAATAGCACCTATTTTTTTATTATTGCTAAAGAATGCGATGTAGTTGAGGTAAAAAGACATTTAACAGCTTCTCAGGAAATACGTTGCCGAATTGCAAATCTCTCACCTCCCCATACTATGCTTCTTCTAAAATTTATTTATTCTAAGATTTATTCCTATTTAGTCAGTATGCATTCTCCTGTGAGCTTCAGCATGAGAAGATGAGATCCTGGAACACATGAAAACGTTGGGTGTGTTCATCAAGTTAAAAACTCAGGTAAATTTCTATTAAACAGGAGTATAAAATCTGTTGGCAATAGGACATTACACAGTCATCTTTTCGGGCCTTATGCATATCTTCTACCTCCTGTTTTTCTCAGAATGATCACAGGGCTTTAATTCCCAATGAGAGACTACCATCTCGAAAACCAAATCATGAGTATCACATATTCTAAGAGAAATTGTCAGCAGTGTCTTTACTCAAAATGAACCACTTTAAGACACTTAAGAGAGTCCACATTTGGGATTAACTTTGGATTCTAGTGCTTATCAGTGATGAAATAAATTGCAGTTTGAAAATGAAAGTGGCAGAGAAGCCTTGGCGGAGGAAAGGGACTTACAGCAGTACTCACACACAGCTCAGACAGAAGGCAGCATCAGTGCCAGGGGCAGTACGAAGAGAGTAGGCAGAGGAGATGTAAAACCAGATATGAAGAACTTCACATATTTTTAAAACTTGGATGAAAAAATCTTTTCCTTAAATTAAAATGTCTTTGGAAAAAGGGTTATTAGGCGTGGGAAATAGTTACTGAAGCAACTCCAGTTAGAGAGAAGGGAAAAGTACTAAGAGGGAAAGAGCATCCCTCCTGTCATTCTGTTCAGTCCAACACTTCCCTGGGCACCAAGGTTTACCGGTGGGGTCCCCTCTGCTCACCGTGGGATATTTTTACCTATATTTTTACCACTGAGTTTTAGCAATAATTGTCATCTGGTAATTTTTTTTTTTTCAGTGACAGCACAGTCACACCTTTTTGTAAGCCCTCAGAAAAATGAGTAATAAAAATTCCAGTAATGCAGCTGTACTTATTACCTGATAAGGGTTTGTGCCCTTCTTAATTTGTAGTAGTCACCATTAAGAACTTTTTAATAGCCACCATTATATTTATGTATGCAGCCAGCTTTATTAGTTACAGAGAATCACTTTGCAGGAAAAAAAATGAATAAATTATGGCATTTTCATTACAACCACTTTATTGATTTAGAGATTATAAAGTGTGCATCCTGATGGAATTTTGTTCTAAAACACTTTCACATTTTTTTGCTTTTCCCATTTCTGCAAACCATTCTGCCTGTGTAGGTTATCCAGGAGCAAGAAGCGTCCTGTTAAATACATGGATTTCCTTACTGAGGAACACAGCCTGCTTTGATTTTTTTACCAGCTTTAAAAAGAAAAGGCAGAAAAACTTCACCACTATAATCCATTTACAGTACAATTTCCATGCCTTTACCCACATAGGAGTTGGCTACAAAGAGAGTTTGGTGCTATTCTGCAGGTATCCTGCTCTGCCAGAGATCCGTGGCATGTACCAGGTACCAAAGGGAACAATGAGGAGAGGATTCCTCACCTCCCTCTGACACGTATGCATGCTTACAGGTGAGAAGTGGTTCATCTGCAGTAAGGAAGCACTAACGAGGAGCCCAGGAACAGTGCTCCTGGCACACAGTGGCATCCCAACAGTCATTTCACCTGATTTCACATTAGAGCATTTTCTTCTTATCTTCCTTTGTTAAAAGTTATGTATAAATTAACCTAAAAATGAGTGAAATAATAACTGAAGAAAACGGTTTTTGTAATAAATGCTGAGTTTAAACGATGTCATATCTCTAAAGAGCTTAGCTTGACTCTGCAACACCAGCTGCGATACAAATCACTAGAAGCAAAGAAAATTCTAAAATGGATCACTTGGGATAGTCAAGGGAGTAGGCTGAGTGTAGATATTACCCTCCTCCCACTCCTTGGCTCAGTCTTTGTTAGAATAGCTGGTGTCTAGTTTGGAGAGGCTTGACTAAGTATGATGAAGAATGAAAAATCAATATTAGAATAGCAGACACTATTTATTTCCTGGAGAACAGTGAGCATAAGGCTCTTGGAGAACATTACCATTCTGCTGCAGACTGCTCAAGCATACTTTTCATTTTATTTTGTAATATTTGCAGGCTTAAATAAATGTTTGACATCTTTGTCTCTTGGCATATATGTAAGAAACAGATCACCTACCTGAATGAGGTCAGGTCGTTCTTCCACTCAAATATGTAAAATATAGAAGAACTGCAGATGCAGACCAGACAGAGTAGCTATAAATCAGCATGAACTCACTAATACAAAGAACAGTGCCCTTACATCAACTGATAAAAATTATCTAAACTCAGCAGATGTCACTCTTGGCCCCACTTAATATTTTCCCAGTCTGACAGTACTCCAGCTTCCATGCTGGGGAATGTTCTGCTGGTTGCTGCTTTTTCATACTGGCTGTTCTGAGCTGGGGAATATAGACTTATATGCAGTCAAGCACACCGTATGTACTACCACGCACACATGCCTCATTAAATGGGTTATTTACATGGCTACAACCACAGACTCCTTCCACTTGTTTAGACTGGACAAGCTTTTTTTGCCTTTGCACATAGGAGATGTACAGCAATACCATGTGCTCAGCCAGAGGAGCCAAACTGAAGTGCAGCTCAGGGAGGCTGCTGGTCTCCCCAGAGTTCTGATCCCCATCCCTTGCTCCCATGGAGACTTGCCAAGCTGGTGACCCAATTGTGCAGTCTTATCAGAGACATAAGAAAGAAAACTGGACCAGGCATAATAAGAATCCAGATAAAGCTGGAATAAAACCACTGAGGACAGTATAGTCTATCAACAAATATTCAGATGGAAAGTAATATTCTGTGTTTTGTGATTCTACTGTAAAAGAGGACTGAGATGTGACAATGGTGGGTTAAGGAAACACCATTAGATGTTATGGAAAGTGTGTTGTCACAGGATCATGGGCTTCAACTTCTGACATGATATTTATTAGGCTAACTATACTGATCTGAGTTTGATGCCCCATAACCCCGGTTAAAACTTCACCACAGAACAAAGCCTGTGCCCATCTAAGGCAGTGTAAATACTGAGATTGTTTCGAAGTAAATTTTCTAACACTGGAGTTCTCAACAGCTCTAGAGTAGCACTAGACAAGGATGACACCAACAGTGATGGGGCCCAGAGCGTTCTCTGTCCTTGGTGACCAGTGACACTGTGCCTATTACAGG
Source organism: Rhagologus leucostigma (assembly GCA_013397725.1). Classification (NCBI taxonomy): domain Eukaryota; kingdom Metazoa; phylum Chordata; class Aves; order Passeriformes; genus Rhagologus; species Rhagologus leucostigma. The sequence goes on from VZTD01004116.1 coordinate 298,210, forward strand.
TGAGTGTTCTCTGGTATGTGGCATGGCACAGTAGCCTGCATGCATATAGCTGTGGATATATGTGAAGGAAATCATGATCCTGTCACTGATACTCCAGTGCCAGACAAGGAGAATAAATGTTGCAAATTATTTGTCCAGCATTATTGTACAGCTGTGAAAAGAGCAACGAATTTTTTGCTGACCTAAAGCTCTTCTACTTTGCCTCAGCAATTCTCACAGTATTATTAAAGACAAGAAGGCATTTCCTTTATATCAAGTACGGTATATGGGGGTCATATTTTCATTTTTAAGTGACTCTGAGACAAGCATTTCCTTGTGTTATCCCCTACAAAAAATTCTTGACTAGATTGCCCATAAACCCCACGTAGCCTAGCACTGTGCACAGCATTTTAGCTATGCTTCTCTCCTTCTGGCCTAACTGCATGTGTTATTAGCTAAATTATCAGTTATCAGTGGCAACGTGCCCACTTAAGTCATGAAGGCCAGTCCTCTACAGAAAAATATGTTCAACTCGAAAGGAGCCCAAAGTATAGGCGAGGAAATGCCTGAAACTGCTTCTTCCAAAACATTTTTAAGTATGCTCACAGACATTGCAAAGTTAAAATCAGAAGCCAGAGCTCTAAAAGAAACATAGATTCTAAAGTGCTATCATTTTTATGTTGCTCTCAAAAAAATTGCAGACCAAAATAACTTCTCATAGGTATGCTCATTTTGTGCTCTATTACGCTTTCCTCTTCACTCCAATTTGTTTTAATAATTATGCTTTGTTTTGACATTTTGAATCATTTCCACGACATTCAGCATATTATGTGATCCGTGTTACAAGCTGTCACTGAAAATGTGCTGTGCAGGGAAGTTGGATCTGAGGTGACAAGCAACTGAGCTTTTTTTTTTTACCTATAAACTTCAGTTTCATGAAAACCTCATTTCTCACTGTATAAAGCTCTTGACAACAGATTGCTGCAGTGAATATATGGCAAATCTTTGAATTTTCCCATGGCTTGTAATGGTTACATAAGAATGTGTTAGTCAGACCCAGTTTTACTTTCCGCTAAATATCCAAGATCACCACTGGTTTTTCCTCTCAGTTTTCAATTGGAAATGTAAAGTGCAAAGATGTTTGCCCAGCCTTTTCTTATGTAATGAATACCTAGAGGCCTTCCTGGGGTTTTAGCATTAATAGTGTATAAACTTTTTCTCTTGAGATACAAAGCTTGATCGAAGGCCTGTTCAAATGAATGAAAACACTCACTACTTCCAGAGGGCTTTAGATCAGACTGTGGAATAGCATTTGGATAGCTGTGAGGCAGCTATCACTCTTTGATCATGAATCTGTCAGTTAAGGTTTTCTCTTTCATATTTGGCCAGCATATATAATTGCTACAAGATTGTGTATTCACTTTTACTGTTCTTTTGGGGTTTGTTAGAGGGATCTATTGTCCATATTGCATTGTGTGGATGCTGTACAGATAGAAATCCTGGAAGCCACCAGCACATGGGCTTTATTCCATGCCCCTCACCACTTTTATCTCAGGTACCTTCTTGAAAGATCAGTTTAACTTTGCAATGTTGAGGCTTAATAGAAAAAGAATATGGACGGACAGGAGTTTCCACAGCCGTAAAATTTGCATTTGCAGTTTGTCAGTTTGATTATTCCTATCTCATTTTTGTAACTCTCATCTGTTTTGTTAACAATATGATTTATCTCTCTCTGGGAGTTCTGCATCTTGTTGACATATGCCTTTCCATGAAAAAAAAAAACCTCAGTGTTTACTTGAATCATTTCATGAAGTTTATTCATTTACCATTATTATTGAGCAAACAAGCTGGTCCATTTTCTATGCAATTACTATATGTGATTGAAGTCTATTCCTTCTCAATTTTCCTATCTATATTCCAAGATGAGCCTTTTCCTTTACAGCTGTCTTTCCTTCAGACTAAGAGATTTAACTATCCAAATTTTTTATCACATATGTCATTCTTCTGTCAACCTGTCAACTTGTCATTCTTCAATCTACCTGCCATTTTACAAAAGCAGACACTCAGTTTTGGGCAGCTCATAATGAAAGAGCTGATTAAAAAATACAATGGCATCAGACAGGAAGCTCTTTTTTCTGATGTTTTCAGTATTAAAGCAGAAGAGGGAAAACCTGTTTTGAATCCAAAGGAAAGCGGGACCAAATAAAATCCTATGGAAAAGTTTGTTTGATATTCAATAATAATAATGGACTTTGGAGGCATGTGAGGGACCCATGCTGGTGCACGTATCTCTCAGATAAAGACTTTCTGAGGTAATTTCCTCAAACCCAGACCACCAGTGTTTTGTCAGGATTTTACCAATTTTCCAAATAAAATAATCAGATACGTTTTTGTAAAACATCTTGACCCTTTAGTACTAAAATACGAACAATAACGACACGTGTAGAATGCCTATAACATTAACTTTCAGGTTATTTCTCTGAAATGCCTACAAATCTCATTCAAATAAAGATTATTAAAATAAAAGAAGTGATAACTTGCAATGAAATTCCTTTTTGTAGAGATGTCTTCCAAAATACAACCTCTGCCCTCATTTCCCAACTTGCAAGAGATTTAAGATGCTAGAAGGGTCAGCATGGCCTATTTTGTTGTAGTGCTGCAGACAAGATAAAACTCAGCTGTTCAAGGAGCAGATTTCACTAACAAGCTCAAAGCACGGTATTTTGGCTGCTAGAGCTCAACAGCTGGCTGCAGCTGGCATGAGGGAGCTGGAGGGTTGCAGAGGGGACAGTCCTCCCTCCTCCTTTCTCCTGTTCCTGGCACAAGCAGCAGGAACAGCTCTGCAGTCTGTGTCAGAAGGGCACACTCAGTGAGGTTTGGACTGCCACAGGGGTGAACACGTTCCCCACATCCAGTTAATGCTGGTGCTGAGCCAAACAGTTGTACCTTAGGTTTTTGTGTGCAGGTTTCTGTAATGAAATGAAATGAATATCATCATTTACAGCTTCTGATAAGATTTTTCTTTTCAGTGTCCAGAGCCCTGCATCTGTTTCTTTTTGAACTGTTCTTCATAGGATAAGGCGACTTCTTAGTGGAAGTGTTTGTGGACCAAATTGTTCTCCTACTGAAGACATACAATCTCACAGTGATTTGATGAAAAAACTTGCTGTAACAAAAGTGTATTGACCGAGTCTTTTATTTCACGACAGTTAAGTTGCAAATCCAAAGCATCAACAGGGCAGAAGCAAAATGACAGGAGGGAAATAGGAGAGAACTTTAGGAAGAGACCGTGGAGCATCGCATCACACTGCACAGATAACTCATGAAACACACGCAGCAAATTTATCCAAGCAATGCCATAATTTTGGTCTTTCCTAAACGGAAAAAAGGTTTGCCCATTGGTCATCAGGCATCTTCCTGAAATTAGTACAGCCAAGCATCTCATAAGCAATGCCTAATTGAGGTGGAGCAGGTGGGTGGTAAAGGAGATCAAACCCATCACCCATAGGACAGTTGGAAATGAAGGGGCTCCTACGCTCATTTAAACCCCAGTTATCCTGAGTTTTCCCCTTCTAAATGTCAGTTGCTTCCTCTCATGGCCTTTGACTCTAAGTGCAAGAATATGTGCTCATGTTATATGAAACACCTGTCCTAAGGTTTTTTTTAAAACCAGCAAAACCAGATTGGTCTGATACTTGGATAAATGTGGTAGCCAAATGTCATGATTGTGAAATAAAAAGGAAAAAATAAACGAGTAATTTCCATAAAATATATACCCAAAAGATTATAATGGAAACTGAGTTTATTTTAAGAACAGAATTTGCTTGTGATCTTCCTGAGTTGTTATTAGGTTTAGCCACAGAGAGAAAATGTAGTTCAGAAGTGGTGTAATTGGGTACATATGAGTAGTTACATAGTCAATAGCTGCTAACCTACATCAGTTTTCTTAGTGAGTCAAAGTAATTAGGGCAATTAAATACGAAATTTATTTATGAAAATGCGACCTAAATGGTTTTTCCTAACAGATATTGAAAGAGAGATTGTAAATGAGAAGGAAAAGTCTCAGGCTAGATTCATATCTAATTGTAATGTGGTATGTTAATTTTTTTTTATTTATTTATTTCTGTTACCTGAGAAAGGATACTTTTGGGATGAATGAGAGAGCTAATGCTTTCCGTAATGAAAAGAAATATGATCAATCTAAAGAATGTATTAATTATTCAGGCAAGATCACAAAACCTGGACCTAGTCTTTCACATGATCTACCTTATATCCCCAAGTTTATGTCAAGGCTGGACAAAAGCTGTACACTGGAAAGTTTTCAGTCAGGAAACTTGTATTGGTATTCAATTAGCACAACATATGACACAGCTCTTTCTGGTGCACAGTACTGACTCATTACAATTTTTCTCCTTTTTTTTTCCACTTCCCGAAGAGTTTTAGTTTCAGTTCAATAATCTCTTTCATAATTGGCAAGATCCATGATTTCCACAGATTTTCTCTCAGTACATCCAGTTGCCCCACACAAGGAGAACAAACATAATTATGAGAGCAAGCTTCCAAGAAAAAATATTCTTATGAGCACAGGAGGACAAAGTAAAAATAAAGAAAACATTCCTCTTCTAACACATTATGGGGAGTAAATTACATTAATTAGATTTTGAGAAGTCCATATATGTGGTAGACACATCAGTCTCTGAGGCTCTGACACTCCTTTTCTCTAGGATGTAAAATTAATCAAATAATAGAAAATTTTAACTGTTTGCTTATTTATTTGTCTTTAGCAACATTATGCAACTTCAGTAATAGCCACAGTGGATGACTAATCATTTCTGGTCACTGGGGATTATTTTTACCACTGGTGAATCATCCCTCAGCCTCTCACCTCCAAGGTTTCCCTGAGCCTTTTGCAGTTTGTTTCTTTGTTCACCAGAAATCCAGTCTCCCTAAGGAGGCCTGTAACTTTCTTGCCCACACATCTATTGGCAGGGTTGCAATCAGTTGAATGAAAGTTTGTATTTTTTGGTTTTGAATCCGTTTCTGACTGGATTTGTGTAATATTCCCGAATTCTACTGAAAAAGACAAGGAACAATTGACCTCTATCATTCTTATCCGTGACACTCCTAACTTCACCTCTGTCATGTCATCCTCAAATTTGTACTCCTTTTCTTCCCCAAACAATTCAAACATTGCTCATGTGGAAAATGTTTATTTCCTCTGATGTGCCTGTGGCCTTTCTTCAAAACTCATCTTGTTCTTCCATATCTTTTCAGGGGTGAGGCAACCAGAGCTGAAAACTTTACCCATGATGTGAGAGAACCATTGATTTCTGCGATGACAGATTTCTTCTTTGTTCTCTACTTCTCTCCCAGCATTTCCTAATACCTGAGTAACTTTCTGGGCTGCTGCCAGGCACCAACCCAATGTTGCCATTGATCAGTTGATCCTAGTTATCAAGGTTTTCAGTTCAGAGTCCTTTTGCTCCCCTATGAAGTTTTACCAAGGTCTACAAGGTTATTCTAACTGTTTTTTTCCTTTCTGGTACATACTGCCTGAAGTCTATTGCACCGGAGGAAGAGACATGGAGATTTTGCAATCATGTGAATACAAGTGGAAGATTTTTTATGGAATGGATGGTTCTGCCAGAAACTTTTATCTTCACGCTAATACAGAGAAGAAAATTCCAAGTTTGTCTCACCGTTCTTTGTAATTTTTTTTTCTTACCCCATATAAAATCAATTTTAATTATACAACTTATATTCTCATTCGTCTTTTATCTGCAATTGAAGGAAATTCCAAAGGAGCTAAGGAAATATCATTTGTCTTGTACTACTCAGCCACCAGAACCTGAAGACCTAAATTCCTTTAAAAATGTCAATTTTCCCTCTAAGACACACAAGTTAAGTTCCCATGAATACACCCTAGATCAGAATCAGCTGAAAGTATCTATATTGCCAGCTGTAGAAAGGGAAGGTAGTGTTCTTCTTTGCAGTTAATTTTAGTTTCATCTTCCAAGCTGCTTTAAGGCATCTCTTCCCTCTAAAGAAATTTCATAGTGTTTAATGCAAGTAAAAAGTCTATTCTCAGCTTTAGTTGTTAATAAATATATTGAAGCTGATTTAGTGATGGCATTTCTACTTCATAAGTTCTGTAAATTTCCCTTGTAGAACTTCATGTGAATAGTTCCCCTTTAGAAAGATGCAATGATCATTTTTATTCCTTAGAGAATTAAGGCAAAAATAAAACCCTTCAACTTAAACATCTGCTTTATACTAAAATAATATGCTGGCATGCTTCTCAGAAAAAGAATGGTAGCATCATCACTAATCTATGTGCGTGGTGTTTTCTAAACAGAATGCAATAAAGATATTTGCAAATTATGCAATGTTAAAGATCTTTAACTCTAATTTTCACTTTTCATGGAAGCTAATTATTAAAATAGTTAAAACCAAAGGAAAATCCAGAGTGTCTTAAACATTATCTACCGGCTGTGGTTACTTCAGATGTCCACCTTCAGCTGAAACATGAAGCAGATTGTGTACTTGTGTTTGTTTCTATAGTGAGATCTCACATTCAAAACAAGTATTACCTCCTATATCTCTTCAGGCCAACAAATTACAGCTATTGGTCAAAAGAAAAAAATTAATCAAGCTCTAAGGAGCTTTAGAGGTCAACAGAAATGCCCTGAAATTGAATTCCTCCTTTCAAATGAAAGTCAGAACATTGTTGTGGGCAAACTGGGTCATTTAGTACCAAACCTCTCACTAGGTGTAATCCTCCCAGCCTGTTTGAAGCCCTGCGAGGAGATGAATTGCCAGAATCGTAGTTCTGGTATTTTCACTTCCAGTGGAGCCTTACAGCTTCATTGTACAAAATATAAACAGCATGATATTTCAGATTACCCAAAATTTAGCAATGATTCATATGAAGGAACAGTACATCTTAGCTAAGCTTTAAATAGGCAAAATAGGAGAAATTCTGATAAGAAGGAGAACCTGTACAATTTGTCTCTTTCATTATATCCCTTTCTATGAAAACTGTCTCCCTACATGGATAAACCTGTTTTGAAATTATCAAAGTTTATATCTTAGACCAATTTCTATGAGCTATATAATGAATAATTTAAATCAAAATCTCACTGACTTTGTCAGCATTTTTAGATTTAGTTTTTCAGAAAGAAATAACTGGTTATCTCAGTTATCTAGTTATCTGCGCAAGTTAAAAGAAACAAACCATATTTCTCAGCAAGGCATACTAATCTTCAGCAGCCAGATGTTGACACGCTGTTTGTTACAAGTGGCCAAAGCAACAGCAGATTAGAAGCAGATTTTCAGAGATCCTAAGAAACCAGAGGAAACCATTGTGTCATCTGCTCTGGCCACCTCAGCATCAAATCTCACAGCATTTCACACGGCCATCATTTTCCCAAACCTCATAATCAGTGTTTATCTTAGGCTCTCTACCTGAGAGGCACTGAAATGCCAATATAACTTCAGCTTCAGACAAGAGGTGCTTGTTAGGCTTCTCGTCGCTAAATAACATAAACTTCTTGCAGCCACAATGCTCTCATGAGAGTAAACACTACTTTATCCTACTTGAATCAGTGGAGTTCTATGTATTTTATATTTCAGTTCTTTTTCTCAAGGTAGCCTTCCACATCGTCACAGGATCCTGTAGCATGTTTGCTGGGTGTGCAACTACAAGCCGTCCTTAAATTTCCTGTCCTATAGCTCATACAAAGCCAAGAGCTAAAAATATGCACTACAGGGAAGGATTAGCAGAGCAGTCCATCCTGACTCTTTTCCCATGCATTATATAACTTTGCCATCTCAGCCAGTGAAGGCACCTGAGGGACTGATACATGAGGGCGCTTGTCCTGTACCCATAGAGTCAATGGAGCCACTGGTAAAGCTCTAGAAGAAACCCCACAGTGTTTTACACAGGAACTTGTAAATCACATAAAGTCATATTTTGCACTGCAGCTAAATTGTTATAAAACAGAATGGCAACTTTTCTTTGCAGTGAGGCTCCCTCTCTGCCCTTGTCACAGACAATGTCACCTTCTAGCAAGATAACTGTCGCCAACAATAAGATTCAGAAAAAAACAGCTTTCAAGCACAAACCAGAATTAATGTGAGGTAAAAATGTCTCCTTCCACACGGGTTTTCAGAGTGATATGCTGATTAGCTGAGCATGGGTTTCTTTTAAGTTAGTAAGCCTGACGTTTCCCTCATTCCCAGAATTTGCATTAAATAGATGTGTCCAACAGGAGATAAAAAGGGGGGAAACAGTCAGCTTAAGACATTTTCAAATTAAGAAACAAATACTTCACAGACCCATTTGAACGACAAGGAATGGAAAAGCAACTTTAAAGATAAATTTCTTTGGGTTTTATTTTTAAAATGGTGTAGAAGGAAATGCTATCATCTGTAATTTATATCATTTCATTATGAAATATTTCTGACTGCATAATAAGTATCTGCCATGCCTAAATATCCTCAGAGTGTCACTCCACAGTCCTCCCACATATACCATTTCAATTCAAGGCAATGGCTTGGCAAAATCCCTATCAGCTCCATTAGGAAAGTAGCTTGCATAAGAATACAGGATTCAGTTGCTGGAGTCTGTTGTGGAAAAAGGTGTATCTCATGTTCCTGGACAGTGAAAGTTGTCTGTAAGGACAAATTCCTACTATTTGCGCCAAGTCCATTACAAAAGTGAACAAAGAGAATGCTAGAGATTATTTTATCACATGGTTTTCATTTTTAATTTAGACACACTGACATGAATTTTGGTAGGAGAGTATAGTTTTGAACTCTTTTGTCTGTTTTGTGAAAGGGCCTCATATTTTGAGGAGATACACGATTTTTTTTTTTGTCTCCGTCTGTCAACTCATACTACGGGGAAGGGACTACACATAAATTATTGTGTGGAAAATGTGATTTTAGGCACCACTGGAGATGGTAACTGAAGTGAAGATGAGGGAAACAGAAGATGGGGAGATGTAAAAATGAGCCTGTTTTTCTAAAGTGGAGTAGACAAAAAGTCAATATTGTGACTTTGATTTTTTTTTCTTATCTCTTTATCTGCAGAGACTGGGGAGATCATGGAATCATGGAACCATTAAGGTTGGAAGACAGCTTTGAGATCAGACACAAGAAGAAAAAGGAGAATCCAGGCTTCAAATCCTTTTGCTTATCTTTGCATAATTTGAGATTATTTGGATTAAATAATTTAATCTGTTCTGCCACAAGGTAAATTGAAAATAACCAGAAGGTCAGCACTTCTAGCACCTGCTGGTTTGGTTTTTGTTCCTACCCAACACAGACACACCGAGTACTAAAAATCAAAGAGTTTAGTCTTTGGTTTCGGCAATGCTCAGAGATAAAGGTCTACATGTCAGCTGTAATGATTCATCAGTATGATACACACATACACACAGATAAGTGTATCTTATGCTAATAATTACACTCGAACAACAGATTTAGCATAATACAAGGTACAAATAAATAGTTTGATTTAAACAGTCTGGAATATAACATACAATGTGAATGTTATCTATGGTTAGAGGGAAAAACCTTCCATAAATGGAGGGCAAATACTAAATTGTCCAGTTGTCTAAAACACATGCTCCTCTAAGCTTTTTAATCTCAGTGTTGAAATCAACAGTGCCCCATCTCTTCAGTAATAGATACACTAGTTAAATTATAAGCTACAAAAAATGGCAAAGAATAAAAATTTGAACAGGTTTAGCCCCATCCTAAAGCAACAGCAAGACTGTCTTGGGCACTATAGAAGAGATATGTAACTCAACTGGAATTTCAAGGTTTTAACAACAAAAAATATTGAAGACCATAGTACTGGAAATGGCAGAGACCTGAGGTCCAAGGCAATAATTGCAGAATAGGGTATTTTCCATTCCTGAAAACCCTAGGTGAAGGGCATCCTATTTAATACAGTTTGTGATTACAGGAGATATAAACAAATAACGTTGTTTGTCTTACTAGCTAGATGCATAAAATTATTCATAACAACCCAACAAAATGAAAAAACCCCAAACCCACTGAGAAAAACCAAAACAAATTCTGATATCAGCTACTCACCCTCCAGTGAGCGGAAATTACCTCAGTGGTCAGGACTCTTGGCTACTCTCAGTTCTGCAAAAAATTGGCGTGTTCTGGGCTAAAATATGGATTCAGGTCCCTGTGAGTGTTCATATTGTTTCAGTTCAAGGTCTGTCTATAGGCTATTGCCAAAGGGAGGATACTGAAGGAAGCAGCATATGATTAGAGAGATGATAAGAACAGGCTGACTACGTAGTAACATATCCACTTCTAGCCCCTTGCTAGCCCCTGTGCAGAGGCTTCTGGATCTGAGTTTCATGGTTGAGTTTAACAGCCTTTGACAAACTTCCTTCCATCACTTTGACTAATCACTTTTCTGAGCCCATTTAATCTCTTGGTCCCCAAAACCTTCTGTGCCAATGAATTATTTCAGCAAGGTATGAAAATATTCCCTTCTCTTTTTCTCAAATTTGCTTCCAAACTATTTCATTTAGTGTCTGTCTAACTTTGTAGTGTGATGAAAGGTGCATAGTTTCTTGATCACATTCTTCATACTAATCTCGTTTAATAAGTCTCTGAGTCTCTCAGAGAGAATCCTTCTAAGATGAAGAGGTTAAATCTTGGCATCCACAGAAGAAATTCCTTACGTCTAACCACCATTATACTCTTCTCTATGCTTTTTCTCCATCTGCTTAGAAATGGAAGCAACTACAAATACGTACAACATTGAAGATGTGAGAAATACTTGAGATTTCTGTATTGGTATTGAGATATTTTCTATTTCTGCCTCTCTTCCTAACAATTAATTGAACTGTGTTTGTCCTTTTGGCTACTGCCAAGTGATGATCTGATGCTTCCAGAAGCTTCTACGACGACGAGATCTCTTTCTTAACTGATAATAGCTAATGAAGTCTGTCATCACAAATGCATCATTTCCCTTTCCATCTGTATCACTTTATGTTTCAAGTAGCTTTTTTTTTTTTTTTTAAATCCAGTCATTCAGTATTGCACGACTTTTCTGACGCAGTTTCAATCAATTTCAGTTGGGATTACTCTAATTTTTTCATAGTAAAAAATGTCATTGTATCTGTATTTTCTCTCTCTTCAAGAACATTTGGAACACAGGTTGCAGCATTTTTCCACAGACAACTCTTGAAATTATTATACTATTCTTCTCTGCCACTGCAAAAATCTTCGTGTTATTATGGTTTCATCTAGATTTGCTAGTATGAAAGTCAGACTTAATTATCTCTGCTTTGGAATAGTGTCTACTTTAAAGTTTTGCCATACTTGTCACCTTCCAATCCTTTCAAACTGAAGCTTCTGGTACCTTGGAACCAGCGTCATTGTGATACAGTTTTAGGTATGAGCAGGATGAGGATGTTAAGCTCTCAATCTTTCATCTGTTAATTTGATGCTCTGTAGAGAACGATGCGAGGTGTGATTAACGGTTTCAAGTTCACAGCAATTACCTATAGCATTTGCTGAGAGTTGATTTTAGCATTAACCTTTACATGGTTGCCAATTAGCTGGAAAAAATGTATCTTATCTTAATGTGTTTCCTATAACAGTTCTGTCTGGAGACTGCTCCATCATTTCTGGTGGCCATTATAAAGATGGGCTGTGCCTCTTCCCATCTCTTGTTCAAACAGCTGTGATGGAGCAAGGGTGACAACCCTTAGTTTCTGGTGATGATACCTTGGTGCTGATATTTGTTGAGGTTAATGATGGATCTGAGTTACAGCAGAGTGAATGTAACCTTGGAGTGTATCTTTAAGTAATTCTTCTAGTTTTTAGGAGGCAGTTTCCATCCCCATTTAAAAAAAGGTAGAAGGAAGTTTGTACAGCAAGCATCTTTTTCTGCTGGTCTACTTGCTATTTTTGTATGATTACACAGTAACGTGAACCCTTCCAACATATAAAGCTGCCTGTTTTGAAGTTTACACAAAGGCAGTTCACACATTTGATATCCCATGTAAATGAGATGTAAATCAAATGTAAACAAGAAGCAAGTCACTGGAGAAAGTCACAGCCCAAGTACGTCAGATGAAATTTCATGCTCAGTAAACATCAAATGTTAGAAAGTTTTATAATTTTTTTTTCAAGATACTGCCAGATAACTACGGCCTTGAATGGCTGTCTGCTTTAATGAGGAATGTGTCATTTTAATGAGAGCCCTCCTGCTGTTTTTGACTATTAAAGACAGTTTGCCCCACCGACATGGTGCTTGGCAAAGCGATTGCCTTAGCTTTTGTTTATGAGCAAGTAAACCTGCTACTGCATGAGTGTCATGGAGGAATACCTTTCAGCAATTTTGATTTTGCTGAGTGAATAATCCAAATGGATATTTTTGTTTGGCTTTGGTTTTTAAAGTGTGATTTTCACAATACGCTGGTTATTTTTCATAGTGTCAGCAGTATGCAGTAAACTTAACCTCTGAAAGGCCTTTTTTTAAAGGTAATTTTTTCTTAGCTGGTCTTTGCTGCTGACTGAGATACAGCCCATTGCGGTAAAACTCAAAAACTGAGGTTCTGATAATATTTAGGAGCCAGACGCTGAGACAAGAGAAATGCACCCAGGAGTCATAACTTCGTGTCTGTGTTTCAGAGATATGACTCTGAAAGATGTCTTTCTGAAATGATATTTTTTATTGGTATTGTCAGTTATGGTGGGCTATGTAAAAGCCACAGATGAATCAGTTAATAAAGTTATTAACAACACTAGATCTCACTTAGGCTGGGGAGCTCTTGCAAGAATGTTTTTCACTCAGTTATTGCTTCTTAGAAAAATAACATGGATCTGATCTAATTGGCTTTATTTAGCCTCAAACATCTTTATGGTACAAACTACAAGCTGCTGTGGGCAAGGTTCCAGCATGCCAGGTGCGGTACACACCTGATGATGACGGCTGTGCCTGCAGAGACCCATTCAGGCCTCTACTCAGAGGGTTTCAATTACTTTTGGATCACCTCTGTTTTGAGCTTAAGTGGTTCTGTGCAGATATAGCTTTTCCTGACCATGCATTTATCTACCAGGGTAGAAGCTCCCTCAGCTTTCAAGATGAGGATGGAAAAAAATCCCAGATTTCTCTGGTTTAACTTCCCATCCAGCTTCTCAGCCTCTCCTCAGCTCTTTTCATCCATCCTCGTGGCATCTGTCCCTGCCCTTCCTTGAGTCTGAAAAGTCTACAGTCTCATCCTAGGCTCTCTCAATTTTCAAATATTTTCCCAGGACATTTGAAACAATAATCTGCTTCCTGCCATGGGCTGGGTCACTGCCAGCAGCACTTGCTATGCATTACATGGGCAGCATTCTCCTGGACCAGTTATGCTAACCCAGCAAGACACTCACTTAGATGCCGGTAATAACTTCCAGTTATCCACATTTAAATTACTGATGAAGAATAATTTTTTTCAGTAATATACTCACATGCCAGCCTATTTCATTATCCTCGCTAACATGTTGTGATGGCAGCAATTTATGATTCCATTGCATCACCTACAGCCTGGGACTTTGGCTCTCGTCTCAGAAAACAGAAGCAGTTTTGTTCTGCTTGGGAGGCCACATCTGTGGTAAATGTTCCAGCGATCTTCACATTCCAGCCTCCAGTTCACACTGCTGTGCAGCACAGGAGGACAGGCAGTAGACGACTCCACCTGCGAGCTGTGGTCCTTCAGCAGGGCAGTCCCAAGCCTGAGCTAACACCCTCCAAGAAGCTATGTGGAGTGCACAGCAAGTCCTCAGCACCAGCTGCTTTGCTCTATAAAAGTAATCCTATTTGACCATACTATTTAATTGTGTAGATGTATCTGTAATTCTAGAAATACAGGGAAATTAAGTAACAAAACTGCTTTTCAGATAGCTGTTCTCTTTTTGTCCCAAGAGTCTTTTCACTCTGAAAACTTCTCCCAGTTGAGAAGGCTGGGAATAATTATTACAATTTGATTTTCCTTAATAGGAGTTTCAATGGAACTCCATTGTGGTTTAACCTCAGTCAATAACTAAGCACCACTCAGTTTCTCGCTCACTTCCCTATAGTGGTTTGGGGGAGAGAATCAGAAGAGTGAAAATGAGAAAACTCCTAGCCTGAGATAAAGACAGTTTAATTGGTAAAGCAAAAGCCATGCAAAGAAAGCAAAGCAAAACAAGTAATTCATTCACCACTTCCCAAGGGCAGGCAGGTGTTCAGCCATCTCCAGAAAAACAGGGTTCCGTCACACAGAACAGCGACTTGGGAAGACAAACACCATCACTCCGAATGTCCTCCCTTCCTTCTTCTTCCCCCAGCTCTATACACTGAGCATGACACCATATAGTATGGAATATCCCTGTGGTCAGTTGGGGGGCCACTGTCATGGATGTGTCCCCTCACAACTGCTTGCTGGGGGGGTGGGCTGAGAAGCAGAAAAGGCCATGACTCTGTGAAAGTGCTGCTTAGCAGTAGATAGAACATCCCTGTGTTGTCAGCATTGTTTTCAGCACAATCCAAACCACGGCCCCATACCAGCTACTGTGAAAAAAAATGGACTCTATTCCAGTCAAAACCAGCACAGATCCAAACACGTATATAAGGAGTAATGACGAAAGAAAAGAAAAGGTCAGACAGAAAAACAGCTCTCCGTTCATAGAATCACGGAATCACAGAATTGTTTGTGTTGGAAGGGGCCTTAGAGATCATCTAGTTCCAACCCCCTCACCATGGGCAGGACACCTTCCACTTGGTGAGGTTGCTCAAAGACCCATTCAACTTGGCCTGGAACACTTTCAGGGATGGGGCATCCACCACTTCTGTGGGCAATCTGTTCCAGTGCCTTACCACCATCACAGTGAAGAATTTCTTCCTAATACACTATCTAAACCCATCCTCTTTCAGTTTAAAGCCATTCTCTCTTGTCCTATCCCTGCATGCCCTTGTAAAAAATTCTGAATAAATAACACCAGCAAGAAAAACTTTACGCAGGAGGAAAGAGAAAAACAATTTTTCAATTCTCATCTGAAAGAAGAGCTGCACGAGGGAGATGGAATGTAACCACAAACGAAATCAGTTTCTAGGGCACTTTACCTTTACTGGATATTATCAACCAAGATGAGAAAGAACCTGAATAAATTCTGTGTCCAGTTCTTTTATTTTCTGTACTAGCAATGGTGGTAAGTCAGTCAAATCATACACAGTCACACATACACCCCCCACATGCATACACACAACTCTGGAGTGAGTTTATTCCTTACATGGCTTTGCTGTGTCTCATCTAACCAAGCAGGCAATAATATTTACATTGGGGGGGCTCCCCAGGGAGATTCAAGTGAATTTCCTTGTCCAAGAGAAACTCTCTGACACTGCCTGAACTAAAGCACTGGAAATGAAGGCTTTGCGTATTCTTTCTCCTCAGCTTCCAGCAAAAACTCTCCTAGGTGGGTAGGGCTGATTCCGAAATAACAAATGTAAGAGGCGTAGAGAACATCTGGCAGCAGAGCCAAGGGCGAGTGAGGGGATGTGCTGTGCACGCCCAAGTGCAGAAGCTGCATCCCAGCGGCCACGCTCTGCCCTGGAAACCTACCAACATCTACAACAAGCAAAAAGGCTTTGGGATTTCTGCTGGCAGAAATCCCTTCCTGATGTCTTCCTTTCTGAGGGCCGCTGGGCCCGGTTATCACCCGGCGCTTGGCCATGTTTTACAGCATCGTTTTTAAGGGCAGTTGTGTTATTTCTTAGTGCCACCAAGTGGCAGAATTTAATAGTACCATTTCCGATCATTTCTTCTGACCAATGAAGAAACCGGAACAGACATCTCCGTCGCCAACAGGAGAGAAAAAAAGGCCCCCGACAAGCCAAGGCAGCAAGATTCTGGAAGTGAAAATGATAATGGGTGTTTTATGTTTCGAATCTTAAATGATCCAAGTAGGGTACAAGTTCACAACACCGTCAAACTTTAAATGTATGTAAATCCGTAAGGCTCTATTCAGTGTAATGCTAAAAACACACAGGAGAAAGATGGCTTAAGCATATATTTAGTTTTAAGATCATTTGCTTGCGTATCTTGCTCAACAGGTGGGACTTGTGGAGCTAGAATCAACGATACTGGTATTTAACTCAGGGAATCAGTGGGTGGAAGGTGAAGTGTCCAGTAGGCTGATGCTGTATTCTGCTATAATTTAGTGGGAGCAAAAATATTCACCTCTTCCCAGTACAAGATAATCATGAAAATTTGCAAATCAAACCGAAGACAAAAAGCCTTAAACCATATTAAACCGTGGCTGCAGTTTCATAAAGCACTAAATACTTTCTGTAAGCATATGAACTTTACCAGGTCCCAGGAGGTCACCATGGCAAGCAGCATTATGATAGAACCCTTTGAAACAAGTACTTTCCCATCTTTTTCAGGTTTCTTTTGAATCTACCTGTAAATAAAGGGAAAGTGGTACAGATCTCAGTGTTACATAAAATAATCTCTGGGCTGATTTTCTGGACATTTTCTTTATGTTTTCCCCTAGATCTATGGAGAAATAAACATAGATACATTTCTGGAACATGAATTTATATTTTGAACATTCTCCAGATGGAATTACGTAGAGTATAAAATAGCTGTTTGCAATTTTTTTAAAAAAATAATATTGCTAGTGTTTTAGTGCAAATGCACTACATCCATCAAGCTAACTGAAAATGTTGTTAGTAGCAGAGAAGGAATCTCCTAGTATAAATACTGCGGTGAAGTTTTTCTTCATTGAAAGTGCCTAAGCAACCTTTGGGAACAGGAGGGCTTCCATACAATCTGTTTCGAGAAAGAAAGAGCAATGCAGCTAGGGTGATCTGCAGTAAGGGCTGGGAATGTGGGTGCAAACAGGTAGTCTGTTCTCAGTGGAAAAAAGCTTTTGCTCATTTTGGAGGAATCTGACTAACACAGTTTTCTCTCAAAAGGTATTATTTATGTAAAAGCATTAGACAACTGCACACTCAGTTCACCTGTTTATTCAGAAAGCTTGGGGGCAGCTCACCCGTTATAAAGAGCAGCTTGTTGTAAAATGAAAGCTAAAAATAGTTTAACTATTTTCCTGTTTACAAACATGACAATAAAATGTATCACCATATAAACCAGCACATAAGTACCATGTAAGGACAGGTCACTGTGCTGAGAGCAGCTCAAGCACTCGTCTGTAGCTCCTGATGATACTCAGCATCTCAGGCTCTGAGTGGGATGCCTGTGGCTAATGGGACCAGCGAGCGGGCACAGCCACCCCACCCTCTTCAAAGGTCAGCAGCAAGTACTTCTGGCTCACTCTGCCTCTCTAAGCTGTTTTTCGTCTCCCGTTCCTGAAGCACTACACAAATTTATTCCCAGTGGATACCACAGCTGCACTGTCTAGCTGGGGCACTGCACAGGCACCAGCAGTAACAGATTCCTGTGCTGGATACAGCCTGTAAATAGCTGATCCCATCGAAGACCAGTGACAGCTGACACCTCTCAACTGAAGGTTCACACCAATGCCACCAGTTTTATAAGGTTAGGCTTAAAGAGTGTTTAGATACCCACTACTTAAAGATTAAACCATATGATTATTAGGAAAACATGCTAAAGACATGTTTTTTGAGAAAAAAGTTTGAGTTTAATTTAACTAAGGGCTTATTAACATTAGGAGCAGTTTCTTATCTTGTCTGGGGATTTCATCATGAGTTGCAGTACATGTGTTTACACACTCAGTTTAACATTAGATATTCTTTCAGTAAGCTGATGGTAGAAACAAGCCTTCCCAGCTCTGCAGCCATAGCAGTGACACAACAGACGGAGAATGCATCATCTCTTGCCTGTTGTGCCTCTGTTACTTCAGTGGGGGCACAAGAAACAAAACAACTTCCCTGCCTAGAGCGCAGAGGGGCTAAAGAGGATCTGAAGTAAAACGAAAAATAAACTGTGAAAGCCTCAATACAGGGAACTAATCTATTTAGTATTTTATCCATTCTAGATTAAAAGGCCCATTGCGATTACATAGCAGCCTCAAACATCTCCCAAACGGGTATCTTCCTACCCTCTCCCTCATGCATCCATCATATGCCCTCATAAACAGTGCAAGCTTATCCTGAGGAAAATTTTCTACTGAAGTGCAAGATATCCAACTAAATGTCTGTTAACCTGACAGCTTCTTCCAATTAGTCCTTCTTGTTTGAGCACATGCCCTCTCGGCTACTGCAGACACATTCAATTAAGATGAAGAAAAAAGTGCAGTAGACAAGTTTGACATTAATATAAATAAACGAGTGTCTTTTCTTCATGCACAAAGAGATCACAGTTCAGCCTTCAATCGAGCTATCAGCTCAAGGGGATTTAAATACAGATAAACTGCATCACTACAATCTCTGCAGTAACTAGAAGAAAGGTGACATTAACAAAAATGCCAAATTGTATTTGAACATCATGTACCTGCACCTGGATCTCTGGATAATAAAATTAGGCGTGATTTCAGTGTCTGCTAATGGCAATGATTTTTTTTAATACTGACAACACTGTAAAAAGCAACAGGCAATTTTGTAACAAGCATGGATTGCCTTCTTGCTCAGGGAAACACAAATCTGTAGTGAGCTTGGTCTTTTGCAAGATCAGAGAGGTGCAGCCTGTTCTTCTTCCTGCCCAGAAAGCACTGTGCACCGTCAGTCAGGCTGCATGTAAAACAATGAAACCAGTTCTTTACATAAAATTCTATTAGGATATATTCTTCTCAGCCATCTACCATGAGCACCACTGCCATTTATTTCTCTCCATGCCAATCTCCGACATCCTGTTCCATAGTATCAGCTAGTTTCTCTTTCAGGTGGCCTAAGAGACAAGGTACTCAAGCCAAACCTGCAGGAGATTGTCCTCAAATATATCTAAGCAACCACCACCTCAATTTCTGATCTGTGAAACGGCTTCTCCCACTAGCAACTTTTCTAGTCTTTTGTTTGCTGAAATGATGGGATAAAAAAAATCCAAATTCTTCCCTCACGAGTTTCAGCTATGACATCTAAAATATGAGAGTAGACTATCTTTGCAAATCTTACAGTGATTTGTTCAGAAGCATGGATTTCCTAAGCTAAAATAGTGCTTCCCAGTGTGAAGCATTTGCTTAATGTCAAAATCCTTGGTTGAACAGCCCAGAGTTCAGCTGAGGGGTCAATCCCTTCAGGAACAGCAGTTAGAACCATTTCCAAGAAGGCTAATTATGGTTCCTGTTAATTGGGATCTAGTCACTGAGACATGTTCATAGGTTTTCCTCAAGGATGAAACACATAACATGACACACTCTCATGATTGCAACAGGCATCTACCAGCCTGTTAGAAGCATGGCTGTTCAGACCTCGGTGAAGAAAACTATTTTTAGCTGAGCATTCAGAATATTAAAAGTTGGCCATGTACTTCCACGCTTCACCATATCTGAACAAGACAGGAAAATATTTGCTTCACACGAGCAAGAAAAAGCCTCCAACTTTCTTTCCATCTTACAACATACCAAAACCTGGAAGAAATTGAAGACACATGCAAGAAGCATTAGGAGACTTATAAACGTAAGAGCCAAAGTCAGTTAGCTGAAAGTGTCCAAAAAAGTGATTTTGATAGTTTCAGAGCAGATCATGTATTTTCTGATTTAAATCAAGCATTGACCTGCTTTTTACAAACATTCGTATCAGTTATGCTTTTTGCCATATGCTAACTTAGCTAATCATATCAAAATTTACTTCTGCATGTATAAGGAAATGGACTGTGGACTGCTGAGTGCCACAGTAACACAAAAGGTATGTGTTAAATTCTCTTCTGTTTATCCACAAAAATAATTAAAACGTCTTGAAAAAGGCAAAGCCAGAATAAAATTTATTGGAGCAAGAGAAAAAGATCTGAAAACCAAGGACATGGAAAGGCTCACAAGCTACCATGACTTGAAATACACTAACTTGGGGTTTGGAAGAATTTCCATCACACTGAAAATGCAAAAAATATATGAGAAACAACGACTTGGATGTTTGGGAGCAGAGAGGGGAGTACTGCATTCATGCCTGCAAGTCATGTTTTGCGTAATTTGCCCTGATCTCAGCAAAAATGGGAATTCAGCCAAGAAGATTTGTTTGATGTCACTGCTAAGCATGGAGCTAATCTGATTATCACCAGGGTTGTTTTTAAAAGGTCTCAAGCACACGTTGAGCGTTAGTTAGTGCCTAAAACAGCACTCCCTGTGTGAACAGCAGAACCAGGCCACAAGATGGATAGCTAGAGCTAAGTCTGTTTTATCTGACTTTCATTATCTGGTGCCTCTCTTCACTTTGAGATGCCTCTGAATTTCAGAGATAAACCTGATGACTTTGAAAGCTTCCTGAAAAAACCCACGAAGTTAAACACCACACCAACAACCACAACTACCATCTCTTGACATCTTGGGATCCAGTTATCTGGTATTGTTCAGAAGTTTAGTACAGACCAACTATATTTAGACTTCTTAAAAGCAGAGGTCATTCTAAAAACCAAGAAAAATTTGCTAGATTGTCATCTCAACATTTTTCTTTGCTCTCTAGGTAAACATAGTCTGAGATGCACCAAGGGAGGTGGGGTTTAAAGATAGTGTTAATACATTAACAATTTGGATATTTTTCTTGGGAGGAAACTGTTGAGCATCACTTGGTTTGTGCGATGTTTGCTTTAGAACTCAAGGCTTATTCAAAACTGACATACTGTGGGTGTAATTCACCTCTTGACGGTAAAGGCACTGCCTTAGGTGATTTCAGCTAACCCATTTCATGGCTGAAGCATACACAGTTTGATATTACAGATCAGCTGATACTGAGGAGGCAATTTTAACTCAGATGTTAATGACTCTGACTTGCCTCCTGCAATGGCTCAGACACACTGACATCTGGAAAGATGGACTGAAGCACAGTCTGAGCTGCCCAGTCTGAGCTGTGCTGCAGGTCACCCGGGGGCAGAAGGCTACAAACCACTGCAGATCTAATTCAAGGCATAATGCATATCTCTGTAAAGCAAAATAGTCAGGTTGTCTTCTTGGGAAGCAGCACGATTTCTAGCTGAATTACAGCCTGGACATTTTAACTTCCACAAGTATCTCCTTGAAGATTTGAGCTTAGGAGCGTTTGGTCTGAGCATTTACAACCTGGAGTTGGTTTCATATATGGATCAGGGCTGAAACTGGAGAGACATCTCAGATTGCCTCACCCCTCATTCAGGGTTTTTAACTAGGATAGTAATTGAGGAGTTGAAATTTTTTTGAGTGATTGTGCTTGCTTGAGCTGCCTTCCTGCTGTGGCTACCATGTTCATCAGCATATGGACCCAGAACTTGAAGTTGCACAGGGACCATTTTAGGCAGTTTTAAAAATAGATTGGAAAATACAAACTCTCTTGTATGTGTTTTTCTCTGGCTGAGTTCCTTTCCAGACACCTGCCTGCACAGAGGTGGCTTAAATTACATTTTTCCTCAGGTCATTTAAATAATTTAGAAACACTGAGCAGAGGGAGTGAATATTTAGTGTTTTAAAGGTCTTCCAAGGGTCCCTGAGAGAGAATTAAGGGATACTGCTTGCAATCAAGTGGAAGTGGCATTATCCTTTCTGAAAACTCAGAGGACATAGCACTTGAGAACAAAATTTCCAGTAACAAAATATTTAAAATAACTTCATGCTTCGCTGAAAACTTATTTCCTGTTTTCCACAAGCACAAAAAGAAAGACCATGCGTTCTTGGTCTTGTATAACAAAATGTTTTTCTGCATTTCTTCATCTATACCATTCACATATAAGACACTCCATGCCATAGAGGTTTCCATAGCAACAGAACAGAATCTTTAGCAATAGTAGCTGTTCTTTTCCCAGGTATACTTATCAGCTGGTCATAGCTTAGCCTTTGAAATCAGGCTTCTTGTCTTTATGGAGCTGCACATCTAGAGTGAGCAACTATTTTCCACCCAGCTTACAGGAGTGGAGCTTAACTCCAATTAGCTCATTTAGAAATGAGTACAGGAATTTTAGCAGCACAGAATACATTACTGTGTCTGAGATCTTCAGAAGCTTTGAAGCACGTATCCACATCTCCCTTTCCTACTCTCAGGGATTTATTACCTTCATCACAGGAGACAGGTAGAAGGCAGAAGCATGTAGAGAATGAGAGTCTTTCCACAATCAGATAAAAGAGCTGTGGCAGAGCAGAAAGTGAGATGAAGGTTTTACATTTACAAGCTTTTGCCCTGTCTGGCACACCATCTTGTGGAACACCAGTGAGATGCAAATGATTTTTTCTGTTCAGTTTAACCTCCCATCCAAACTATGTTAAAGATAAAATGAACACTGTTTCCTGCTCCTTCATTTGATGGTTACTTGGGTATTTTTTCTGAAGGTCAAACCTTTCCTTGTGTCTATTGTAAAGAATCAGTGTAATCGCACCCTCACTTCTGTTATCACCACGACTTGCGTCTGAGTCCTTTGACTTTGTACTTTCTTGGACTCACTTCTTCGCACAGCACTCTGCAGGAAGGACAGTGCTGACCGTGCTAAGTGTGCTCAATTTCCATCTTCCAAAATCTTTTTAAGCAGCTACTTTGGGCTAAGATATCACTTATCGATAAAGTGTCTTTTTATCTTTTGTCTCAAACTATTATTTTGTTCTGATTCACATAGCATTTATTCAGGATATGGAGAATTTCACATTGCATTTCTTTACTGCAGTGTGCATTTATGCTACTGGAACAGTAAAAAAGCATAAAGGATACAGATGTCATTCTTGTTTTGGAAAATGAATGCAAAAAGACAGATGGATGCTGGTTTTCCAAGGCCTGGAAGGCTGAGTGCAGACAAGCTCCACACTCTGGCACACATCAAACAGAGCTGGTCCAACAGGAGGGAGATCTTCCTCCCTTCAGAGAGCTGTGGCGTTATGGCTCTCCAGTAAACTATCCTAAAGAAGACACAGCACTGCTAATATCTACCTGGCCTGGCCCAGATAATTTAAACCAACATTTTGTTCCACTTTTAACTGTCTTTTCTGTTTAAAGGTACCTAGACCAAAGCTGCTGATGTAACATTGAGCGGAAGTGGTTTCAAAGCAACCCACTCTGTGCCATGCAACACACTGAACCTCTGAGCTGTCCAGGCTAGAGCTTCCCAGCCTCAGTCCAGCAGCTGAGCTGCAGCCTTTGCTTTCTGGAAAACCACAGTGAAATCAACCACAGACCCAGGAGGGATGTGATGAATCTGAAAGTATATTGATTTTATTTTATGGACTACCACAGCAGATGCTTTCAAGTTAGCATTTTCACCACAAATATTCATTTTAATTTAACTCATTTGGTCTTTGGTAATTCAAAAGATGATCAGTCAATCGACAGGACAAGGCACTGAAGCAGCGAGTAAGTAAAGGAGACAGGTTCTGCTGCTGCCGCGTTACCTCTGTTTTGTCACAGTGCATGTGTCACCAGGGAGCGAAGATTACTTTAATTACCAACTGCTTTAATGTCAAATAGTTGTTATGGGAAATAGTGGCTTATGTTCATTTATTTTGTCAGCATGACAATGGGATCACTTTTAATCCTTGGTAGTGGCTTGGGGAGGCTGAGGGAGAGGGAGGTGGAAGTGGAAGGAAAGCACTTCCACAGATATCAGTTTCAGAGGGGCTGTTGTCATTCAAAAGAAAGTATGAGACGGCTTTCAAACTGCTGGGTCCCCTCACTTTGACTATCAGACTTTCTACACTGATAATGAGCTGTCCCGAAATGTTCACTATCTTCCATTCCAGCAGTATATAACTGAGGCAGCTGGCAGGAAAAGTTTATTCCTTTGACTTCTGCTTCTCCAAAAGCTGCTGTGACCTTTCAAATATCTCTGATAGGTTAACATGGAAAACAAATGCTCTCCTAGCCCAGTCCCTTGGAAATACCATGGAGAGGTATAACTAGACATGTTTAGTGGCTAAAGTATTTTTGAAACTTCTGCATTTGATACCCCTTGTGGACAAGATATTGAGCTTAGATGAGTTTAAAAGCAGAGAGTTAGCACCGTGGTGCTATGTTGTGTTGCATGCCTCTCTGCCCCTCCACCCCAGTGTCTCTCTTTAAAGACCAAGGGAAGGTCTAAATTCAGGTAGCTTTGTGTACCTTTGCTTTGCCTGTGAAACTTCCTGCATCCTCTCTGGTCCTTGCTGTCAAAGCCAAACACTGTTTGTTCCATCTCCACCATATAGAAAAACAAAACAAAACTCAGTTTTGACTTATTTGTTGGTTTGTCCGTTTTGTGTGGTTTTTCAAAACTCAGATGATCTCAGCAATTCACTTTCCAGTTCAGTCTCATGGAGAGCTGATTCAGCTCAATTGAGGAAACTGTGAATAAATGATTGAGGACACAAATTTCTTAACTGTGCTTCTATAATATACAGAGAGCTGTACAATATGCTATAAATTGCAAACTAATATCTCACGAGATTACAGAGAATTCAATGCTTTTCTTGATTTGTATAAGAGCATTTTTCCAGGCTAAAAAATCTCAAACAAGAGATGCTCTTCATTAGGATTTTTCTTACCTTTGAAGAAGAAATAAGAAGAAGAAATAGAAGAAGAAATAAAGAAATAAAGAAATTTTCTCTTAAAGAAATAAGAGAAGTCCAAATTTCATCCCCTTTAACCCTTCTGAGCTAATGGTTATTTACAGCTAGATCAAATAGACACTGAAACTGCTGGAGACTGCGCGAAGGTCAGACACCAGATGCTCTCTCTGTCTTTTTTATTCCTGACTGGAAATGAGAATACATCAGGGCACATGTTAATAGCTGTTCCAGGACATGGTTGTCACAATCTCTGTGACAAGACCAGGACACTGACTGTCAGGTCCCCTTTGCCTGAGGCACTGGAAGAATCTGCCCATTCACCCAGGGCACCGGCAAAACCCAGGTGAAGCACTGGTGGCAGATGATGTGTGTGCTGGTTATGTGATCCCAGTTTTTCCCTAAGGAAGAGGAATGGTGTGGTGTGAAATCTGCTAAGGGAAGGGGGTTGGTTGATCAGTGTCCAAGAGGCAACTGAGCTGCACATGGGAACACCTGACAGTGCCACAGCAAAAGGAGCGGTGAGACACAGGTGTAGCAGTGATGTTGCTGAGAGGGCCAGAGATAAGGCATCACCTTACAGGTGACAGGAACAACCTTCCTAGCGACCACAGAAGACAGCACAGAACTTGCTACAATCCATGAGCTGGCTGAAATGAAAGAAGAAAGCATAAGTCCTGCAGAGGGCAGGAAGCAAGTGGTTTACAAACCTTTTAATTCTGTTATCTCTTCCCTAGCTGGAGGGTTTTCTCTAAATATGGCTTGTTTTCTAATAGAACCTGGCTTGTTAAAGTTTGAAAACCTTTTGATCTTTTAGGGACTCTCACAGCACAGGGAGGCCCTGGCAGTTCCAATGCAAAGCACTGGCCAATCTCGTCTAGGTCTCCTAAAAAGTCAATGCCTTCAAGTAAATTATATCAGCGATATATATTGCTGTCTTCTTAAGACTCAGCAGGTGTTTTCACTTAAGTGATTGAGCAAGGCACAGCTCCCAGTCTCAGACTGTCTCAGAGGGTGTCCTGGGTTACAGTGTATTCTATTACCATCCTCATGAGCTGCCTCCTCCCTCTGGACTATCTCCTGTTAATGGGCCCATCAGTGCCTTGCCCTGTGACTCACCATCCCATTGTGAGATGCTCCGCCCAGGGGGAAGGAGCCAAGCATTCCCATGTGGATATAATCAGGGGTTTGGAACAGCACAAGCAGCCTTTTCCACTGGATTCCCAGAGGAAGACCAGACCCTTCTACACCACAACTGGACCTTCAGGGGAAGACCAGACCTTTTTCTACAGAATCACTGCTTCAACAGGACCATCACTCCAGGAGGACTGCAGCCACCATTTAATCGGACTGCTACTAACCCCCCTGACTGTCAGGGGGTCAGGTTGTATTCTGACTCTGTCAGTGGGTTGTCTTTTGTACTATTGCATTTATTTTATTTTTCCTATTAAATTGTATTTCTGACTTGGAGTCTCTCACTAGTTTGCTTTCAAACTAGGACAGAGGGTCTCCCTGGGCGGATTCTCCAGGCACTTCACAGGATGGTACCATGGTAGCATGGCAAAGACTAGGCAGGGGTTGCTGCCTTTAGTGGTCCAGGCCCACTGGTGCTCAGTGTGCTCCTGAAAAAGAGGTGCAGTGCTGGTGTGCTGTTGCTGATCTGGCCCACACACCCAGTTCCCGTCAGCTGGCCCTATTTCAGTCTGGGAGCTGACGTGGTTTTACAGCATATTTCAAATCCATCCATCTCTCTTAAAGGCCTCCAAAACTTGTCATTTCTGAAAAGCAACTATGACAATTACTTCAAATCCGGAGTCATAAAATGGTTTCTTGATTGGCTGGTTTCTTTCTTTCTTAAACTGTCACTGTAAGAGCAAAGAATGTGTTTGTTTTCTGTAGATTTTTTGGTTTTGCAAAGCAGAAATAAAAAAGAGATCAAAAGTATTTCAGAAACAATAGCAAAATGGACTTCAGAAAATACATTTACATTTTAAGGCACACTTTGCAGAGTAAATGTTCCCCTGAGATTTCAAAACCAGAGGCAATGTAAGTTTGATAATAACAAACGACACAAGTGCAAGCCGCAAGTATGCTTAACATTTTCTGTGTCATTTCTGAGACAGCTTTGAAGGCTAGCTATACTTTTATTTGGATTCCTCAAAATAGCTTCAGGCAGTCATAAATGTAAATTGAACTCTGACTTCCAAGAACACTAGTTGGAATCAGTAACTTAAACTACTGTTCTTGCTTCAAGCAAGGGCAGATTACAAGGAGATGTTGTGCCACATAAACTGTCTTCGTTCTCCACATCTATTGTCTTCTGAAGATTTTTCAAGATTATATTAACCAGAAATACATCACCGGAAAGCATTCATCTTTTAATAAGAACTGCAATGTCTGAGCTATGCTAATTTTCCCTTTTTTTTAAGTTCCAAGTATCCAGATGCTTTTGTGTATGGGAATCCTAAAAAAAAATTAATTTCAAGAATGCCTTTTTATGTTCTGGCTGCCAGATACCACAGGGAAAACTGGATTACAAACAGACTAAGCAGCTGTGTGTATTTAATCTCAGAGGAGCTTTTTTTCAGCTCTGAGATTTATGCTACTTTAATAATTTATTTTTCAAAACTTGTTTAGGAGGTTGGCATCTTAGGTTTGCTGAGTTGCTGTGGTTGCACTTTGATACCTTGAAAACAAGTCTTGGAAAGAAGAAAAGGGGTTTGAGACACAGAGTTATGCTGTGACTCTATCTGGCATTGTTCCACTAAGGATAAGGAGGCTGGGCAGATCCCTTAAGACTCTTTAATGGCAACAGGAAATTCTCTGCCCCTTCACAGGACTGAGCTTTGACCCAAAGTTAGGGACCATCATTAGAGAATGTACATTCAAACATGCATTTGGTCCTCATTGAATGAACACACAAGACTACAGACACGTCTGCTTCACAATAGTTTTTGTAATAAAGAATCCAGCCAGAGAGGCCCTTTGTGGAAAAGCTCTTTTCCAGATATGGGCACTATCTTATCCTGCATCCAAGAACAGGTTTTGCATTACTCCAGGACTTCATTTTGTTACATATCACCTGGTAAATTTCCCAAATCACCTCGAAACTAAGACGTCAGTGTGCTAATGTTGCTCTGAGAATTTATTTAAAGCATAAGAGCAATTACTACAGCTTTCTAAATTGATTTAGACATTATGACCTGTTTGCCCAGAAGTACTAAATGAAAATTTGCAATGTGATCATTGCAAGGAAATTATGACAGCATTCTATACTGTTATAATTATAACAGTATTCTAGTCTATACCCTTAGTATTTTCTACACTCCTTAACAATTACAAATCACATATTCCCTTGAAGTCACCATGCCCAACAGCATGCCTGGAGGACACAGCATGCACTCTTACACGTCGGAACTCAGCAAGTCAGAGCAGAAACACACTGGAAATACACCGCAGCTTTTTTAGGGACAGGGCCCTACATTCCCTGTGGAAAAAGTTATTCTCACCAGTTCAAGCATCCATTGCTATTTTAGGCACTTAGCAGTGACAGCAGCAGAATAAACTCCCTTTCATCAGTTTTCAGACCACAGCATGAAACTCATCTCTTCACTAATCCTGATGGATTTGTAAGGTCACTCGGACTCCTCTTAGGGTCTGATCCTTCTGAGACAGAGTTTCTGAAAGAGACCAGAGAGTTATTGTTCCCATATTGCCCCACATACACCTTGTGCCATGCAGCATCTCTGGCTCACCAAGACACCACAGAGACTGCAGAGAGCAGCTGTCCCATGTGTTAGGCAGTAAATACATCAAGATCTTCTGTCTCCACACATACAGCACAGCTGTCTGAGAGCTGCTGAGAGCTGCTGGGTGAACTAAAGTGAAACAAATGGGTAAATTAAGAGCAGCTTTTCCCCCAGGCAGTTGAGATACCAAGAGGAAGAGAGAAAAGGAGGGGGACTCACAGGAATCCCTAGGACTGCCGCTGCCATTGAAGTGGCAAGCGTTCACTTGCACAGAGCCGGGTTGGAGACGTTTACTTTTGCTTTCAGTTTTCAGCTTGAGCCCGGAAACAGCCAAGGAAAGCATTGTCTCAGGGAACTCCCTGTGGGCCAAACAAGTATGACGTTAGGGCAGGGTGAGAGGGAAACTTTGCATAAGAGCCAGGGATTCAGAGTTACGTCAAGCACGGGCAGTGGAGGACCAGAGCTCTCTTTATCCAGCTCCCAGGCACTTTCTTCTCAGGCTGAAAGTATTTCCTCCAGCCACTCTCAAGGGCTGATTTCCCAGACCCTATGCCATGTTTTCCCTGTACGCCGCCATATTACGGTGCAGACTGAGTGCGCATGGGTACAAAGAGGGGTACACAAAACAAGCAAGGTCTTGGGCAATAGTGAGTAAGGTGGAATTAACATCTTGTAATATTTCCTGCAAAAAAAAGAAACCCTCCTTGCTTCAGTGTTGTATTTCTCAGTACATTCAGGAGGCTAAGTAAGAACATTCAACACCACTTTGAGTTTTGATAGATACATGAAACGCATTCAGAGAACAACAAGAACATACTTCACTACTATGATCTAAATCTGAAATTTTGTGCTGGTTTCCTAGGTTGTAACTTGTTAAGAAACCTTGTTCCATGATAGTGTTTCAATGCTTTGTTAAGTTGGAATTGCCTTTCACATAATTATGCTGCCTTCTTGTCAGCCTACCTTTCTATTACTGATATAAATCCCCCAAAAATTAAATAGAAGCTGGAGCAACATTTAATAAGCAATTTTTGCTGCTGATAAAGACATAATAAACTCCTCAACAGCAATAAAAATAGTTTCATAGTTCATACGAGACATGTGATTCATAGTTCTTGCCAAGACATGTTTCAAAGACCAACTTTCTGTGTCATCTGACAACTCCGATCAGAGGCCGGAGGAAGGATCTTCTCTCTTAGTTCAGGATAACACACCTGTGGGCAGAGCACCTCTTACAAAGCTCACAGTCCAGCTGCAGACTTTTTAGTAGAGCAGATCTCCATGGGTCTACGATTTATTAAGGGCCGATGAGCTTCAGCTTTCACTGCAGTCATGAAAAATCAAAGAGCTTATTCACTGATTCAGGAAGCATCTGTCTAACAGCAACTTATTAAGCAAAATAAATCTCTTTTTTTAACACAAACTCTAGTCCTTGACTACTTAATTGTCTGTGAATAACCTTGCTTGCTCTTCAGGAGGTACATCAGAAGAACGAGATATGCTAATAGTATAATGTCTAACACCTGTCTGAGGCAAAGGATATTATTTAAACACCAAAAATACTACTTTTTCTTTACATCTAAAAAATGGAAAGGTGACAGACGGGAGAAAGGTTCTGCAGCAGTTATACCATTGCCAAAGAGGGTTGTATTTCCCTTTAAACAGTCACCAGAAGGTGAGGGTGGCTCAGGCTCTCGTTAGTAGATCCCTTGGGGCGCATTAGGGTGAAAGGACACCAAATGATTTGTGGGGTTTTTTAAATATATATATATGTAGGGTTTCTTTAGAGCAATTTGGTTGCAATGGAAAGCAAGTATGTAACTGCTTTTATTATTATTATGTACAGTAATATTGCAATATGAAAGAATAAAAATATCACTTAAGAGAATGTATAAGAAGCAAGAAAGAAAGAAAGAAAGAAAGAAAGAAAGAAAGAAAGAAAGAGTGTAAAAGAAGAATCATCCCACCTTGCAGGATCTGCCTCTTATGGGCCTCAAAGCCCGGCTTGCAGCCTCCCCCTCTGTCTTATGCAAATGGCCTCCACACACCTGAAAACTCACCTCCTCCCCCCACCTCCCTGACAGTGCAAACTTGGCCTCAGCAACGCACCCTGGAGCCTTCACAAATAGACAATTGGTTTGAGTCATTAACCATTAACGGTCCAGTCTCTCACAACCTATAAACAGTATTTATACAGTGTCATGGCACGAATTTATGGGTCTAATAATTTAAATGCACTTGTGTTACAATAAACCACGGGGCCTTGACCACAGAGAAAGAGCATTTAACATCCCATAAGTCTGTGCCCAGAAATACGACTGTCAAGTAAATAAGATATTTCAGAGATAATCAAAGGAGATCTTTGCATTCAAAGGACAGAAAAGGCAAGGAAGCATTTTAAGGTTATTTTTAGGGCCAGTGCTCAGTAAGGATAGTAAAGACAAAGCAATCATTAGAGCACAATTCAATACCCCAAAGCCTTTGTGGAGGAAGGCTCTTTTTCTGCACATACAGAAACCATACCTGACCAAGACACTTCCCCTAAGATAGCTTTGCAGACAGAAAAATCCCTCAGAGTCCCATCCCTACCCAGGAAAACACTAAGCCTTCCACTATCTATCACTAAATATGATGCAAAAGGTAAAGAGTGGTTGAAGAGGAAGGGCTCTATAAGAACCAGACAACTGGACCGAGCTAATGTTATCCAAAAATCAGAGAGTGATATCCAGTTCTTCCTGCAGTTTGGCTGGGAGAGAAGGAATGCAGTGCAGTCAAGCTACATTCCCTAGGGATGTCCTGCCAGGAGCAGTTCAGCTTAAAAAGAACAACAGCAATGGCGAGCGAATGGCTCATATTGGGCGGCCTCTCTCAGCAGATGCTGCACCCAAAGACACCAACTCATCTGTGCATCTCGCTCATGAGCGGCTTTTTGTCTTGTCCCTCCAGAACAGCAGTCTGCCTTAGAACTATGTTCCAGAACTTGTTACGGCATTTCTGATGCTTAACAAGAGGGGTGAGGGTGTTTTGAGACAAGGTAGGAAAGCTGAGTTTAAACCCACCACCAAGCAGGACATGACCTTTTGCTTTGTCCTGGAACAGCACAAAGCAGGTTCAACAAATCATGGTCTCTGGTTGCTGCATCCTGCAGTA
Organism: Rhagologus leucostigma; assembly: GCA_013397725.1. NCBI lineage: Eukaryota > Metazoa > Chordata > Aves > Passeriformes > Rhagologus > Rhagologus leucostigma. The sequence goes on from VZTD01004116.1 coordinate 329,712, forward strand.
GGATCTGATCCCGAGTTCATGCTGGCCTGGTTCTGAGACTTTACTGGGTGAAAGAACTTTTCCTCCTGCATCCCATCAAGACATCTTGGACAACAGCAGTCAGTACTTTGCAAGCCAAGAAGGGCAACAACGGGGCAGGGCAAGTGTTCAATTTCTTTCCAGTGCAAGGGGGGAAGTAAAAAAAATGAAACCAGAGTGACTTTCACCAAAATCTGCCAGATAAAATCATACTGGGATTTGAAATTTAGTTTATTCACTTCACATTATCTTTAATCGTCATCCCTCGTAGCCTTTGCTTCCAACTGGATTTTAAAATACAGAAACATATTTTTATGAAAGTTCTTGTAAGACATCCACTTTGCAGGCTGAGACGAGTCAGTTTGAGTTAGGCTGAGATAAGCTCTCAGAGGAATGAATGATTATCTGAACCAAACTTTCTGAGGTTTTTCAGGCTACAAACAAGCATCTTAGCTGCAATCAGGGCTATAAGAGAGCAGGGCTGGCCTTGGGACTCAGCGGTCCAGCCATCGTGCTTCTATTTCTAACTCCAGCTAAAGTCCATCCATCTGATCTTTGGCCAGTCATTTAGCCTCCCTCCCCCAGTCCATTGCATTTAAAAGGAGATAGCAGTACTTGGTTTTCCTTCGAATACTGGTCTCTGCTATCTGTCCTTAACACAGCTGGAATGGGGACAGCTGTTACCTGCTTAATATGGAGAATTCCCCAACTCTTTTGGACCCCAGGATATTGTTGTAATATTAAACCCATAGTTAATCAATAGTGTGGGTAATTGCAAAACCATTCCCTTCCTTGGGAAATTCCTTAATTTCCTTCCCAAGTTTGCTTACAAAATGCTTTCTTTTTTTTTTAAGTGACAAACAATACTTTATAAAGCCATTCAGTAGAGACTTTAGAATGATATACTTAATTAGAACGAAATTCTTGAGAATTTTAAGCACTGATGTTTTTCAAAGAAAAACATCAAATATGCTAAGGAAAGTGTTACTAGATTGTGTAGTGCCTTTTCATTTCATCTGATCATTTCATATATGCAAGCTCATGTCTCAAAGTGGTGGTTGCCAGAAATTTAGAAAAGTCCAAAGGATAGGTTTCAATGCCTGACCTGTGAGAGCATCAATTAGAACAGACGTGCTGAATTTTTCTCTCTCATTGAACTCCTACCAAGTTTTACTGAAATTTTTTTTGTTTCCATTCCAAACACTTTAAATGCTTTGGAAGCCAATGCAAAGCAACTAGTGGTGAAGCTAAATTGAGCTTAACATCAAGCTTTCATACTGTCTCTTGATTTGACACATGTTCCAATATTCATTAGAGGACAGACTGATATTAAGACCTTTAAGACTTATGTGACAACAGTGGGAGTAGCTGCTGTTCCAATACATAATTCAAGATTTTGGCATAGGGATACCATGAAGTAAAGTCTTAACCTTCAGCTTCTAACACCTGTTTTATACTTTATCCAGGTCAATAATCTGAGACAGGATATGTGTCCACTCAAAAATGCATAGCTGGAAATGTTAGGTCAATGAAGATTTTCAGACAGTTGTTTGTTTTAAAGTCAAGACCTTAAAAAAGCATAATAAAAAAAAGAAGCAGCTCTTTTTACCAACTGTATGCATGAATATGAAATTCTGTATTAACTGTGGTGCATTTTTGACTTAGAGGTAGTAAAGTAGGTTGATGCCACTGGGATAAAGAAAAAAAGCGCATTGTCAGAGTTCTACAATTTACCACCAGCTTCTTTGCATGGCAATGAAAAGCTCTGCTGGTGGTTGAAAGCAATATGCACACCATGTGGGAGCTGACAAAATTACCCAAATAAAAACATGAAAACAAGAATTTAGTCAGAAATTGTACTCAATATCAAATTTTCTTTAATTTTTGGGGTTTCATTCCCAAAGCATTTTGTTTTCACAGATTGTGCAGCTTCAGTGAGCAGACAGAGGGAGGGCTCTGTTCCCTCCTACCTTACAAGCTGCCCTACAGCACAGCAGCTGCTGCACTTTTATGGGGCAAGTGCAATGTGAAATTAACTCCTCTCATTCTAGGGGAGCCCAAAACCCACTTTGTTGTTCAACAAATTCAGGAAAATTTGTATCTTCTGGAGGAAACAAAGTCTGTAACACAGAAAGCTAGCATAAACTTTGCAAGCAAAGCAAAGCAAAAGCAAATTTGCTTTGCAGAACTATGTAGATGTTGTGCATAATTTACATTTTTCAAGAGATATTTTCTTTGTGAATCCCCTAAGATTAAGAGTAAAGTCCAAAATATCCCACTATGAAATCTCAACTTGTTTATGGTTTAACAGTAAAGCGTGAACCCAACATTGTGAACTCATCTTGGCCTTAATTGTCTCTCTGGTTACAGTGGTTTGATCCATGAAAGATTACTGAGACAGCTGAAGTCTGCACTTTAAGCCATGAAAATCTAACAAGGCTTTTGTAAGTGTGTGTTCAGGACTGGAGTGAGAGGCTTTCATTTCCACGCCTCTGCTTCTGCAGCTTCCTCCTCCCTGGCTCAGAGAGGCACAGCCATGCCCTCTCCCCCACCTGCTCACGTCCATGCAGAGCACACCTGCGAATCTGCTTTTCTAGACCATCACTTTGGAATCTCATCTTGCAATCTATCCATGCTGCTGCTTCTGTATGCTACAGAGCATCCAGTCTTGGCTCCTTCTTTACTTTTCCAAGACTTTCCATATTCTGACCCACCTCACTCACCTGTTTTTCTGAACAACACCAAGAGACTGACAGGCTCACACTGCCAGTTTGTATCACACACCCACTGAGTTTCAAATTGCTGCACTTTTATGTATGGGAGGTGACCAGAAGGTAGCAACTTAAAATTGCCTCAATGACTGCATTCAGATTACTTCTTAAAACTTTCGTTGCTCTGACAACTACCAGAAGCCATGGTCTCTGTGCTAAGTTTGTTGATTATTACATTGACTACTGCGGTCTACTCTTTGGGGTTTTTTTCCTCTTGCTGTGCACTTCGGTTATACAGTCCCTGAGGCTGTTTTTTTATTTAGCTGTTTAAAACTTCCAGAACTATGTATGTATAGTCTATGATGGGCACTAGAGTAACACAACGCAGCAGAATGTTTTCAACTAACATTGCAAGGTGTGTTATTGGTGTTGGTGTAAAAAAGCAGTACGACCCACCCATGAATTTTTTAAAAAGTAAAGTTTCACTGTTTTTTGGTAAGAACACTTTTCTTCCCAATACTGGAGAGCAAAACTAAAACAGTCCATTTCCCACAGCATGTATTTCAAGAAGAGATGAAAATAAGAATTGAGAAGGGGGTCACTGTGAAACTAAGAACTGAGAAGTGAATCACTCAATGCATAGAAAACAACTCAATAAAGAAAATTAAACAATAAAATATTACTACATTACTGCTCACAATTTTACCAGATGTTGGATACCATGGCCATGTTTCAGCTCACAACTGTCTCATATTTGGCTTTTAAGAGAAGGTGACCATCTGTCTATATGGAAATACCTAATCAAGTCTTATTTATTTGCAGAGGAAGGCACATTTCCATCCCTGCAGAGGAAGGCACATTTCCATCCCAAGTTTCAAAGTCACTGAACTTTGCAAGGTACACCATATAGTTCCATTATTACACTTTCAGGTCCCTTTTTTAAAATTTTTTTTATTCCTAGTGTATTACTAAAAAAACCTTCCAGTTTTCTGATGAGGGGATGAATAAAGGGAGCCATGAGGGATAGCTGGAGGCCTAGAAACTAGAGCACACACTATGCTCTTGCAAATAATTTAAGAGCATCCTATGCCATCAAGTGCATTGTTGGCAGGCCGATGTCCCTCCTAACAGATGTGATTACAGACAAAGGGTAAATATTATGCAGGGAGACATAACAGTAACACAGCCCACTGGAAAGGAGAAACAAGAGGCATTCCAAGCAGCAGTGCGCTATTTGGCAGGAATACAGGCTTGCTCTGGATCTCGGCTTTGCCCAGAAAAGTTCACGAGCTATCCAAGCTTTACCCCTTAGGCCTATCTTGAAAATAGACATTGATGCCCTCCAAAGCACATAAGCACACTGCAGAATTTATGTTTTACCTCAAAGTGAGGTTGAATAGAAGTACAATTAACTTTCGGTGCTAATGACCTGTATCAGATAATTCCAGTCCATTCACACCCCCTTGCAATACAGACCCCTGACCAGATGGCACCTGCATCCATGAGTGATCAGAAAGCCCCTGGAAAGCCAAAAGCCAGCTCCTGCACCAGAGGGGGCAGAAGAAGTCGCACCAAGCAATCACCAACTTCCTGAGAGCCGCCCACACCCCAACATGCACAAGAGCACTTGGGCTCTTCCACACTCCACTGGGTGTAGGATAAACCCTGCTACCTTACTGCCTGATGAGCCATTCCTCTAGCTCCTGGTACTTCCTTCCTGCCGCTATGCCAGACCGGGAACGGACCACAGCCAAACCATTTAACTGAAAAACAAGAGGATGAGAAGACAGCAGAAGGGAAGAGAAACAAAACAAACCCCAGACAACAACAACAAGGAAAAGGTGAATGGAAAACATACCAGAAAGGAAACATACAGGGAAATTATTTAAAAACTGCCTGAGCTTTAATGTTACATCTTGCCGTACAATCTGGACAGCCAATGATGTTGCACGGGCTAATGGAGAACAGGAAAGGCATGTAAAGTTACTTTAATTCCTTTCTTGAATATCTCTAATATAAAAATATATATTTTCAGCTCATTTGTATTGTTGATGTAGTTTACTATCAAGGACAAAATAGCTTTAAAACCACCTTAGTTACTGCAAGATAAAATAACTATTAACTGAACCAGTATGGGCTAAAATAGAGTTGCGCTACAGGGTTCAGCTGCAACTGCCAGGATGTGATTTTTGCTGAGCGCAATTATTCCTTGAGCTGGCATGGAACCTGCTTTCAGCTGTAGCCAGTTAGGCCTCTGGCCAATGATGGCAATAGAAAATTCCCTGTTAATGTCAGTGGGCTAGCTAACTTATTCACAAAATGGTTGTAGCATATGTGTTTGACAAGAAATTAAATGGAAAGAGGATGTCAAAACTGCATCGGTATAAAGATATGAGTGCAGAAAAAAACCCACTATCTTTTCATCAAGGAAGCTGATGCTCTACAATTTTGACTTATGTCATTGCAGAGTTTCCAACCCTGACAGCAGGTCCTTCCTCAACAACACTGCGTTTGTCAGAAACAAGCTGTAAGAAACCTTTTCATCTTTTTCTCTGAAAAGATTACTAGTCTCATGTAGGGAAAGAAACTACTGATGCAGTATGTCTTGATGTTAGCATGCCTTTGATACAGCCCCCCTTCTGTTCTCAGAAAAAAGCTTGAAATAAAGGATATAAGGTAAATGCACACTTATATGTTAGACTATCTGCTTTAAATGAGACAGTCATTCAAGTCAGGTCACACAGTCTGTCCCAAGACAAATCTATTTCATAGATCTTCATCAATGACTTGAGCGATGAGTTAGCACATAGGTTATGCTAAGATGAGAAGATTAGGATTTAAAATGAGTGTGAACAATTGGAGCAATAGTCTGAAAATTATAAAATTCAAAGTACAAAAGACCATGCCACAAGTAAAACTGAATGATACACATACACCATGGGGAATAGTCAAGATATGTTCCAGCCCTGGCGGGTTTTGTGGCTCAAAACCTGAAAGTGAAGAGACACAGTTGCAAAAAAAGGATATACTGTAAGTCACCAGAACCACCTTTCCTTCCCTCAGTTAGAGGGGGGTAGTGACAATGTTCTCAGCTCTTCTTCCATCCTTTCCTACCTGTTATTTCCTCTCTGACCCATTCTGTAGGTACAACTCTGTAAGTTTTCCCCTAGGCAAAAATTCTCCGATTGTTCCTCTTCTTAGGAACTCTTCTAGAGGAGGACCTTTCCCAAGGGTTGTAGACCTACTAGACCGACTAATCCCAGCAAGACTACTCCTAGGAATTTATACAAGTCCAGCTTTCTGTAAGACTTGTAACACTTCCTTAGGCTTTCTCCTACTTGACCTCTCCTTAAAGATGTTGTCTTTACGTATTTTATGGGATGATCCCAGTTACCAAGTCATTTTCCCTCTCCGAGCCTTCAAGATCTCCTTTTCTGAAGACAGCTCCACTCTCTTTACTTGTCCCATGACTTCCTTTCCAGACAGTTTAAGGCCCTCTAGCAGTGCCTTATTGTCCAGGTCACTTGCCTCTTCCACGGGCCATCTGGATCCCCCCTTTTAGGATCAACCTACATGTTCTCGTCTTTACCTGATTTTCTACTACCATGTTCCTCTTTTTGTTGGCCCACACTCGCCGGACACGGCAGGCACACCTAAATGAACAGTTCAGGCCTGGGTAAGTCCTACATGAGAAAGAAACACTGCTAGGCAGAGAAAAGCATTACAGTCTGGAGAATACTTGAGAGCTCCAGTTGGAGTTTGAGTGGGTTATTCTCAAAAAGGTTGGGCATGATTCAGAGGAGAATAGACACAATTATAAAACTTTCAAAAATAAGGTAGGGAAATAAGAACAATAACAAATGGGGGGGGGACAGGGCACGGAAATGGCTTTTTCCAAAGCTGGAATGAAAGGACACGTAAACCAGAGGACAAAGTTATGGAGTGTGTCAAAAAAAGGATAGCAATAGACTGCTGTTGAAAGATAGAACAATAATTCATTTAATTTGCAGTAAGGGACACTTAGCCTAGACAGCAGAGAAGTCTCAGCACCACTCATTACATGGTACCCCAGGGAAGCAGTACCGCAGGAGGTTACTGGAACCTCTGTCTCAGAGGGTTTTAAGCATAGATTATTTTGACATGTTCAAGGAACACAGATGCTCCTGACCCTGCCTCAGAGGAGGGGTATTGGCTAGACAGCTTCCTGAAAACTTTTCTAATGCTGTTTCTTTGATTTCTTGTATTACTCTCAATGCTGGAAAATACCTACAGCGAGAATTATAGCTGTCCAGAGATTGTTGTCTATGTGGTCATCAAAGCAGAGGGACAGTGAATGACAAAGACCATCTAGGGTGTTCGTGAAGGAGTTAAAAGAAGAAATATTCTTAGGCAGGGCAGAATAATTCAGCAAGCAAAAAGAGCAGAACTCCAAATGTTTCCTAGAGAAACTGAATGTCCATCTCAGCCTCCCTTCAGCAGTTACCTGCATAAAATTGTTAATGCAATAGGGGAAAGAGTCCTTGATCTTTATTTCAGCACCAATAGTGAATTTATAAAGAGAGAAGAGTATTTCATATTCACTGAGACAATAAGCCAGCGAGAATGTCACAGTATCACCTTTTAAGAGTGTTTTCAAAAGAAGCCTAACTTTTCAGAGTAAAATTTTTCTCTAAGATACTCTTGTAGCCTGAAAGCCTTTCAATACTCTGTGAACTTTTATAAAGGTACAGCAAATTACTTCAATTAAGTCTTTTTTTAGCCTGACGATGCTAACCTCATTTTGTTAAACACAATCAGCAGTGATAGAAGACTTGGCACATAGATAAATTTCCCTAAGTTGTACTGGAATATTGCTAGTATCTGGAACAGAGTAGTCCACCCACATTATTGGTACGACTTCTCCCAGTAACTCCAAATAATGGCTAGAGCTCTAAACTGAGTGATTTGCTTTCACTTTCCCCACTTTTTTTGCTTATAATTTTGGCTACTAGGGTTTAAACTCTTGGGCTACTAGGGTTTCCTTATTCCCAGCAAGCAGAGTTAACAGGAGCAGCATATGTACTTCTATTCCTCTTTTACTAAGTAGGTTATAGGAGACGTTCTTTCTGTCTCTTTCCACTTCAGCTGGTAATGAACACTTCCAAGCTACATTATTATTTAGAGAAGTGAAGTAGGGATAGAAATATTTATTTAATTTTTGAGAAACATGACCCTTTTTAGTAATCAAAAAATAAGTGGACTTTGCTTCGCTTTCCCAACTTCTCAGTAGCCGACAGTGACGTTAGCACAATTTCTTTCAGGCTTAAGTCCCCAAAATTTCTAATTCATCTCCCTGGTTTGCCTACTGCCTTCTGCTTTTAGTTCTTCTTCACTCAGGCAGACAGGCCCCAGTAACCTACAGCCATTCCCTTGTGTTCAGAGCCCAGGGAAAGTCCTAGCTCTTTTCTGTCAGTGTGCCATCCCCCCCCTTTCCCACTGATTTGTGATATGGGAGATGTTTCTTAGTTCTTTGGGTATGACTAAATAAAGATACACTAAGTTACTCTGCCACTGATTAAATGAGATTATTCTTTGCCTCCATCCAGCTCAGGGAAATTTGCCAACTATAGCTGCCCTGTGTGTCCTCCACCAAGGAGATCTGAGGAAATGCTTAGAAGATAAAGCAGTTGCTTTCCTACTAAAAATTTGTGAAGATGGGGCAAAATCTTACTTCTGTTGCTGTAAAATTAGAATTCCCAGTTTCAGCATTCCCAGGCAGGGCTGAAGTCCCAGCACATTTCAGGGAGTGAATCTATCGGTACTTTGCACAGTGCTTGGGGACCCTCAGATAGAAAGCCCTGTTAGAACTCCAAATGTCGATACCATGACTCTGCCAAATGTGCAAATAAGCACTACAGAAAGACAGGAGAACACATCTCTGTAACGCTGTTTGATTGTAACCCATTATCCGAGTATCTCTGAGTGCACTGTACTTCTGCAATCCACTGATTGAAGAAGAGTGCTAGATAATAAGTGCTGTTGGAAGCCATTGAAAAATCAGCAGGTCGCTGTCACACAACTAACTATAAGTGAAAACAGATAATGCCACCGAGATAAAAACAGCATGAATGGAAGAAACAGTGTGTGGGTGATTGGGAAAGAAAATGAATCAAAAAACTTTTTAAAAGTGTGTTTTCACTAATTTCTCTCCAGCCTTTGAACCTACCAAAGAAGAAGCATGCTGCAAAAATAATTACAGATGATTGCAGCTCTGCAGATGCCATGTTGTTTCTGTTTTTGTAAACAATAAAACTGCCCAGATAGTCAAGACTGATAAATCATAGCCTTCAGATCTGTGCATGCACACACACACAGCACAAAAATATGTCACCAGGCAGAGTAGGCTGTGCATTCACAGCTACTCCCTAATTACTGCCCAGGCAGGCACACGCTCATCAGGAGAGTGATTAGCCACCACATGTTGACAGGGCAGGTAAAAACCTGCTTGGGGGCACAAACCCACTGAGTAGCCAGAGTGCTGCTCTGTGTTCCTACACTTTTCAGTCCATACAAACAAAAGTTTGCTTGATAGCACACTGTGAGGTAGAGTCTTCAGTGTGTTTAATACATTAAACATATCTGCAGCTCTTCCTGCCCATCTGTTTTATTTTATTTTCTTGACATTTGTGACTTCTATTCTTTCAAGGAGTCAAAGTACTTATTGTATTTTTTGAGTAAGGATCAGACATCTCTACAAGGGCAACCCCTGGCAAAGCCACTACAGGGAAGCTAAATTAATTCCTTTCATAAGTATTCACTTTGGAAGAAACTGGGGAGACTCCCATGCTGGAATTCCTGGGTGGAGAATAAGGGGGCCACAAATATCTGAAATTTGAAGTGGCTGTAGAAGAAGTTACTGAACTAACTGTGAAAATGAACACTACTATATCCGCATTATTCCCTGAGGAGTTCTAAGAGAAATCAAGGGTGAAATAGGTGAGGTACCAACAGTGGTGGGTAACTGTTTAAAACTGTCTTGTTATCTCAGGGCTTGATGATGTAAAAAACACAATGAGTTTTATAAGAGACGTTAGAACTCCAGTGTAAAAGGCAAATTAGTAAAATTGTTGTTTTAAGCAAAAGAGATTTCATTTTCCTTCACTTCAGGATCAGCTATGCAATCAGTGTCTTGAGGTACCTGTACAAATCAGCTTAAGAGTCTCGCCCCCCTTACAGACATATTTGCCCTTATATGAGTCAAGTCTTACAGGGTCTATAAGCGTTCTCAATACAATGTGAGAAGTCAGGAGGCCGGGGCAGTAGATGCTCAGAGCAGCCATACCTTTTTCAAACAGGAATTATTGCCTCAATTATTTCCCCTTCTTTCTATTTTACCTGTTTGAAGCTCCTCTATTCTACTTCCATGGCTGTGCATGGTTTAACATTCATGCTAGAGAAGCTGCTGCCTATGGAGCAGTTTCCTGACGAGGATGGACTATCTTTACTTTATTGTTCTTATAAGTAAAAGACCTTAGAATGCATTCCCCATTCAGGGAAAAAATGCAGTTGTTGCTCTCTTAAAACACTACATGAAACTCCCCAAGACAGAACATTCATGGTAGCTATTTTAAATCATCAAACAATGTAGGGTTAAAAACTCTTTCCTTGGTCTTACATGATTGCATGTATAAATAATCTTTTGTTGTTGCCAATGTCAGTGTTAAGCATAAGGTTTTCTGAGTATGTTAAGAGTATCAGGAAAAACACGAAAGGCGTTCTGTCTATCTCCTTTCCGGGGAGAGGAAAAAAAAAAAGATCATTTCATGCCAGCAGATGGCTACAACTCATTACTGTGTAAATGTACAGTGTGGAAAGTGGAATGACAAATTAATTAGCACTCACCAGAAATACATAACAGAGAATGATATGTGCTCATGCCATTTTATTTCATGTCACATTAATTGAGTACTAGATAGCTGACAAAATGCGTTAAACTAACCATAGCTTTTGCTGGCAGCAGCTGAAAATTTGTCTCACACAGAGATTTCATCTCCTTCCAGGCGCCGTGACAGAGGCGGCAGCTTTGCACACACACTCCCTTCTCCAGCGTTGCTGACGAGCTTACTGTACTGTTCATTTCGCTGTCAGTTATTTTCACCCAGGGTTACATTAGGCCTTAGCCCAGTAAGTTTCTGATCACTCCTATCCAACCAGCAGCTTGGATCCCCGCATGGAGGAACCCTCTTTTTCCGGAGAAGGAGCCTGTGCAACCAGAGGCAGTCACAGCTCGGTTTCCTGTGAGGGAATCTTGCAGGGAAAACCCATCTAAAATGTCTGCCAAACCTGTAATAAGTAACTTGAAACGACTTGGGTTACTGGCAACAGGGGCATGGACAACTTTAACATGGATCTTGAGTTCTCTACAGCTCTATCAAATCTATGAAGCTTGGGCTGTTACTTAAGCATGTCTAACAAGGACAGAGATACTGCAGAATCCTCAGGTGTCCTACAAAGTAGCTGAGGTGTTGTGGCTCAAGTCACTTAGGGCGACAAGGAGGCACAAATTAGCCAATGTGCCCTAGAAATCACTCTGACCTGGAAGATGCCAGTTTCTTTACTTTGCAGAGCCGTGCTTCAAATTCAATACAGCTACACATTTGTGCATGTTTAGTCACCCAATAAAGTGGTTCTGCGTTAGTGCCACCCCATAGCTTGTTCACGGAGTTTAAAACCTATCTGTGGCGCCGAGCAGCCTCCCTCACTAACCACAATGCAGCTGCCCCAGCCCCATGCTGGATCATGGAATCATAGAATATCCTGAGCCTGAAAAGATCACTGTGTCCAGCTCCTGGCCCTGAACAGGATAACCCCAAAAATCAGCTGGGGCTGGGGTCAGGCTGCCCAAGAAGCAGAATCTGGGGCATTTCCAGTTCAGCCTCTTGAGCTGGCTGGGCACACCTGTAAATCTTGCCGCTGTAGCCTGCTCTCCCTCATCTTTTACTATGGGAAAGCAAGAAGAGAAACAATGCATTGCTCTGCAGCTACAGGGTGACTCCAAACTCCCTGAGGTGTGGTAGGGTAGCAACACTAGGACAGCAGTCATGTTGTAAAGTAATATCATGAGGTCTTAGGTAACCAAGAGGTAACAAATGGCATAATTCAACTGAAACATAACAAACAGCATTACACATTCAGAATCAAGCCAGCTGAAAAAAAAGTCAGCTTAGCTTTTACAATTGCTCTGATCACTTCTCTGGACCTTTACTAAGTGGTTTCAGGATCAGTTACGGATCACGACGCCAAATGAAAGTTGAGCCTGTCCTAGTTTCTAGAAGCACGTCTTCTTGCTCTATTTGTTGCTGCGTGAAAAGCAAGCTGGCAGTGAGCAAACAGTGATTCAGCAAACTGTCATCACAGCTGGGGCCATGGGTTATGGGTAAGACAAAAGGCAGCCCTGTGTTACCACTGTACAACCATTCCAACCAGTTCAACCTAGCTCTGTCTTTCCAGAGTATCACAGCAGCACTGTTTTTCATCACTCACTCACTTATCTACATTGTCTAAAGGTTAAACTGATTTTATCTTTACTAATCAAGGAGAAAAGCACACTGACAGGCAGGTGTGAGTGGTCTGAAAGATGAGACACAAAGAGATTGGGTTTGTTTTGCAGTGTTTAATTAAAAAGATAAAGATACCCTTCCATTTAATACACTGCTGCTTGAAGTCTCGTGCAGAGAGCATTCATCATATGGCTTCTAAAGATCCATGATCTTCTAACAGAAAGGGATTCAGGGATTCAGCTGTCAGGAGGGATGCTGCAGGACTAGGTTATACCAGGTGCAGGTGAAATAATCCCTGCGCTGGAACTTGTGAAGAGCAGCTGGTTACAGAGAGTCGTTGGGAACACACTCATTAGATACAGGTGAACAGTGGGCAACTTGAACAAGAAACTGTACACACACACACACTAAAGTGGGTAATAGAAATTTACCCATTTCCAAATTTTTTAGCAAAATTGTTCGATGGAAAGAGTATATCTTTATTAACTTAAAACATCCGACACACTTTAAAATTTGTATTTAACAGAAAAACCAGTAATAATTCCGAAAGAAACATTTACTGGCTTTCTGTCGAGTCATATTTCAAGTCAAAGACAAGCATGACAAGCCATGAATACGAAAAATGGACTCTGTGGAAAATGCTGTGATCAGAGGATTAGGAACAATCAGATTTTTTTATTCTTTCAAAATTGTACTGGAAGCAAGAGAGATATTGACAGAAGCTCACCCATCAGGGTGGTTTAAGTAATAATGTACAGAATGCATTACTCTCAATGAATGTTTTGGTTTGTACTCAAAGAGAAGGCTCATCCACTCGTACCACTACCAGATGTTTGTGCACAGGTAGATTACTATTCACCTGTACAGGTGATTCACTACAAAGCTGAAATTTAAATAACCTGTATTGAACTTCAAAACTCAAGAAGCCTGAAAGATGCCTAGAAGTCGGCCAAGAAGGTTTTGATGTTTTCTCCTCTTCAGCTAATTTTTCATAAATCTTAAGCATAATATTGAGAAGCCTAGAAACCCATTATTTTCATGCCAACACTCAAACGATCTGGCTTAGTTATAGGTAAGAAAACTAAATGCCAGCCATGAAGAATGCAAAGATTGTTCAAAGAGATAGAAGATCAGAATATAAATAAGCTACTTAGCACGGTTTATGCAAAATAGATGTTACTTTGTTAATGAGATTACAAGTCTGTTTGAGAAAGTCAACCACAGCTTCAATACACCTAGAAGTCCTAAGGCACTTGAATTAATAGCAAAGATGTGCTCATTAAAAAGTAATCACTTTTCTATATCAATAGAGCACACAAGTAATGAATTAGGAATTGCTGCAGGAATTTAAAAGTCATATCCACAGGGTAGCTACTGTAGTTCTTCTGGTGAGGGGATGGCTAGGCATTTGGCAGCAAAGCCATTTCCAAACTCAACCAGAAAATGGATCCAGTTTCACAATAATCTCATTAATACTTTCCCTCAAAGCCCAGAAACACCTTATGCAGCTTTTCAGCTGGATCGATAACTTGGAGCAATTTACCCCATGAAGACACAAATGTTTGTATTAAAAAAGCAACAAAGTAGAAAATTAGCAAAGTAGGAGAGGAAAAAAAAAAACTCAGGTAGAAATTTATATAAAATCAGCACTCCTAAAAGATGCAAATAATCAAAAGCTTGATGCTAAGCGGTAAGGACAAATAACAAGCAGTTAGGCTGTCTGATCTGGATCACTTGTGAGAGGCTGGGTTTATGATGAGACAAGCCATTAAAACATTTCCGAACCAAAAATCTTCCACCTAGAAAGAAGCTTAAAAGGTCATCTCTAAAACTTGCCATGGACAACCACAGTCCTGAAGAGGACTGAGACCGAGAGCAGGTGTGTAATCCAAGCGCTCCTGAATCCTCTAGCAATCAGGGCCCCATGAGCCCTCCTGATGAATGAAAAACTGATTAGCAAGGGGGAACAGAGACGTGAATTTACCTCTAGGAGTGTCACAGGTGACACTGTTATGAGATTGCAACCGTTGGGATGCCCACATTTCGAAAGATACCTTTAAAAATTAGACAAGGCACAGAAAACCTGCAAGGAAGTCTCAAGGATGGGCAAAACCCCATAATGCCAGATGTAAGGAACTAAGAGACCAGCATGGGTAGCTTAACAGGAAAGAGAGACATGACACTGCAAGGCATAAGTGCTTTCACAGGGGAAAATGTAACAGGTCCCCTAAAACTCCCTGACGCACTGAGGAAGGCACAGGCAGAACGAGCTGCTAAAAGCAGAACCACGACAAGCTCTAAACCAGACGTGAAGCAAGTGTTTTGCACCGTGAACAAGGCATGAAAAGGTACAGATGATTCTCTGTCTCCTGATGTTTTCAAACAAAGGCTAAGTGCTTTTTGGGAAAACAAGCCTCAATCAATTTATTGGATTCTGCAAAGGATATGGAAGGAAATGAAATTGGCTGTAATAATAAAGATATCAAACTACCCGATCTAATAACCTTTATTGAATTTATGTTGGAAAGGAGAGTAAACAATTTTGGTGTTCTAGCAGAACATCCAGGATAAAGATGAGATCTAAATGCTTGTTTAGCATTTAAATTTAATAAACTTAATATACATTTCAGGAAACCCTGTGCCTTGATAGCCCTGGGAACTAAAGCCCTTTTACACCCAAAATGTGTTTTCTGAGCAGTGGAAGCTTACCAACTCACCAGCCTTACCCAGCTTACCAACACTCGTCCTGGGCTAGGGAACATGTGGGAATATCCAGTTCTGTGGGGCCAGTCCCAACCCTGGCTCATCGAGTTTTGACCCACTGGCTTGTACTGGAAGGCTCTGTCCTTACTGAGCCAGGACCAAATTCCTGCTTCCTCTTTCTACCATAACAACAGAAATACTGATTTTTTACAAAAAGTTTCAGTCTCACAGCAAATTTTACAGTGTCTTCCCTAAGAAAGTGCAACCTCAGCTCTGCCAGCTCAGCTGCTGTGCACGTTGGCAATTTGCCTATATGGAATGTGAGCATCTTGGCTTCTGCCCAAAAGGCTCTTGAGCACCTGCAATAACCAGGTTTTTTTTAATTTATTGTGGTTCAGTCTTCACAGGCACATCTTACTCTTACCCCTCAGAACCAATAGGCTCTTCTTTGCCTTTTTACATTCCCTACTAAAGCCATCTAGAAATTTTAAGAGAACATTTTCCTTTGGAAACTGATTGAAACAAAATATTCAACAAGAATGTGTGTGAAAATATGTGTCCTTAACACACACACACACAAAGATGAGCAGTAAAAGTAACTCCTTCCAACAAGGTAGGTGTGATGTTCATAATTTCTGGTGTTAGTTGGCAAGTTTGGAAAACAGAAAGTCATTTGAAGTTTGAATTAATTCCTTCGTTCTCACATTTCTTGCAAATAATCAAAATGACACAGCTGAAATAAGGGTTTTATTGGCTGTAAAATTAATGTTCCTTAAATTCCCTCTCACAGGAAATTAAGTTTCTGATTCAAGCCAAAAGGAAAACTTTGAAATGGCTGAAATCCCTGATGACCATAAAGCAAACTTTGGGCAGGCCCACCCTGCAGTGCCGTAGGGGTAACAAGCAATCGGTTCTGTTTTTCCTGCAGGTGAGAAGTCAGTGACAAGTTCGCAAAGCCCGTGAATCCATCTATTTTCCCAAGCACACCCAAGCTTCACAGATCAGCCAGGAAACCATATGTTCCTGTGTTAGTAATCCATGCCTGGCCCACATTTCCCACTTTTCCTCTGGTTGTGGCAGATGACACGCAAGGCATTGCTGCTGCAAACACCGCTGCTTGTCCAGCAGCAGAGCTCCCCTTGGCTTTACAAAGACCATCCCAGCCAACCCGGGTAGGAAATGATCTGCCTTGATGGTAAAAATGTGTTTAAACTCATTTCCACTGCATTTGTCGTGTTTCGATATGGAAACTTGCATTACACATCTGCCACACTGAGCAGCCACGAGCCAAGTTTTGTTCCTCAGGTAACTGCTGAGACCAGAGCTGGCACCTGCCATTTTAAAAGGAGTTTGTACAAATGCAGAGGGTTGAGAATTTTCTTATTCTTCCTGGGCAGAAATTAACCACTACCAATCCATCAACTGCCTGATCCACCCTAGGCGGGTGTGGCAAGCAAGTCAGCTACTTACTTCATCTCCCCTGACTCGCATTTGACAGAAAGAAACTGTATCATGGGCACACAAAGTAACCTAATTTAAAAATCCGAGTGAATGTTTTGCCCTTGTATGCAGGTATTTACCTCCCATAAACGTCATTATGGTCCATAATAGGTGTATGAAAGAGAAGTATCCCCTGGCTCACTTTCTAACATCACAGTGCTTGGAATTCAGTCACAGACTTCAGTCTCAAAGTGAGCTCTCTGATTACTCAAGATATTTTTATTTAAGAGTACCAGCCAGGAAGGCATTAAAAAAATATGCCAGAAGAGTGTTAATCAAATACGGCAACTGTTTTGCAAACCGGAACAATAACAATCACAACAGTCTAAAAAAACCTCACAACTGAATTTACTTTTCATGCACAAAGAAAAAAAGTCTAAGGAATTTATTGATCACAGCTGACAGGTATCTGTTCAAGGAAGGAATTATCTGGCAACAGATGGGCCTATAATAACATTAATATCCTCACCATCTGGCTTTTAATCCATGCATTTCATCAGTAGATCATAAAGCACTTTACGAATGAGGTCAAACATCTTGCGGAAAAAGACAAAATAAGATATAATGGTGAGAAGCTGAAGCTGAACAAGTATAAGCAAGAAATAAAACACACTCCATTTGCTCTTTTATCAATTACAACACCAGGTGATTAACAAAACAAGGAATTTTCCTGTAAACATTATGTTCTCCATCATTTGTCAAAAAGGGAGGACCTCAAATATCTCACAGTTCAAAAAAATTACAAACTTCATATAGCTTTTGGGTGAGGTTGTTCGCCTTTTGAAAACAGCTGGTGAAGAAAACAAGGTGAACACAGAAATACCTCTTTCCTCTGAAAGTCTAAAAATCTAATGCATTTCCCCTTGGCTCCAGCCTACCCATCTACCCAATTAGTCAAACAAATCTTGTACAGTCTTTCTGGATGCTTGGACAGAACGTCTCACAACATGGTTGCAAACCTGAAGGTGTAGAGAAGGACTATAAAACAACTAATCATCATTTAAAAAATTGATTAAGACGATCAGTGCATGCAAGGCACAGTTTTGCCATAGGCTGGTGACTAGATATGAAGAACTGAGCTGCTTGAACATTTAAAAGGTTCTTGAATTCTCTGGCACATTTGTCCCTCCTCAAATCATACATTTTCAACTTTACTATGAAAGAAACCTTCCTGAGTTTCACTGTTCTGCAGCTGCTCTTTGGAAAGAATGCTGTCGGTACAGCATCAGCTCAGTCACTTGCTTCTTGCCTCAATGGTTTCGTCTGAAAATTCTTCAGAGTAGAGACCACACGTGTGCCTGTGTGGTATGTACAACAGGGTCCTCACCCTGAGTGAGCATTTGAGATCTACTGTAAAATTAATAACATATCTAGAAAGAGGGCGCTTATTATTCAGAATGGCCTGTACAGTGTTAGCAGATGACAGAACCCACACTGTTCAAAAGGCAGCAGCAGCCTCACATATCGAGCCCTGCCCAGCCCAACATATCCAAAGGTTTCAAATCCCTGCATTACTTCAATACACACTTCTAAACTTTGTTGCTGAGTAACTTTGTGAGTGAACTCCAGTACTAATGGGATCACAGGCCTACACAAACAAACCGAAGTCCAAAAAGAGATAATGGCCTGAGCAAAGGGCAGAATGTCCATCAGGGAAAAAAGGAAGAAAGCAGGATAAATAAGGTCCAAACTTGGAGACCGTAAGGATCTGGCTTGGCACAGTTGCCAGAGAGGAAAATGAGCATGGGTTACGTATTGTCGGTGTTTGTGAGGGAGCTGCCTGGTTATGTTCTCTTCGCTGGGATCTTTATGCCTGTGACTTTACTCCTGCTGCTGTTAATTGCCTACTTCAGGATCAAACTAAGAGAAGGTGAGTCAGGACCTGGGGACAAAGACTGGGTATGCAGACAAACCTTCTCATTCAACAGACAACTTAGGCTTGTACCATTAACTAAACTGAAGAGAACTATGATCAGAAACAATTTTATGAAGTTGTACTGTATTTTAGACCATTTTCTGTTTGAAAAAGACTACAGGTATTTGTTTTGAACTTGGATTGACCCCTCACTTAAAACTCTGTAGTTTTATATACTATACTAAAGGAGATTTTACTGTTTTACACTATAGAAGGGGCAACCAGAACGAAAAAAAAGACTAGGGCAGTTAAAGTACAGATCATTTTCTTATGTGCTTACACTGTGCAAGTCTTCAGTGAGACAGGTAGCAGCAGTTACACCCTATAAGTAATTGGACTTTGAGTACGTCTGTGTTCTTTCAAAAGTATGTATTTGCTTTTACTTTGTGTTTGCTTTACTAAATGCACATTCGCCATGTTGCCTTTTCTATTTTAAAATCAGCTTATACTCACTTCAAAAATGTATCTTCTGAGTAAAACCAAAACAAACATCCATCCCAATGCAAATGTGCAGTGACTGTAATGTATCTGTATACTGAGAATCAAGGCTGCTCACAGAGCCCAACTGGGCTACACTTGTAGCAGGCAGGGAGTTTCTTCTAGAAAGGAAAATCCTGTACCTCAGACCATCCAGTCTTGATGGGATGATCTTCCTGCCCTCCATGTTTGGGTCCCAGCTGCAGCAGCAGATTCACACGTGCTCTTGTTTTAGGGTTCCAGCTGCCAAAGACAGCCTTGGGGCACGTTCAGATCAGAGGCCTCAACCGTTCTTTCCTTCAGCCCTTTGAAAACATATTATCACCGACACTGGGCTAAGCTTGTTCCTCAGATTATCTGTCTTTTGAAACTTTTCTCCATATGGAGTGTCAGGAGAGCTAAGAGGACAGCCTAGGTTTTCTCTGTAAACTTCAGATGCTTCTTGATTTAGCCTGGTGAGAACCCTGCCTGAGACAATGTCTCACAGCTCTCCCGCTACAGGTTTCAGCTCTAGCACAGACCTGGCTGGGGCAGACAGGCCAGTCCTGTCCATAGGGCTCTGCAGATCAGCTGAGGCCTCGCACCGAGCTGGCCCAGGGTGCATCAGCCCAACAGGAGAAGGATTTACCCGCCAGTGCAAGGCTAGGAAAGAAATCTCACTTAGATGTCAGGCCAAACACTGTAATTTGTGCACTCACATTTTCCTCTATCCTGAAAACTGAGCCACTTAACATAAGAAAGGTCGTATATAGCCAGAAATGTAAAATAAACTAACTTCCCATTTTGTGTAACATCTCCAGGTATTTAGAGCCGAGGCTCTTAACAGAGGAAGGGTGTTGGTTTGAATATGAGCACAAACTTCAAGTTACCTTCAGGCTGCTAAAACTCAAACATTTCCTGTTCAAGATGTGCTTTCAGATGCTGAATTAATCTGCATGGGAAGCCTGCTCCACACACCTAACCCAGCCCTGCCTTGGGTTATGGATTATTCTTAGAGCAAGGTGCTGATGGTTTTTCACACGCTAATAAAACAACAACCAAAAAACAATGCAATGCCAAAACATTGTGCAATTCAGTATCTGTGAGGGAATAGGAAGGCTAAGTACTGAGAGGAGTTTTTCTTTCTTGAAAGTGGTTGAAATGGAAGTGAATGAAATTATTGCATTTGACTTCGGATAAAAGCAGAGATTTTCCCTTTCATTAAATTTTCAGCTCTGTGCTCAAATGTGTAAATCAGACGTTAGTTATTATGAAATAATACTGAGCTGCTACTGAACACCCTGTTACCTGGTGATGCTCTCGCTTTTCTATTCCAGCTAGGATGAAGCAAGCCAGGAAAAGCAGGTGGGCTACAGATCCCATCAGTTCAGGTATTTTGCTGAGGCTCAGACATTGCTTTCATTAAGCCAGATGAACCCATCTGAAAAAAGCCCACAGACATTTGCATTCATGATGCATAATCAACTGCTGAAACAGACCGTCCTGCCTTTTTTTCACAGCACTCACACTTCCAAATTTTTCACAGAATTTGGAAGCAAAGTGTAGCTAAGGACTAGGTGTAGTCCTTAGCTACACTTTCTCCAGGTCTGTAAATAATCTACAGAACCAGATGTTAAATCCTGCTTCTCTTTAAGCACAGAAAATTTAACTTTGGATTTGTAATGAGTTTAAGCAAGCAATGGTTTCCTAAATTTTCTGAGATTAGTAATCAAGGGTGTAAGAGAGAGGTGAATGAAGCAGTTGGCAGACTAATTTGCCAAAGGAATATTGCTGCTGTGCTTCTCTCTTTCACAACCGAGAAGGATGCTTGAAGGGAATCATCTGGCTTTTCAATGCCTCAGGAAAGGAGACACTCAGTTTGCAGATCACAGGTGTTCTGGCTGGGATTCTCGAGAGGATGTAAGAAGAATTCCTGTCTATTCAATACTTTGGGCATTGCATTCCCAGCTCTGTCTCCAAGAACTTCTTTTTCTTGAGCTGAGACTGTCAGAGACCAACCTACTGTTCTGGCCTCCAGCCAACTTACACAAAACATCCTGAGCAGCGCTCCCTGAACAGGCAAGCAGAGCCAGCTTCAGCTTAAGACCATCAGGTGAGAGAAATAGCCACACATAAGCCTGAGAACAGACTCCTTCAAATGCCAGGTGTACAGAACATCAGAAATTCAGCAGGTTTCAGCTGCCTACTTCCTTAGGTCTCTTCTTTGGGAAAAAAAAAAAAAGAAAAAAGAAAGAAAAAATGAGAGAATTTTTCATTACTAACATCAAGGCTGCCTTGCTTCATTGTTAAATAAGCATTTAATTTTTCTCTGTGCAGCAAGAGAGAGGCTCTGCATAAATATATCAATATATAAATACCTTACAAATAAAACTAAATCATCAAACAAAAGAGCACACATTTCTCCTGAACAATTAGCAATGACAAGTGATTTACGGTTTTTTAAAAATTTTTTTCATTTTCTCTGTTTCTCCATCCTTCTCCAAATAATCTCCAAGCCTCCAACAGCACTGCTGTGTTCTGAAGATGCCCAGTTATGTGGGCAGCAAGCATTTTTCTGGTCTGTCTGTACCACGGGCAGCATCGGGAGGATCAGGCAAGCTCGAGGTTCCCACAGCACAGCCACAGTAAAGCGGAACATGAATCGCCAGTATAAGCTAACTGTTCTTCGCTGTTGTTTAAGGATTTGATTCTGATTGAAAGCTGTGGAGGCAAACGAAAATAGAGCACTTCTGCTGATGTCAATAGTTTGTGTTGGTGCTTCACTGGGCATAGTAACAGCCCCAGACTCACACTCAGAAGACTTCCCCCTAGGATCATGGGCAAACTAATACCAGTGTGCTCCCTAGAAACCTTCGCCTTAATAAGACTAGTTCCTATTAATAATATGCCAGCTCTTTTTCTTTATAAAAACTCACCATAAGAAATCAGCATATTCTTATGGAATTTTTATATTGTTTGGATTATTTTTCAGTTGAGGAGGAAATGGCCATGGCACAAGACCCCAGGAATGCTTTCCTGAATCACCGTGGTCAGTGGAAGAAACCCAGGAGATCTGGACAGAAAGAGAACAGATACAAGAACTCAAGGACATTTAAGGGAGCTTCACGTCTCAGGAAGCAAGCTTAAACCCAGCACTCAGCGCTGCAGGCTTAACAATAACCGGCTGTAAATAAATACCACACAGGAAAACAGAACTGGACGGGAGAAGTTAGTGCTGTGCCGTCCTAATGAAACAGCTGCCGCCATCCAAAGAGTTCTTGTAAGCTCTAAGCTGCCCTTTGTGCAGCTCAGCAGAGACCAGACACCTCCTGCAATGAAATGCGTTGGTTCCCTTGTGTGACGCAGGATTTGTGGGGAGGGACAGCACCCTGCTCACCAGCCCCTCCCTGGCCTACCAAGGAGAAAGCGACATAACGAGCTCCTGAGAGAGCTGAGCTGGCACATCCAAGGCAGGCAGCCTTATTAAATCGAGATGCATAAATAACAAGTTGATATCAAGCATTGACATCTGGGAAATTGAAAAGGGTTTTGAAGGGGAACTGACATTTATTAGCTTGTACGCTTTGGGAAAGACTGTAGGTTTTGTAAAGTATCCTCTCCATAGAATTTGGAAGCAAAATACAACAGTAACAGGAAACAAAAGGATTTCTCTCTGCTGACTGAAAATGCCAAATTTTGAAACCATGGAAAGATTCAGTCAGTATTCTGTAAAACAGCTATTATTCTCCTTTAAGGACAAATGGATGACTTTTTCAAATAAAAAACTGCACAAGCATGGAGTTATCTTTTTTCTGTGTCAACTACCACACATTTTTAAAAAAAATCTTCCTACCTGCTCTCCTGTAGCTGTCAATGTACAATTTTTAGTGCATCTCAGATTGCTTATGGCAGATGGTCCACAAAAATGCAACTCAAATTGTTTGGAAGTACTACTGGCTTTTAGTTTCTCTGATTCCGACTCTCAAGTTTAAACTCAAACTGGCGAGGAATGAGAAGTGACTATTATTACCGTCCTCAGTGTTCACTGTCCCTGTCTGCTAGTGATTGCTGTCTGCAATTACCTTTCATTAAACCTGTTTGTCATTACCCATCCTGCAAGAAGCGAGTGCATAATGCCTTGTCTGAGATTATGTGTGGTCTGCACAGTTTCAGTTCTCGTAGACTTTTAAGAACTCCTTGGAATCATTTTATATAGAAATACTAACGAGGCCACAAACACAGGTTTAAAAAAAAAATAATTTATCAAAGTCTGTGCAGAAAAAAGAATTTAAACAGCAAGTACCCTTACAGTCTCTCTCATTTTAATACTACCCAATTTTAAAAAGGCGTAATTTCTCACACTGGTTTCCATCTGTGCAAATAACACAGAATACATTGCACAGGTGCAGAGACAATTGTCTGCAATTGCAAACACAATCTTTTGCAGGGAAGTTGAGACAGCTGCTGCAAAGAATTTACGTTCTACATTTAAGAAGGATGCTGCCTTCTTAAAGCAGTGATCTGGGATATTGATCAGATGCTAAAGGAGTTCTAACATGCAGGATCCCAAACACTCACTCTCTCACTGCCCAAGAAAAGACTGGCCAGGACCGCATGTAAAAATACAGCATGAAAATTGATTTTGTGAATTCCACAGTGTGTCTGAGAATGGGGAGATTTGAAATGTCAAGAAGTGGTAACACTCTTAAACAGCACTTCACTGTAAAATGGTAGTACGGATACCGAAAATAATACTATATACATACACTGTGTGCCTTTGACGGAACTGCTTATTGAGCTGTTACTGCTAACATGCAGGAGGATCTGATGCTGACTTAGTAACATGCAATAAAAATTCCCAGGCCTTGTTGTTTTCAGTTCCATTACTGAATAGCGTCAAGAAACATGTTTTCATGCTACCGGCACGAAACACATCATCGTATCCTACATAATTCCTTCAAAAAGGAAAAATATATTTAACAAAATATATATTTTTTTAAAATATTAAGTGTATTTAAATAACACCATAGAACTAAATCTTTGGCTAGATAAATTGTAAAAGCATTATCTAAATATACATGAAGAGAGTAATTGCAAGGAAATAACTTATCTTCAATTACTGTTGTCACTGAGGAGTCCTCTCTCTTCCCGTCTCTAGCAACAGTGTGAGGTTAGGACTCTACTCCACCTACAACCAGTAAACATGTCTAAAACCTTCCTGCCTGCGACTTCTCCTTCGTTTCCCAGAACAGAATTTAAAGTCTCAACATTTGAGTTGGAAAGGTACAGAGAAAGATGGCAAAACGATAAAGGATTGGGAAACCAGTTTTGGCTGGGGAATGACTGAAGAGAGTGATTGTTAAATGTCTGTTCCAGTATCTGCAGTGATGCTGTCCAAGGAAGCTAGAGCAGGGGCAGGTTCAGAAGACATAAAAGGTGTTTTTGGGGTTTTTTTTTCCTTAGGACACACAGAATGGTTAAAATGCCTGCCAGAAGAAAATTTTAGAAAGCAATTAGCCAAAAATCCAGAGGCAGATAAATATGAAAGACTGATAGACCAGTAAGTCTTTGAAAAGCACTCAAAGCCGGAAGAATATATGGGAAGGTACTACTTTCTAGTATAGTAATTATACTCACACACACCACAAGGCAAATACCAGTAGCCTCAGAGACAGAGATCTGGGACAGTTAGTCACTCAGCCTGGCCCAGTAGAGACATTCATACAGACTTATCTCCAAAAGCTCTGGTAGGATTTGCCTCACACCAAACAGAATATTTTAACACTACAGGAATTGACACAGCATTTCTAATGCTTGAAATTTGTATTAATATTACTGCTCTATCTCTTTTTCAAGTGCAGTATGAAACCCCCAAACAAATCAGCAGCCTGAAAATCAGAAGTTTCAAACCTTCCAGAGGTGTAGGCAGTTCAGTATATATTTTATTACATCTGTTTGATGTTTTCTGTGGCCAAATTAAAATCTGCTATTCAGCTTGACTGTCAAATAGAAGAATACTTCAAGAAACACTTTGTACCATAGTTGCTCATTGCTTTGAGCAATAAATCTTTTGTTTAAAGCTTTTCATTGGAGTTGCATGCTTGCCCTTTACAAAACCTTTATCTAGGAAACAATCTGTAGAACAAGTCCAACATTTATTATGAACCCTTAGGTTACCCTTATTAAAAAGGGAGATGTATTAAGTGTATTAAGTGTTTTTGGGTAAGACCCACATGACTCACTTTTCTAAGTATTTAAGCAGAATTAATTACTGAAAAATGGGCCGGTAATTGTATTTGAAATTGCCCATGTATTATAAAGCTGGCTTGTGAAGTGCCTTGAGAACAATTTCTTTTTTTGCATGTTGTAGTTTTTGCTGTAGATATACCATACATAAAAAGGTAACAATAAAAATTCATCAGAATTGCACAATATTCCAGAACATTTGAATAATTACATACAAGCAGAATCTGTAAAACTTGACTATTTTTAGGACCGATCACACTTAGGGCTTATGTTTTTCTGCATGACAATGGCTGTTTAATTAGTACATGTTTAATCAATGCAAGTGACAGCTATGCACAAGCTATGCTGACCTGAAAATACTATTAATTTTTCACTAACAAAAGGTTCTATTAGTATTTGAAGAAAGACATATCTCAGTAAAAATAATAGTTTCATGAATATTATATTTGCAGTTTTAAGGATTAAATACAATTGCAATTAAACCAATATTGAGCTAGTGTCTAACTAATCAGACCAGTCCAAATCAATGAGTTCAAGTAATATGCTTTCCTCCCATCAAATGAGATCTGCAATACTACACCATATCAAAAATACCTTAAAGACTTTTATACAGCTTTTTCTTACACTTTTGTAGGAAAAATCCACTAAGACATCCTTCTAAATGCATGTCTGTCCATTTTGACTTACACTTACATATCCCAAACTGGCCACTTCTTCGACAACCTCTCTACTCACATGGTGTTGTGGCAGTGTTATTTTATCAGGCTGGATGGGGTTCTCTTCTCCTGTTTGAAAGGCAGAATATCTCTGGTGTTGAAGGAAAGCAGGTAAGATTGTTATCTGCTAATTTTCCAGGTAATGTGGATGCAATTGAGAATGACTATATATGCATAGAAATTAACATCTCTGTTACTGTTGTCATATGTTATCCAAACTATGCAGAGCCAAAGCTAACAAGAACTTCTGTTACACAAGCATGCTGACAGATGGCAGTCATCTAAACTGAGAATAGCACCAAAAATACATTGCTCAGAAGTGAAAAAGAATGCCGTGAGAAGTTTTATGATTTGTTTTGTTATCTGAAAACCACAGTAGATCCTAACTCAATGAACTCAGTAGAACTACTTGCAGACTGAGGGGAATTTTAACTTTCACTGTGATGTTCAATCTCCTCCATTTTGGCAGCTGAAGATTTCTTCTCTAAACTACAGAAATCAGGATGTTTATTGGAAGATGTCTAGAAAACACTGGTACTTAATTACCAGGAAATTGTGCCACCCTTCTGGCAGCCCTGCAGACCACTCGCACTAATCCCTCTTTTAGGGTCCTGTGACCTCTAGGATTGCAGTTCTCAGAAGTAATCTGCTCACTTTAAATATCCTCCAAGCCTATATCTGAGTGCCAAAAGTCATACAGAGAATAAACAACTTTATTTTATAACAGAATTACAGAAAGCAAAATATCACTTAATACAACTTCAAGCTACTATAAATCTAATTTGGCATTTTAACTATACACAGAGTCAACAGCAAAAAAAAAATCCAAACAAACAACCCCCCTGCAAGAACAAATTAAAAATAAACCCCAATATAATTAACAGGTTTTTGCCATGGCAGTCTCAACTGATGGTACTCTCTTATTACTTTATGAATGGAGTCCATCTTACACCTTTTATTCAGTATCCTAAAAACCTGCATTAACCATTAGAGGAAGCATGTGAAACATATACCTGCTCTGTAACAGAAATGTCAGTTCTAATATGGAGACACAGTGAGGTTTAATAGCAAGCGAGCATTCTACACATGTATTCAAATAATGGAAGTATTGAAATTGGGACACGGTAAGAAAAAAAGCACTACGGTTTTAAGCTGCCTAGATCATCTCTTGTTGGAAAAAGAGAAAGATATTTCGTTCTTCCTTCTTTCCTTATCTGGAATGCTGCAGACAGCAAAAAGTCTGCAAAAAGTTGAGCATTGGCACCAAAGTGCAAAAAGAACACAGTGTTCAGTCAGAAGAAATCTGTCTGCAACTCCTTCTCCTCTACAGACTGCCACACCACCTCTGCTCCGCAGAGAGGACAGCCTTAGAAGAGAAAGAGTTACAGAGATACCAGTATAAAATTTATCCAAAGAAATATATTTTTTCAAATTTTAGCAAATGTTTTATTTTTATAAAAAACTTCGTTATGTGATATCATATATTTACCTGAATAATCTGAAAAAAATTCTGTAAATTACTCCAGTAAGAGATTTCATTTGAAATATCTGAAAAAAACTATATCTAAATTAGTAAAGATCCTCCTTCCTGCACAATTACCACCTGCTCCAGTGAACAATGATTTCCAGACTTTTGTTCACTTTCATATAATTAAGAATCAGTTTCAAAAATACATGTGTTTGTGCAAAAGAAGATCATACCCTCTAAAACTTCATTAAAAAAAAAAAATCTCTAAGATTGTTAAGAAGTGGTTATAAAAATAAACAAGAAAGATTGTAAGGGAATATAGACCAAAGATGTTAAAATGGAGTTTGGTATTGGCATTTAAGTCGTGCACATCTGGTCACTGTTGCTAGGCTTGGTGGATTCAGTGGAGTCGTGATGACTTGGAATGACTACAGTTCTTCGTGGTCAGTATCATTTTTATTTCTGGAAGAAAAAATAAGGTGGAAGGTTACATAAGCATTTGTAACAGAGACCACGTGAATGTCACATCAGAGTCAGAAAGTAACTTTCTATACGCAGCTTCGGGGTTTTTTTACAGGTGTTTTTTTTACAGGAAGGGAAGGTTATTTCATATAAAAATGTTGCATTGACTAAAATCCCCTTCAATCATTAGGCAAACAGTACTACACTTTCTCCAAGTACTCATCTTGCTTTAGAGCGTTTTTTCCCTCCCCCAAATTCTCATGTTATTTTAACTGCAGCCGCTTGCACAGTTTACTGAAAATTTTAATCCACAACCTAGAGCATAAATAAAAAAGGAAGGTACTTGTTCAATTCAGTAATCCGTCAGAATCAGATGGCAGTATCTTTTACTTTTATTGGAGAAAACAAGTCTACACAAAGAATATCGCTGTAGTCACGAGAGCTTTCATCACCTCAGAAACAACTGTGCAAAATGCATTGCATGACTCCACTGCCTTAGCACAGGAGAGCAAAAGGCTCTTGACAGATACTCAAGGCACTTCAGGTGGCTTCTTTTTGTTTAGATGACTAAATTTTTTCCCCTAAAGTTTAACTGAAAGGCACCATCAGCCAAACAAGCCTCCAGGTCTGACACAGAAGTAGCACGGAAAAATGTCCTCTTTTATTCTCTCACAAGCATTGCAGACCATGAACTTTTAAAGCAATTGGCAAACTCCGAGAAGAACATCTGACGCACTCCAGTACTTTGCAAACAACCATTCCACACTGTACATGTTTCTCAGAAATGCAAAAAAACCAACCTTCACACAAGGGAAGGCATTCTTTGAATGCTTTTTTTCCTGAACAAAATTTTTACAAAGTAGTTAAATATTTGATGAAGGAACAGAATCAACTTTGCATCTGGCCACTAATGTAGAAATGTGATGCAAAACTGCCAAGACAATTTTTTCCTCCCATGACCCAGTCCCTTCATAAAAGATGCAATTACTTCTATGGGATAGATCGCGTCAATGATTCTGGATAAAGGTAGCATGAAGAAACTGGCACATTCTACACACATATAAGAGAAGAGGCAATCCCTGCTCCCAAGACTTTTAAATTCACACTGATTAATAATAAATGCAAAATGTGATGGTAGCACACATAATAGTAAAACCCTGCAAATCCAAACCATCTGTTCTGATGTCTCAGTGCACCTTTCTGCCTTAGATCCTGCCATAGAAGTGCTGAAAATATGCGAGGGGTGGTTTGAGTGTGTACGTTTAATGTTGCTGTGTACCAAGGGACCAGTGAAATCACCCAAAGCACAGGCATTCTCCTTACTGCAAACAGCCCTCACAAAAGTGATGTGCATTTTTCCAAGCCTTCTAGAACATTTACGTGATGTGGGGCCTCATCGACACCCCCCTCTCTCACAGTTCAGTACAGTTCCCTATCCTCTCCTGTGCTTTCAAACTGAAGCTGGAGCATACATGTTATACTCATTTTCAGTGTCACTAAGCAACAAAGCTACGAAACAAATCCAACTGAAAGCTGAAATAAAGGTACAGTGAAAAAACAGACATTTGTGCAGTGTTTCTTATTTTTGGTGCTTTTCCCCAATTGTCCCTCACAAGCAACCCCCACCTCCATCGTTATTTACAGTTTCCAGCATTATCTAATGTGAAAATAACTTTAAAAAGTATTAATGATACAACATGAATATCCAGGTGAGTGCTGATCTAGCACTTCCGAATGTGATCCATGTTTTCTCCTGGTTTGTACATTTATGAACAAAAATTATTAATTTCTTTTTCAAACACAAAATGATCTGACCAAGTCTGAAGAAATTTTCTGGAGGCAGCTCAAACTTAGTTCTACTGTGTTTTACATCCTGAAAAATGATGTAAATTTATATGCTGAGAAGCTCAGAGGAAAACCGGCCAGAAGATACTGTCTAAACACACATGATCAAAACACACATCATAGTTCTAGCACAATCTGTATGAGGTCAGGAAAGGCAACTGGGACCACTTTGACAGAGAAGGTGGATAAACTTCCTGTCTGCAGGCAGAGGGCAGGCATCCTACTCTTATCCTCATATTCTCCATGGCATTCAACATTGCTGTTCTATGCAGTACTGCACGTAGCAGGAGTTCAGGACAAACTCTCAGGAGAGTTACGTGTGCAGTGATGAGACCCAACAATTCTGCCAGCAGATGAAAAACTCTTGACCCAATACCCGACCACAGGCAGTCTCTTAACTGACCCCTATCCATGTCAACACCTAGCAATGTATATTAGCTCTCCCTTTCCCTCAGCCACACACAGGCCCCCCCCAGACGTTAGGAAAAGAGACACTAAATAAACTAAGGCTTTAGTCTATGTCTTTCAGCTGAAAATATGCATTTGTGATCAGACTAGCTCAGGAAGAGTCCAAATCCTTAATAATGGTCATGCTCCACAGAACAGCATTCAACAGATGCACTTTGTATCCTCTCAACTGATAATTGAATCTATTCTCTTCTGGATCCCAGAAGTGATACTTGACAGTTAAATCTTCAAGTCTTAGAAAATTCAGGCACAGGAATAAAGTGGATCTTTTTAACATGAGAAATTATCAGGATTATGTGAAAAACATCCTCCCCTCTAGTAGCTTGCACCAAATTTGGAATCAAGTCAGTGTCTCATTTTTCATGTATTTCTGGCACTTCATGACTGTGCTCAAGACTGCTAAAGCTGCAGGTTGAAATTTATAACAGATAGTTTCCTTGGGTAAAGAATTTTTTTCAATACTAAGGGAATGCCTGCCTGCACAGGACATAGAAGTCTCTTGTGCGAATCATGACTAATCTCATTTCTTTAAAACATACAAAATGTATTTCTTTTACCTTGTCTCCCCCTACATCAACACTGATCAAAGTGCATATTAAAAACTCAAAGTTGTACTAAAACAATTTTTCTTCTTGAGATGTGCCAATAACACTGCTGCTCTTCTAGCTAAATACAGAGACTGGTCAGTAAAAAATCAGAGGTCTCCTAATGAAGGCTTAAATCACTGGTTTTTAAATTTTATTTCTTTATTAATCTCTGCCACTGACATAACTATTTAACCATTAACAAAACCTTTTCCTTGAATCTGACTCTACCATTAACAAAAGCATCAAGTTTCAAAAAACCTGAAGCTTGAGTCTCATACCAACAGCGTGACAAGCAAAGGAAATCTGAAGCTTTACACCCCCAAATGGTTACTGAGCTTTAAGACATTAGCCTGTAACGAGTGCAAGAGCAGATTTATCAGTGTTCATCCTGATCTTTCTATGGAATACATGAAGCAGAGCTGTATTGTGGTTTTTTCCTTTTTTTTTTCCTCTCTATTTAGGAAGGAGGGCCTAATACACTAACATTACTTCAAATAGCTTTTTCAACTGATAAAAGACTTTAAAACTTGAGCTTCCAATAAATTTACCTTCTTGCCTGGGAAAATGATAAAAGGCCAAAAATTTCAGTGTATTTACGATTAAGGATTAGCTGACTAAACTCAAATGTCCAAGTGTGTCCTTTCACTTCTGGAAACTACGCAGTCTTCCCACTAAATAAGCAAGATGTTAGACAAGAACTAAAATTGTGCAGGTAAACAGAAAAGTGTGACACATACTTCGTATTTTGCAGAAATAGCCCAAACTCACTTCAATATAAACTATAA
This sequence comes from Rhagologus leucostigma, assembly GCA_013397725.1. Taxonomy (NCBI): domain Eukaryota; kingdom Metazoa; phylum Chordata; class Aves; order Passeriformes; genus Rhagologus; species Rhagologus leucostigma. The sequence goes on from VZTD01004116.1 coordinate 361,131, forward strand.
CAACTTGACCAAACATCGTAGAAAATGCCATGAGAGTACTGTGACAAAACTGGGAGACATATATATAGGAACATTTACAACTGAAATTAATGTCAGATACCTAAAATAAAAATTCTTACTCCAATAGTCTTCTATTAGCACCTGTTTCAACTCACCCTTTTGTGAATGTCTATTTTAAAGATGCCCCATATTTTTCAGCTGAAAAGACATGAATGCAACAGAAAACTGATGATAAGTTTTCCTGTGTTAATTATATACATAAGGTTACCTGAAGTATTTGCTCAAGGGCATTTTTGATTTTAGTCTTCATCTTCCTCAGCAAGTTCAGTTTCTTTGTGCACCACCACTCTCGTCACAGACATGTCAGGGTGCTGTTCTTTGGCTTCTTTGATTGCCTGTGCCAGGGCCTGCAAATGTATTTGAAATATAGAACTTAACACACCAAAAGGACATTCATATGGGGCCACAGAATCGTGAGAACCTTTGGAAAATTCGGTTATAATTTTTCAGAACTGTAAATTCCTGAACTTCAAAGGGATCAAGGGTAAAAAAACCAACCAAACCCCAAACCAAACTAATTCCCAAAACACAAAACCCAAATGATAGAAAAAAACCAAACCCACCATCCTAAAAATTTACCAAGATTTCCAGGAAGTAACAAATAACCATAAAGTTGTAAGATAACTTTCTAGCTCATCTCAGCAGAAAATAGTATTCCTATATCCCAGAAGTTTTTGAACTTCTTCGAAAGATCTAACAAATAACGCCTTAAGAAGAGTATACGATAGTACAGAAAAATAAGAGTGCCCTTCAGTTTCCTGAACAAAACAGAAAGATACTTTGGAACGTATACTAAGTATGGTACTGAAACTCTGGAATAAGATCATGACAGAAATTTCTGTCTCAGCACAAGAATCTCATTTTCCTCCCTGTACTAGTTTAAGAGAAATTTCTCTAGCTTAATTCAGGGAAGTGTAAATGTAAGTATCATTCAGTTTCTTATAATCCCACCACATTTAAGAAATTTTATCATCTTAAGAGATGTACCAATATACCCAGTTGGATCAGACGACCATTGTAGCTCACTTCCAACTGAAACTCAATATTTTATTCTACATCATAGTCAACCACATAAGAGCATCCTCTGAATCATCACAGGTTAAAATAGCACCTGGTACCTCTCTTTCAGTGAGCTGTATTACTGCTGGAAACTAACATAAGAAAAAAGCAGAAGACAAGGGAAGGCATTCAGAGGCAACAGTTCACCTGTTCACCTTAGTATCAAATGCAACTAAAAACGCCCCCAAAATAGTAGAAGGAGCAAGGAAAATATAATGCAACAAAAAGGTTTATCTTAATTTAGAAAAGTGACTATCTCCTGAGCTAGCTACAGGTATTAAGTGAGAGAAGAAATAACTAACTCTGAAGAGAGATTGAATACACCAGCATTAGGCATCCTAACTATTATGTGATACTGAATTTGAAATCCTATTAAGGGAATATGTACAGGACACATGATGTGCATTGGTACAATACCAATGTTTGGTGTTTGTTTACAATCAAACCATAAACAATGAAAAAACCTTAAGACTCTAATTGTTAAATTACAACAAGTAATACAAACATTTGTATTCTGAAACTCCAAATTGAAATATTATTTTTCTATTGAAAACTGTTTTAGTCATATAGGGAGCTAAAAGATAAAATAAAAAACATCCAGCATGTAGTTTGGGCATTTAAGAATCTCAATATTCACTTAAGAAAAAGTGGTAGATATTTCTTCAATCGCTTGAAAGCTGCTCACTGTTGTTTAAAACTTCAGTGATTAAAATAGTATTTTGTACTTCCTGTTTTATAATTTCATTTTTTACTTCATTATTCACTTATCTTAAGTTAAGGAAGGGCTTTGAGATTGTCTGGTACACTAAAGCTATTTTGTGACGTTTTCAGACATCTGAAGTGCATTGATCGTGGGTCAAGGCAAAGAAGAGCCATCCATGCCTGATGCTGAACAGCCCTGTCATTTAATTACAAGTTTCAAGGAGAGATTCAACTTGTCAAAAGACACTTTCCGGATGCAAATCAAAATGTGAAAATAAACTCCTTGAAAACTCTCAATATATTACAATTTGTAAGTTAAATTAAACCCTGTTATGCTGATTTGTGAAGCCTTCACAAAGTTAGAAATGTACTCACAGCAAGGTAGGCTTTTCCATTTGTATTAACCAATGACTGTTGATTGCCTTTGTTACTACAGTTTCTTAGACGAAAAAAACCCCGTGTAATCATCACTACAAAGACCAGATAATTGACTTTTCTCAATTATTTTCCTGTGTAGTGCTCAAATTCAGCCATATTAATTTGCCATGTAGAAGTGATTTTAACCTTCGTTTCTAAGACATTGTAAAATACTGCTTTAGTACTGATGGAGATGAAAGGTACATACAATTTCAGCAAATCAACAATTACTTTTGTTACACATAATTCTACAAATACTGGCTAAAACATAATTTTTAAATTCGAACAGTTTATGTTTTAATGTATTTCAAAGCTTTCAGTCAAAATGAGTGCTGCATTCAGATGTTGCTGAAACAATGCAGTAGAGACTCCCATCTATCCAGATTAGCGTATCAAAATAAGATTATTTCAGTAATGCTTTTCCTCCCAATGCAAAAGCTGAACTAAATAAACTGGCTCTCTTCCAAAAAGAGTAATCTCTTTAAAAATAGTAAAAATCCATTCACATGATCTATGATGCAAATTTACAAATGCTGTTTTTCTTTCACATATATTCAAAAGGCTTCTTAATTGCAAAACATGACTGATTAATAACTACGCCACAATTAACAACCTCAGGGTCTTTCTATATCCTTTTACTCAATTTTTCTACCTTTCTCTTACTTCAGATTTCTGAAACACCATCTAGATCTCACTAGACTACAGAACCCACACGGTAAGTGTTAAGTTTGCATACTTACCTCATCATGGTCGATATCTGCATCTCCAGTAATGACAATGCGCTTCTCAATTCTTGTTTCTGATACTCCACCTTTTACCATCTACAGATGGCAGGAAATAAAACCAAGAAAACATCCCTGTAATTATTCCGTATTTCCACAAAGCACTCCTTCCTGTTGCACTGAAGCAAACAGATTTCTGTGTCTGAGCTGCAATTAGTAATAAATGTATTCAGTGCTGAATCATCCTTTCCTTTTTCAGCTACACAGTTGGTCACCTTCTAGCAATTGCTAAACTTGATAAAAATCACACAATAGAGAATTACTCCTGTTACTGGAGCTCATGCTTGGCAAACTGTAATTCCAGCTTCTTCCGCCATATAAGTCTGGCAACATGGAAGTTCCAGGAGTCTTTTATTTCAACCCATCTATCATGGGCCTCTTCTCAGTCTTAATCCTATGTCATTAAGTACAAAGATGATCTGGTTTTCAGTTCTGTCATTCAAGGACCTTCATCAGATATTTTCAACATATTTCACACTGCTGAACAGTTTTGTGCTTTTTTTCTTCACTTCTTATTCTAATGATTAAAATGCTTTAGCTTATAAAAAAATTCTCACAGAAATAACATTATTTGCCTTTTAAACCAGCCTGTGTATGAGAAAAGAATAAGCTACTACTTAAGATACATTGACTATACTAGAGAAGAGCTAAGATAACTGTTAAGAACACCATTAGAATATGAAAACTATTTTGGAAGGTCTCTTTATCAGTAATGAACAGTTTGTGATGTAAAATAGAAAGTTAGCTTAGAAAATTCAAACAATCTTGTTACTGACTGTTTATCATCAGTTCTAAAAAGATAAGGATCTGCCGCATCATGGTAATCGCAGTAATTTTTCAGTAGAAGACAAGACTGAAACCATTTTCTTTAATTGTTCCTTCCAAGAAGCAAGATTATTTGACATCTGAACTTGACCAGCAAATCTACACTTCCTGTCAAAACTGTGATTCAATTCACTGAATAAAGATTTTTTCCTAAAATCATGGTAGCTTAATGTTTCCAAAAGGGAGCAGGAGTCTGAAAAGGATCTGTTGACTAGTCTGTATAACAAAACACATGCACTTTTAATTTCGAGCTTACTTTATTTCATGTGACTCACTTTCCAACATTATCCTTCCTCTGTCATTTTGTGCATACGACTTCCAATCTTCAGAACATTTCAATCTTTAGAAAATATATCCAGTGAGCAGAGAACTATTGTTCAATTCTGTCATGTTGTAAAACTTCTGTGTCTTGGGGGGGAATCCTGAATTCACACTTTGTTTCCCTCTTCTATTTTTCTTTACCCTAAACAATGCTTTCTATAATTTTCTTAGAAAAAGATGCTAAGAGTTCAAAGAGGAGTTGAAAACTGTGTTGTTCAGGCAAGTCTAAAATTTGACAAATATTTACATAAATTAGCAGTAACAATAATCATCATCACGCTTTGGTAGTTCAACATACTCTGGCATGAAACATTACATGTTCACATCACAAGATGTGATATCCTGTTAACACTGAGTTTTCTTTTCCTTTTCAAGCATGGAATGCAGAGCAATTAATTCAGCACCCAAATACGCCTGCAAAGTAATGTAGCAGAATGATCTGTTTTTAAATATACCCTAAACCTAGTGGCACAAGGATGATCAACACAAAGTCTGGGAGAACATTGTTTCAGTTCACCATGGTGGCATTAGCAGGGCTCCTGTGGACCTTAGACAAATTAGTTACACTTGCAAAGATTCTGTAGGATATCAGTGAGTGATGAATCTGTAAAAATTTAGTTACATACTCATACGTCAAATACTGAAATAAGACCTACATGAACCACTGAAAAACCACTAATCATATTTTTCCCCCTTCCCCTATCCTGTTCCCAGATATTCCTGCTTATTCATTAGGACTTCTGTCTTGAAAATCTATGTACAGAAAGATTAACTCTCACACATGCCCGAAATGAATCCCTTCCATTTCAAGTTAGTTTTCCTCAATGAATTAGCAGATAGACAAGAAACTTGACGCAAAATTGTGTTTTAAGGGCCCGGTGTCTTTTTTAGTTAACAAAGACATTAAATATATTTTACCTTTGTGATGTGTGTAGTTGTGGTAGTAGAAATGGACTCTGATGTAATTGTCTGTGCACTCACCAGCACGCCGCTATCGCCAACAGCACTGCCATCAAGCTATAAGAAAAAGGTATTTTTGTATTTTGGCATTGAAAAACCTTTGTTTTCATAGGAGAAAAGGAGAATGCGTTTCCTTATTAAACACATTCTTTAATTCAGCTAGAACTGAAATCTAAATAGAAGCCATCCAGAGTCATGTAAGGCTATTATTATGGCTCATTCCTGTGGAAAATTCATTATCACAGTTACGTGTTCCTTTCAGGAGAAATGAAATATTTTAACCAAGTTTCCAAAACTGGATTACAGTGAGTTATACTTTTGCAGACAGCAACTAAGTCTTTTCACAGAAAAAGAAAATTAGAACTTCTTAAGTAATAAGGTTTTGTAACATTTCACTTACCTAGTTCATAGCCAAAGTATAATCTTATCTGCTAGAAAAAAAGTATATGCTTTTGAAAAGCATTTTTGGACATTATCTATTTTGATCTACATAACTGGAATAAAAATAAGATTGCAAACAAACCAGTCACCATACCTGTGAAGATTCATACGTGATAGTTTTAGTTTCTGTTTGAACAATTGGAATTTCTTTAGTGGAGATTTCAGTTCTCTGTGTGGCATCTGAAATGGTTACCATCTCTGTTTTCACTACTGGAGGCTGTGATGCAAGAAATAAACAATCAATTCAAAAGACAGAAGAAGTTTTGTGAAGTGGATCAAGAAAACAAAACCAAAAGCTCAAGAAAAGCATAACAGTAAGATAAGTATTTGACTGACTTCCCATACAAAAAGCATGCAATAAAAAAGCAAAATGAAACAAAGATTAATATATCAGCCCTCTAGGATATCCATAACATTGTAGGAAAATTTAATCTCCTAATAACCTTGTCAAAGTTCAGTGTTTCAGCCAACAGTACATATCAAAGAGCAATTGCTAAAACAAAGCTGCAACACAGTATTGAAAATGTGTAAAAGCACCACTACAAAAAAAAAAATCTTAGTTTGCATTAAGAAATTGACAGGTAGCTCAGAGAGATTAACTTTGTTTTAGAACTAATCTGTGAAAATACCTATCACTCCTCAGTCTGCAAATCAGGACTAGAAATTCCATAAAAGTTCAACTTTATAATATGTTTTACTTCTGAAAAAAAAAAACAACTTTTGAAAACTGGATTTTAAGCAGTCTAAGTTTTCCTGTAAGTCAATGACTTCTTTTGACAAAGATTCTAAAAAGCTACTTCAACAGTTTAGAGTAAACTAGTGGTGTCCCCTGCAATATCACAAACAAAGCAATTAACCTGGAGTCTGTAAGCTAGTGAATTCACGACTTATCTTATTGGAGCAGATTTTGATTAGATTTAAGAACTAAAGCCTTTTGATATTTTTCTAGATGCATCAGCTGCTATCTTGTACTGATTTTGAATACACATGGGGTAAAATCCCAGGAAAAAAACCCAAACACCCTTTCACGCTTACACACACAGCAGCCCTTCTCCCCTTCCTCCAAACTATCTATGTTTTTAAGAAGTGTGGGTGCTTGCAAATTTTAAAAGTCTAATAAACTAATTCTTTCATGTCACTCATCAGAACAACTGTGTATGCAAAGGACAACAAAAGAAAGAATGTGAGTTGTTTCGATTTAAAAGTAGAGAAAAAAAAATGCCACCATTACAAGAACAAGCAGGTAGAGAACCACAAAAAACCCACTGAACTGGTGAAAAACTCAGCAGAAGATCATGACAAATTTACAAAGACATACATGCCTGCATTTCATTTCTTCCCTTTCTGCTTCTTTATCGTTTGCCCAGTAAGGAATTCTGCAACCCTGTTTGGCTTAAAACAACTGGTTGTGACAGGAACCTGTGCATGCTTCCTAAGTATCTACCGCACTAGAAGACTTCACAGAAATGTGATATGAGCCTAACCACTTAACAGTGCAGTGCTCTCACCTATGCAATTTCTAGCCACACATATTCTAGCCTAAAAATCCATAATGTTTCATTGAGGAGGGGAAAAAAAGGCAAGAAAAGCAATGAGTAATTACGGGGGGAAAAGGACCAAAAATTTGTGATGGGTGCTTTCTAATTTCAATTTGCAATGGTTTTCCAATCACAATTACATGTCATGGACTTGTCAAAAACAGTTGACAAAAAGACAAGACAAGACTTAAAACACCGGAAACATGTAAATAATAAATACACATTATGTATGTGCATATAAAATATGGAGGAGATAAAAAAAAGAGATCTCAGTCTTCGGAAGGTTTGCCTTTACTGGTGATTTTCACTCAGTTCTAGCAAAAAGTCAGAAACCATAATGGAAGGAGACAGAATTTCACTGCTCATCAATGGTTTCCCCTTCCAAATGATCTGAATCTTGCTGAATGCCAGAAGATGCGGAGGAATAGGAGAAGAAGAAAGGCAGGTATATGTTCACCCCAAGAAATAACTCTGCTTAATCTAGTTGTCATACTGTTCTACCATTTACCTCAGAACAACAAATTAATTGTGGTGCAACATCAATGTCAACATGAGACACATCTCCATTGAGTTTCAGCTGTTCCTCCTCTTTTTCTTCACCTAAATCTTGCTTAATTTGCTCTGACAAATTCTTCTCTTCTGTAGCTACAGTAACTGTATTTTCCTGAACCAAATCTTCAGCTGTAACTTGTGTGCGCTCAACTGGGACATTTAGTTTACTGCCTTCTGGTATGACTTCCACATGCTGCATTTTTTCTTCATTTTCTTTCCTTTTCATGTCTTCCTCTTCTTCCTGTTCTTCCCTGATGATTTCCTCAATTGACCTATGATGGGGCTGGTATTCTCCCACCTCTTCATCCTCACTCTCACTACTACTGCTGCTGCTGCTACTATCTGATGGCAATGATGAAGAGTCCTTTTTTGACAGGTGCTCCACCTTACATGTCTCCCCAGCATCAGTGGCAACTTGTATTTTCCCTTTGTTGGTTTCGTCTACGACTAGTGTTTCTTCTATCCCAAACTCTGCCTGCTTCTTCTCCTCCACTATGTCCAGAGTCTCATGTGAACTCTGCACAAAAAACATGGATGAGGAAAAACAAAAGTAGAGTATATGAATAAATTAAAATGATGAAAATAAAATTAGCTGATGGCTGGTTCATGTCATATGGAAGACAAAAGATGGCTGTGATGGTTAACTGAAAAAAGAAGGAAGGAAAGAATGAAGATGGATTGGAAGAGTTAGAGCCAAATTCAGGCATGGAAAAAAATCTGCAGAACCTTATCAGCATCGCTGACTCCAGTACATGGCCCTTCTGCTCTGGAAGCATGTCTCTGTGAAACAAAAAGCAATCAGAGGACAAAAATCAATGCATAACCCTTTTCAACAGTGCAACATCCTCCAAGCAAGCTTTTAAGAATGTATACGCATGACACTAGAGAGATGCTACATATTCACTGCAAGATGATAGTTTCCTTACACTTCATCAAGATATTTGATCAAAAGTAGGTAAGAGTTATGGAAATTATTATTGGCATAAGAATTGAATTACGAAAGCCTGAAAATAAAAAGCATGAATGCACTAGCCAGTGATGCTACTGAGGCAGTTATTTCTCTCAGTTAAATCACGAATTAAGAACAAATAATATTTTTAAAAAGTAAACAGAAAAAATAATGTTCGACTACCAGTTTGCCATAATTTAAAAAATAGTAAAAAAGGCTTTTGTTGTATGGTTTAATTCGTTGTTTGGCTTTGGTCTGTTACTTTATGAAACTTAATAGGTAACGAGAGGAAGACTGCTTAGGGTAGTATGTTGTCAGAATAGCAATGCATGATTACCAAGAAGATCCTATTAGAATTCAGTTTGGAGCCAAAAGGATGATATTAAAGCAGCTATATTAGTATTTGTTCCATAACAAAATAATGACAGCTATCTGAAAGCCCACAGTAAATTATGTATTAGGTGTCAGGTTTTTTTAATCAAACGTATTTTTAGTGAACAGTCTGAAGCAAAATTAAGAGCTCAAACGAAAAGAATACAAAAATCAACACACCATCTGTGACTTAATGCTAGCTTTTATTGCTGTTTACCTAGCGCAGCACCTACGGAGCATAAGCTTAGCCAAGCACTGATTCCTCCCTGTTTCTGGCGTGCTGCAGACGCAGAGTTAAGCTCTGAGGCAGGCAGGCACGCCGCTCTAAGGCGGGCCGGGACGCACGGGAGCAGCCGCCCGCAGCCCGNGGCGAAGGGCCCGCTGGTGCCGGCGCCGAAGCGCTCCTTACTAAACAAAATGGAGGTTATCTCCTCTTCCAGGCTCTAGACGGGTCAGAGAAGGGAAAGAATTAGACAGCGGCGGACGGAGCAGCAGCCACCTACAAGGGAAATGTTTGGCAAGACAGAGACGTGACAAAGGCAAGGGCCGGGCAGGACAAGGGGGCACGGACAGAGGGGACACAGCACAGCCGTGCGCTGAGGCTGCGCCTCCACCATGCACAACACGCCGTGGAAACTGAACACACCGACATTTACACATCGACATTTACACGGATTTCCCAAACAGCACAGTTTACTTAGGTGGTATTTCCGTATTTACTACTGGGACTTTTTTCCCTTTTAAAAATCTATTTTTGACACCTTCTAATGCCCAACTGGATCAGAGCTCCAGGTCTGTCAGACACATTTGCTTAAAATACATACCCACAGAGCTGAAATTTTACAATATTTCTTACTTCTTTATAATAAATGTTTTCAAATATGTTTTCAAAATACTTAAGTATCCTAAGCAAATTCATGTCGATTAAAAATCTGTTTTCAAAAAGCCTTTCCCATTTTAGTGGGAAAACTTGGTTTTTTCAAATATACGTAAAAGGTTACACATCGCTTTAAAGTGTAAGTTATGTTCATAGTCTGGTCTATTTTCTGTAGGGCTATAAATCTCTATGATTAAGCAAATTTTGAAAGTTCGTGTGGGTACAAGCCTCTGAAAAGGCTACAATTCCTTATTCCAGATTTCATTCCACAAGCCCTGGTAAGAAGTTAGACGTAACAGCGGTTAAAATAAAAAGCCATCAACGTACAAATACATAACATGGACATAACACACACGTTGACAACATTCCATGAGATACATTTCAGCCTTCCTGAAGGACACTACAGAGAATCATGCCAGAAGCAGATGCCAGAGGAAAGCCAAGGTGCCATGCACACAGCTGCAGTGGTGGGGACTCTCCATGTGAGCAGTGATGTAGAGTATGAACTGACAGAGGTTACACCATGCTACTGTACATACACTACAACCCAGATGGCATGCAGAAGAACAGAGAAAGAAAAAGAAGAAGAACCCCTAACTTGTTCTTTTTCCCTACACTAAAATTCAAAGTTTATTTTGATGGTGGCTAAGAAAAGTTAACAGGAATGCAAGTTATTAAATCTGCCTTCACGCAACATTGAATATCCATCAGGGCAATGTGTTCCTTACCCCTGCTTTCTTTCCCTAGTTTGCTACACCTAAGAAACATTCATCTATTAACAGATTACGTCAAAAGGCAAAGATGTTAATGATCTTCCTTTCACTGTACTCTGGTACCTTGTTTTCTGATCACTCAAAGCAGTAAAAAAAAAAAAAAAAACAAAGGCAGGGGAAAACCAAAATCTTTATGTGGTAGGTGGTCAGGCTGTGTGCATCTCTCTCTATCCCTGCTCCCCCTTGCATATATAATTTAAGACAGGCACATACCACCCATCTTTTAGCATTTTCCCACCTTCAAATTTTTGGGTCTTCCAGTCTTTTAAAATGAAAACCCCAGTCACACAATTCATTTGATAATGTAACCCCTGCTCCCTGGAACATTTAGTAAAAAGGATTAAATGTATAGATAGGATTCATCAATTTTCTATCAGCCTGCATTTAAATTCCTGGCAAATTCTTCTGGTACACAGTCATACGCTCTAACATGAAGTACTGTTTACAAGCTGCAGGGGGTGGATTAAAGAAAATCCATGTGGGTATCCATAAAATCAAAATTTTTCCCATATTTGAGACATATATATCAATGTGTCAACTTTTGTTTAATTAAGTCACAGATGCTGTGCACTTTCAAAAGTATGGTGGATCTAGAGTATAGTGGCACAAATGAGATACACCCAAAACAACATTCCTAGTACACAGAAAATTACTTATTTGCAAGCATTTTTGCTGAAGCAAAAGAAGGAAGAAAACAAAGACTATTAGCAGTGGGATCCCTGCTTTATTCTCATCTATTATTCAGCTATCCTAAAGGACAGGCAAGGATGAACAGGCATCCATCAACAAATAATTCAGGATGGAAATATAGTTTCCCAAAAGCCATATTTCTATATGTTAATGAAATAGGACTGCCAGCTTCACATTAAACTAATAGACCAAAAGTGATGTAAAAAAAAGCAACATCACAATTGCTACTCATCACTGTCACACTGCTACTAGTCCCACTGGTTATAGAATGCTTTTCATTTCATAGATATTAAACCAACTTATCAAGGACAAACCCTCCCTCTTCTCCTGAATGAAAATACAGGTACAGAAGTGCAGAGGTACTCGGAACAGGTTGCCTTTGAAATGAAGCTGCTTATATTATAGATTTGAATAATGAATACATAGTGAACACACAAAGCAAAAGTTCTTGTGTGAAGTGTCAAGTAGCTGCAAGCAATTATTTCCATACAGAATGAAAATACATGTTTTGCTGTCATCCCAGTCACATCAAATACAGTAATTTTCCAGTGAAAAACTGGTTTTTTTTCAAATAGTGCCCATTCAGAACTCCATGGTTAGTCTGATGTTTAAGAAAAATGTTGCTGGCATTCATATATGTGTCTATCTACACACATATACACACAAGAGATCCTGGTTTACAACTCAACATTCTCCTTTCAGTATTGGCTTAAAAAAGTTATTTCCATGAAGGAAAATAAAAAAAGAAAGAAAAAGAAAGAAGTGCCCAAGCTAGCAAGCTAGCCCACAGAAGATACAGCGAAAAAGCAGCAGGTTTCAGGGCAGCCACCTTATCGGTTTCCTCTGGTTTTGCTCCAGCAATCCATGGCATTGCAATCCATTGTTTCTCCTTCCCAGGCAGTGTTTTCACTTGGAAAATGTGGTCTCCTTTTTTCTATTTGGTTTTCATTTTATAAAACCAGTGTAAATCAACAAGCAATGAGACAGACATACACTATACGTAAACATAAAACCAAATCATCTGGAAGTGACAGAACATACTAGATGAGCAAAAAAAAAGAAACCAAATCACCAGATTTAAAATAACTTGCAGGGGCCTCCACTTCAATACAAAGAAACACAAAATACACACAAACACATAATAAAAATTAAGTTACACTTCTACATAAATGACTGTTTCAACCAAAAATATATTTATGGCTATTAAATGAATCACTGTGTCATGAATATTTGAAAATATGACCAACATTTGTACCTGTGCATATACCACCATGCATAGAAGTATTAAGGTACTACTCAGAAATTTGAGGAATTTCTTGGCAGTAACCATAAATTAACACAATAAAGAAGTGATGCATAGTCAGTTGCTGTCTTCTCTGTATGCACATACTCACAGTTCAGATTGCTTACAGATCTTACTGAAATAATGTCCTATTATCAAAAATAATTCTGCAGCACCAGGCCTGCTTAACTGAAAGCTCACCTTTCTGTGGACTAAAAGAAAGCTGAAGAATTTAAGGGGATAGGACAACAACACATCTAAGGAAGGAAAAGTAGGAACCATGGTGATAGACAAGGACAACAACACAACAAACTGATTGCTTTAAAATACTGATTTACTCATCTACTGTATGAAAGAAACAGCTAATAACCAGATAAAACTAAGTTTCACAACAGCATGAGAAATTTGGGTAGCTTTCTTGCTACAGGCTTTTAGGATGTTATTTGTAGAAAAATGTTTTCCATACTGCTGTTTCAAGGTTCAGTCAGAAATGAGAGGTAGAGAGAAAATGTAGAAAAATTCATATTACAGACTCTTAAAGATTAAGATAAGTAAATTTTAACAACTGCATTAAATGTGTCCTGAAGTCAACACTGTAAATTAACTGATCACATGAAATCCTTCTGAAACAAAACACAGACTGTGTGTCTATTTATGCACAAACTGTCTATGAAGAGATAAAGATATAGAAAAGGACGGAAAAGCTCTACTGTCACTGAAAAATTATCTCTATCAATCTGTGTGAATCAGAGTGAAATTTAAGATATCCTTAACGTACAGGAAAATACTGCCATCACTTCCGTATTCTTCTAATTCAGTTGTTCATGTAGAATAAAATTCCACTCACTATTTAAAGTCAGGTCCAATAGTAAGTGGCAAAAAAGCTAATGTATACTTAGTAATAACAAATATTACACCAGACAAATAAAATGTTAACCTAAAGGACCAGCTGCATTTGCTGTATTACATACAGGCTTGTATGGAAAGGCATGCGGACAGGTGTGTGCAGTGACATACCCCTTGTGTCTGTAGGGACAGAGGTGTGATACGCCGCTTTTCCCACTCATTTGGGCGTGGTTCGGGTGTGGATTCCATGAAATTGCGCTTGAGCTCACTAATGCTAGCCTGGTGTTTCAGTAAGTCGTCCTGGGTCTTATCCAGGTCCTAGCAACCCGCAACATAAAACAAAGTAGGACAAAACACGACAACAAAAGCAAACTTAACTGGAAAAAAAAAAAAAGAAACAGAAGCAACCAAATCAAGGAAAGTGCCTTGTGTCTGAAAAGGTGACCTCCTCTGGAGAGCGTCAAAATAAAAAATTTAAGGCTGTAAGGGACCAAGATTTTTTGATTTTGTTTTTGTAGTGAAGGTCTACTCATACACTGTTTCTTCCATATTTTAAAGCAAAGGAAAATAATGCTGTACATGGTTATTTAGCAGAGAGCTACTTTCATCCAAAACATGACACTACTAGCCCTTTGAAACAATAATAATTTCCAGGAGCTGTTTGCTTTCACCTAAAATTTGTAAGCACAGAAGCAAATGTTTCGGGATACTGCACAGCTAACATAACTGAAGGTTGCTGTAAGAAAGAATAGTTTAACCCAAGGAGCATAAAAATGGATCTTTCTTGATATTACGAGCTCCATGAAAAATACTTACATCTGTGAACACAATACTACACAGCCAAATATGCAAGCAGCTAACACCTGCTTAGCTTCAGAGGAACAACTCACTGTGCCTCTCATGTAGGCTTAAACTTACTGGAAGAGTCAGATTTAAAGACTTAAAACCTGTTACCTGCCAATTCTATGTTTAAGAACCTGACAGCAGACACAAGTAGGAATAGTTTTTGTGCACGCCAGTACCAAAAAAAATGATCTCTCTAAATTGCACCTGGATAGACCAGTGCCAATGGGGACACCACAGCGTGAATACCAAATTAGATTTTGTCATGACCCATTGAGGCCAAACTGCAGCACCTTGGATCAAATAACTACAAGGTATTCTTTCACTTTGTACCAGCTGCAGGGTAGAGGTAAGGTTCAGGAGCTGTGCCAAAATGTAACTGCTCTAGTAACCAGACAAAAATATATATGCTTAGCTTTCTTGGGAATTCACTGTCTTCTAAATACAATGGATGGACTTTGGTGGGAAAAGCAGATTTCACCCTGCTTTGTCCTCCTTCCAGCATTCCAGGTCTCAAGAAAAGCTTATGCTTATTCTTACACAAGAATACTTTTTCAGTGGTATTCTGTAGTTATATTCAAGTTTAAGCCTCAGATCCATTTTTAGTAAAGAACTAAAAGACTAAAGATTAAAATGAAATATTATCAATGCAAGTATAATTACTAAGGAAGTTTTGTCAAAAGAATGTAATCAGAAATAATAATGTAGGTAAAGAATCTGGATATTTTACAAAGATTTTAAATACTTTTTAGCAGAGTGTTCTGAAATTTACCATTTAGGTTAAGATTTTTATTGTCAGTGATCACAATGCAAAGACGCTTCACGTTAAGTCATGAAAAGTCCAACCCCCGAACTCATTAGTTTCTAATTTCTTTTCACTTGCATGTTCAGCCCCAGGAAGGGTTTGGTGCTGCATATCTATTTCCTAACCCTGTGGATAAGCCCGCATGCAGTATCAACATTTGAACCTCTCCCCTTCTGGCAACTCAGTAAGTTTGTATTGTCACAGGACCACTTTTCATCCCGGACTAACAAATGAGACATTAAATATGTCCCCCTAAAGTTTGTCTTTCCTGAGTGAAGTAAAATCTTATGCCAAAGGCATTCTATTATACAACTGAAGCTCGTAACAATCACGTCATTATTTTAAGACCTGTCTTGGCTTGACACAAGGCACATTTCTTGGACTTGATCAAAGCACAGTTATGCAATGCACACTTTCAGTGCCTTAGTAAGTTATACACAAGCAAAGTTTCAATAGTGATCAAAAGCTGCAAAAAGCCATAAAACATTAGTTGGGTTACTGCGATCCACACATCTCCTTATTACTGAACTAAACCAATGATTTTTAAAAAAACAGTTTTTGTGACAAAGGGAATTATTTATAGCCCCATCTGGATGAATAAAATAAAGACAGCAGTAGGATTTTCTAAAACATCTTCAGATATTAGCTTAGGTTATTAACCACAAGTTAAATGATACTGATTATAGCTACAGACAGTCTCTGGTAAAATAACTGAGATTAGCAAACTATATGAAAATTCTTATAATAAAAATCTCTACTTCAGAGGCAAAGCACTACACATGAACATACTGTTCAAAGCTCTTTGCTGTTGCTCATCTTCAATGAAAACCAACCTTCAAGAAGCAAAATTTACTTCCATTTGAAAAGGAAAAAATAAAGCAAATATTTCAGAAGATATCCAAACATTCCCTTTGAATATCTGATCCTTGCATCATTTCTCAGTGCTCTTAAAACCAGTGTCAGAACCAGAATTAGTTTTCTATACTTCTACTGCTTGCCCCTTACTAACTCTATTTATTCAGCTAATGTATTTGATGAAGGTCGATTAAACTGGCAAAAGCTAGAAAACCTGCTCAACAGAAGATGCAAACACTGAGGTGCAATGTACAAAAATCGATTTAGAATTATGAATTGCACCCATGTGTTTGCTTTATCTAAACAGGGCTATTATTCCCAGTTGCCACCTTGAAAACATTTAGCAAAAATACACTAATTGACATTCAGCGTTCAAGCTGAGGGGTGATTGTGGTTTTTTTGCTTTTTTTTGTTTTTTTATTTAAACTCAGAAACTAAAATGATAACATGCAACATTTCCAAGCTGGTTTTCCCCATGCAGTTCATGCACTGTGTCCGTAACAGCCTGCAAGTGACCTCCCATCCCATGCAGCCTGGCAGCCCGTGAGAATGGAGAGTATTTTTTGCATTATATACAAACCTCCAACATTAAATTGCTATGTCTGACATAAATATTTTCCCCGTCTACTCTCAAGGAACTGATCTGTGAAATTGAGCCACATAAACAAAAAAACAAAAACAAAACAAACATAAAGAACATAAAATGGACCAGCAAGTAAATAAAAAAGGACCCTTACAAACAGACAGTTAAATAAAGGAAATAAAATGGTAAGGTGAAAAGGCACTATTCAGACAAAACCCACAGAAAACTTAGGGTGCTAACAAGGCAGGCAGCCACAGCCAGGTTCAATTGTAAAAGAACAACCAAGCACCTTCTGCTGTGCTTCCTCCTCTTCGTATTCCACCTGTGTGAGCGCATGACAAATTATCAAGAAAAGGAAGTGTTAACATTGGCTTAAAGACTAACACAGAGGCTTCATCTCTTTGTAAATGCTGCAAAGCGTGCTGGATTTTACAGACCTTTACTTTTTCGGCCCCAGATGTTGAAATTAAGCGACTTGGGTCTTCTTGCACCTACATTGTTGTAGAATGGCTGAAGTAATTTTTGGCATAAGTGGCATGAAAAATGGAAGTTTCACACTGTGTCCCTTTCTTGCTGTACTTTTTATTGTTTCCCAGGTGAAAATTTAAGAATGAGTAACGAAGAAAAATGATATGCATAATTTCTATGGTAAGCGACTTAAATTCTGCAACGAGTTGATGGGAAAATGGAATCTAATCCAGGTGTCCTTTTGGGAAATGAGTCTAGGGTTCAGGTCAAACACTTAAACACTGTATTTACCAACTGTCTTAAATATTAGGAATGTTTTTGTCTTGGGATGAACTATTTGCACAGACACACCCCCCTTTTTAGGTGAATATATTTATTCTTAAACTGCAATGCATTCTGTTGGAAATGATAACTAATCTTCATATCTTATCTCCAAGTATTCTGAATGCCTTAAGGAACAGCATTCTTTAAAAAGTGAACCACTTCCCAGTTGTCTTTCCACAAGTACAAATATCAACTGGTAATCTTAGGAAAAGACGCATTTACAAATCAACACACTGCAAGTTCATAAATTTGAAGAGGGATTTACTGCTCATACTTGTGCATTTTGGATTCTGTGTGAATGCACATATGATGTGGTACATATCACATTTTTATTAATTCCTGACTTATCTGGGGTTCTATTTTATGTAAGTATGTTACAAATCATGGATTGAATTAGGCTACAGAAAAATTGAGAAAATCTTAAAGTCATGGTTTTTGTTATTTTATACTTAGACTGGTATTATAATGACATCGTGTCATATTTAGCATGTCTTTAATATGTACATTGGTTTAGCAAACTTTGTTAAACGTAATATTAAACAGATCCTCCTCCTTTTTGATTCTATAATAATTGGTTTAATACTTTCTTTGAGGATCAAAATAGAAGACCTTTTTCTAGTGGTATTGCTGTAACATGTGCAGCAGACATAAGGAAAGGAGGCATTTTGTCAGCCACTCCAGACGATCAGAGCAACATAATGGTGTGACTGAGGCTTCTGTACAGCAATTTTAGCAGTGTATTCCAAAGAATGTTCAGACTTCAGTGATACAGTCTGACACAACCTGCAATCCCACCTAATGAATGAAATCAGTCTCAACTGCTGCTAGAGATTAATCAAAGCATGTAAAAAAAGAAAAAGTGCCTTGGACAGACTCAACTTTGCACACACCCTTGTAGAGCTGAAACATCTGAAATCTGGAATAACAAAACACTGATTTTAAAGTATTCGCAGTTTTCTGAATTCAGCTTTTAGGAATTCAGATCTAAACAGAACTTCAGAGATGTGCATTCCAGTCAATGCATGCAGGAGACAGACATTTTAAGACCAACTGACAGTGCAAATAGAACTTGCAAATAGTATCAAATAACATCTATTGTTACACAGAGCACTTTCAGTATTCAGATTTATGCGCTCGTTAACATTTTGAGCTACAATGCAAGTCCACCTGCAGCTCAGTATCTGTGGAATTCAATGAAATTATGCATGCTGTAGGAAATTAGGCAGAAAAACCATGAGCTATCTATTGACTAAAAATCCCACAATAGCAATTTTTCACAAATGAGAAATGCTAAAAAGATACAGATACATATGCATTTGTGTATTTATATATATATATATTTACAGGCGTGTACACAGACACATCTCTAACTAGGAAGTGTGCAAAACTGAGCAAGCCTCATGAGAACAAGCATAAATGCAATGTGAAAGTGTCAAAATTTAAGCAGCAAAATTACACACCTCCTCTTCCTCTGCTTTGTCATTCAGGTCATTGCCATTAGAGCTACTAAAGGAAGTCACCTTAGGCTCCAGGTAGCAGAGGGACAGAGCGAGAGGAAGGGAAAATGTGAGTGAAAAAGGAATAGACTGGAAAGCAGACAGAAGCAGGACAAAGATAAGGAGAAAAGAGGGGATGAAGGAAGGAGAGGTAATAGGAATATAGTGCTGAAGGCCAGGTGGGAGGAAAGAAATGCAAACATCAGGAAGGCTAGGAAAAGTAATATAGCCATCCTCATCAAGCAGTGAACGGAAACTAAAAGAAAGGCATCTGAAGAAGCTGAACGAGACACACAACTCAGTGCTTTTGTAGTCCTTTGTATGGATTCTCTCAATGGCAGGGGAGCCTCGACTAGCTAGGGGTCTCATAGATTCAAAGGTATTACTTGGTGAAGCTGTTCTGGTTTTATTATGATCTGATGTTTGTTCCATGGAATTGCACTCTGAAATGTCTGGAATGGTAAGGAGGGGCTCTTCAAAGGGATCTTCCTCTGAAATATCTGAAAGCATGTCAATCTCAAGGACAGGTGACAAGTTTGTGAGATGGGATGACACAGAATGGATGGGCAGTGATGACGGGTGTACGTGAGTGAGCTGAAGAAAAAAATTCTGTGCACAGTGGAAAATGAAAGCACAACAAAAATGCAAGTTTGAAGGCACATGAAGAGGGGAAAAAAAAGAAATTATTAGTTAGTGAAAACTTTTACTTAGAAGAAGGGATAGCTTTACTAACGCGATAGAAATAGAAATAAAAATCCTGCTGTGTTTTACAAGCAGCCAACTTGTTTACTTCTGTGGATTATGAAAGGAACCCATTACGAATGTTTTGTTCTCAGGCTGTAAAGAACTGTGCACTTTTGAACTGTAATAGTCACTTAAAACAGATGGAAGCAGACAGACATTCAAAGCTTTAGCAGAAAGGTCAGAGGACAGCGCAATACACAAAAGACAAGCTGGCACTTCTTGAGTTTATAACTGTTTTCTATAAGACTTAAAGAGAACCAGAAAGCAAAAGAAGCATCTGCACTAGGGGAAAAAAGATGTTCTCAGAATAAGCATGTGTAACGAAAGCTTACTGAACAGTTTCCTGGAACAATGTCCTGAAATACTGCCTTCCCCTCCACCACTGTTTTGGTTAAAATTTTGAAAGATACACCACTTTGAAAACAAGGGAGAATCACCATTTTACCAAGCCTGAAGGCAAAACATAGTAATTTATTTTACCATTTTTCTCCCATAAAGGAACTGTGTGTGCCTTTTTTCTCATCTAATTCAAAATTATTTCAACTTGCCAGCAAACAAGACAAAATGTAACTGTGGTATTTGTTCTCTCCGTACACTTGAATGCAGTGGGAACATATGAACTGCACAGAGCAACTCAGCAGTCTCACTAAGAATAAAATGGGTAACTAACTTGCAAAAATGTTTCAGAACAAAATTACTCTCTATATATTAAACTAAGTTCTGGAGAATTGCTGAAATAGAAATGATCTCCAAGAGAGAAAGAGCAGCAGATTTTAGCTGGCACTTCGGGAGGAAATTTTTACATCAAATCATACAAAATATAAATTAAATTTTTGACCTATTCTCCCAGTAGCTCAAACAAACAAGACAAGCAAATGTTTGCAACAGAAAGAGATCACAGTACTTAACCTTTCACAGATATCTATACCTTAGTCAACACACAAGTTTTTAAAGGTTGAAATAATTCTGCAATGGCTACTAAAACAAAATTGTTACCTACGGTAATTAAACTCAATCATGATATACCCAACTTTGTAGAGTGTACACAACCATGGTATATTAACATTTTTATTCAAATTTAAACAAACTAAGGAAGTGAATAAAACATGATTTACCCTTTGAAACATTTTTTCAAGAACTCATGCAACCTTACTGAGAATTTAAATTGGATTTATAGCAATAAAAGAAACTCTAGGTCAGTGCCATTTAGAAGTTTGTATTCGCTTTTGCTTACATACACTTACATTAAGTTAAACACACAGAAAGCACTTGACAATTTTCCTTTAATATTTTAATATAATGTTGTGTATGATACTCAGAACTGATAGGCACTAAATAACCACAGGTGGACACACATCACATGAACAAATAATTTTCGTGTGAAAGTCAGACATACCTTTCCATCCTGAGTCAATTCTAATTGTGGAGTTTTGAGTGGGCTTTCATCTTCTTCTCTGCCACTTTCTTTTAACTTGGCCTGACCAGCAGCTTCAAGATCAAGGATTTTATCTCCAGCAGCCTGCCCTCCAGTAGCAGAGAAATCTCTTAGAAGACTTTGGTCTGAAATACCCATGGGAGCTATTAGAGAACAAAATAATTTTGGTTAATTTGGGTAAGCTGAAACATTTTGGTTTTAAATCTTCTTAAGAAAAGCATTTTATGATGATATCAGCAATGATCAATACAGGCTAGTTACTGAGTGATACAGTATTTTTCATCTTCTTAGCTTTACAAAAAGTCTGTGATTCCCATTGCACTGATATGAACAGCAATGTGCCCTTGCCATAAAACTTGCACTTGTTATATATGGAAGAAACCCTCACAGTATCAGATACGTATTTATCAACTTCTTGATTAGTCTTGGAAGATAAATTGAAGGTATTGTTCTTTTGACTGTGTAAATCACCATTAAAAAAAAAAGAGAGAGAATTATTAAAGAGGATTTTGTGGAAATTCACTATTTGAGAGGACCACTTTAATGCAATCTAGAAATAGCTACACATATAATTGTCACGATATATTTCACTGGAGCCTTAGCAAAACTGCACAAACAGCTCAGTGAAAGTAAGAACTTTCCTCCCTATACGCCTGCAAAAAATGGAAGGGGGAAATATGAAGTATGTATACTTGAATATAGCCAAAGCACAAGAGAGTGAAAGGCCTTAAATGTTTTTCCTCTTATTTGATTCAGCATAGCAGGATTAATGAGCAGGATGGCTCTTTTTTTAAATCATGATGAGTGGCTTAGTCAAAATAGTAGTAATGAAATAGAGGAGAATTCATTAAATGAAGGAGTTTTAATAAATACAACTTTGATACAAACTTAATTTGTTTAGAAATGTTCTGTAATACTTCCGTATGCCTTTGCTTTGCAAAGCCAAAGTGCAGAAAGTTGAGAGGAAGAGGTGTTTCTTGGAGTACCTTTGAGGGATATCCTCTTTTGAAAAGTCTAAGCTTCACACCAGAGACTCCCTCAAGATGCTAAGAAGCCAAGCCCAGCTAATGGGAAATACGGCATTTGGGATGTAAGGCTTTTGAGGGGCCTCTATAAGTTCTGCAACTTAAACTTCTGATCCCTTCTTAGGTGGCAAATAGAGCATTTCTTGGGTATGTGTCCCTCAAGTTCCACAAGTAAGTTTTGGTAAATCAGAGTAACTTAGGTTGGAAGGAACATCCAGAGGTCAGTCCAAAGCCCTGCTCAGAGAAGGTTGAATTAGACCTGGATGCTCAAGGGCTCCTCCAGTTGAGTTTTAAGCACCTCCAAGCTCTTTTTAAACAAGCAAAAATTTGTTACTTGTAACAGAAATTTGCTGTGTCTCAACTTGCAGGCACACCCCCCTGCCCTGTCACCACACACCTCTGAGAAACACATGGCTCTTTTTTCTATAGGTTTCCTGTCAGTAGCTGTCAACAGCAATACCTCACTACAGCCTTCTCTTTTTAAAGGTTAAGGACCACAGTTCCCTCAGCCTCTCCTCATATATCACAGGCCCCCAGCCCTCTGACCAGCTTGGTGGTCCTTACTGGGCTTGTTGTAATATGTCACTGCCCATCTAGTACTGTAGAGCCCAAAGCTGAACACAGTATTTCAGACATGGTCTTCAGAAAGTACTGAATAGAGAGGAACAGTAATTTCTTCTGATATGCCAGCTACACTCTTGCTAATACAGCCCAGGATATAGACAACTTTCTTTGCTTTAAGGGCACTCTCATGTTGACTTGTGTTCAACCTGTTCCACAGGAGTCCCCAGATCCTTTTGTGCAAAGCTGCTTTCAGAACAATGTTTTATCACGCTCAAAATTTTGACCTTGATGCTTCTGTAAGACTGAAAGTTAGGGCCTGAACACACATGCATGCATGCCTATATTCTATAGATGATGCACAAGGGATGCCAGAGAGGCTTGATTATACAACTGTTGAGAGTTTTGAAGAATTCAAACTGTTCCTAACCAAATGAAGAAGAGGAACAAAACAAGACTTAGTAACACTGATGTGGTGATGGGTTTTTTGGTTGCTACAAGAAGTCATCACATGCTATACCAGTGCAAGCACTTGTGCCTCATATTTTTACTTCAGTTCTCAGAAGTTAAGACTTGGTAGGTTTCCCAAGTGTCACGTTTGTTCATTTCTCATTTGTTCATTTGTCATAGTATAGAAGAATGAATATTTGCAGAAGTAAAACTCTTCTAAGTAGAAGATTTTTAAAGAAAATAAGATAAAATTGACAGCTCAGTTGTAGCTAAATTCACATCACTGTCATGGTTCACTTTTATTCCAGTGAAGTTGTGTGTGCCTGAATCTAAGTCAAGCTTCATGTTATTTTCCTGAAGTGTGTTTCTATTATATATTATTGCAGAAGTGATTTTGAGTAAGACATGTGCTTTTACATCTCTCACACATAGTGCTGCTACCCCTGCCTTTGGAAAGAATGCCTGTTTCCAGTAAAGGAAACCAGAAGGTATTTCTGCTCAAAAGGACCAAACACCAGTAATGACGAAAATAAACTTTAGCTATTCAAAGTCAACATAAAAATTTTCAACTAAACACTCAAGTACTGAATAAATATACTAGGATAGCAATATACTGAAAAAAATTATGTGAAACAATAAGAAACAACGTGTTCAGCCTTTTCTGTGTAGAGACAGTCAGGCCAACCCACATCCCAAAAGATGCCACTGACCAAACAATTCTATTAAGAGCCTATGGTGTGTGCCTATACCTTAAAAAAGGTATGAGTAGTACACACAGATCCTACATACCCAATATAGAATTCCTCATATATTCACAGCAGTGCCATACCATTTAGGCAGTGACTGAACTTAATGTTTAGGTCACCTAAAACTGACAAGTACCTAAAGTGGCTTTAGAAATCGAAATTCATAAATTTGTCAAATGACCTTCTGGCTATCCATAATGTTAATGTTTCCGAATGTTGGTCAGATCAGAGTGACAACGCATAATGTAATCAAGACACTGAAAAACTAAGTCAAATTTCATACCTCCATCAAGGCTTCTGGAAACACGTTTGCTGGAAGTGCGTTCGAAGTGTGGAGCTGGTCTGTCTATGAGGTTGCTGGCCTGCCGAGTCTGTGCCTGCGTACGGCCGCTGTAGCGGAACTTGGAACCCAAGGTCAGGAACTTCGCTTTTGGAGGCTGTTCTGGTGATACAAGTCTAAAAAGTAAATATGAGGAAAGCCAGTTTAAAAGACTTTATTTTAGGTATTTAACGAGGTAATTTGAAGCTACTTATTGTACTTCAACTTCAGTTCACAGTGCATAATTTGTGCTCTCCAAGAAAGGTAGATTCTACTGTAAGCTCTGCAAAGACCTTCTAAAACAATGCATGTTATTTATTGTTTGCAGTTGCAGTTGAAGTGATGCTGATAACCATCACATTTTTCCACAATATGACTAAGCATCTGGCATTCCTATTTTTTGGTGCTATCTTGATTAAATTTTAATTTTTTGTAGAAAGCTGAGGTCATTATAGGTCCATGTAGAATACCTCTCAGATCTCTCCTTAGAATGTTTCTTATAGTAAAAATTATACATTCCACTTCCACTGCCTTTCCTATATTCTGAGGTACCAATACGGCAGCTGCTATTCCTCAAAGTTAGGGAATGGTGTCTCAAACCTGTATAGAACGAGTATCAAGTGAAAAAATATTGAGAAGGCTGAAGAGTTGTTACCCAACAGCAACAAGTTTAACAGCCTACATTCAGACTCTAGTTTCTTTACAATGTCATTTTTAAATTTATATAGGTTGATGTTCACTGGATATAAGGAGTTGGGGGAAGAAGCATATTGTGAATAGGGTGAAAAAGAGTCAATTATATGTACTGTTAATGCTGGATATGTATGTTTGTACCATAAGTGTTGGAGTCATCGTCAAAAAGTCAAGGTGCCAATGTGGCAGAATTTGCTGTGAGGGATTCTGTTTTCTTACCAGAAAGAGTGGCTGGGCATTGGAATGGGCTCCCCCGGGAGGTGGTGGAGTCACTGTCCCTGGAGGTGTTTAAAAAAAGACTGGATGTGGCACTTAGTGACATGGTTTAGTTGATAACGTGGTGTTTAGGTCATAGGTTAGACTTGGTGATCTTGGTCTTTTTCAGCCTGGTTGACTGTGTACCACCAGCTTTTGATATCATGTGAGTTTGAAGACAGGTCCTCTCTACATCCCTGAATTTCCTTCAGTATAAGGACTTCAAAGTTCATATTCTTCTAACCCCTATTGCTTGTACTTTATATTTGACATCTGACCATCAGCTGCAACAGAGGGTACTGTTTGTTCCACTGCCTTCTTTGCTGATAAGGCAAACAGTCATCACTGTAAGAACTCTTTCCAGTCCTCTCTTCTCTGGAAAGGCCTTTGATGTTGTTTCCTGGATCAATGTAACACTGCAAATTCTTGCTCACCCATCATGGCCTACTCTCTCTGTATAAAATGATCAGATGATTGCAGACAAAGCTTCTTGATTTGAGAACCTGCAAAGAATGAGCAGCTCACTGAACATCAACTTCTTTCAAGCAGAATCAGCAATTCATGTGCCCTTTGTACTGAAGATGGCACAGATGGGCAAGTGAGAGTTCAAACTGTGCTGACTTTGTTCTCCTCTTTTGAAGCATTTGCACAGAAATATCTGTGTCAGCAGAACCCGATCCAATGTATGTTAAGACAGTATCCAGTATTGGGTTCTGAAGATTGTAACAGTCATTCTAAAGGTATTTCAACAAAACTGAAGAATTGTCAGATACCTAGAAACAGAACAGTGAGCTAGTTTGGTGAGCTGACCCTGGCTGGATACCAGAGTCCCACCAAAGACACTCCCCTTTCTCAGTTGGACAAAAGAGACAAAAAGATGTAACAAGCAGCTTATGGGTGAGGTAAGGACAGAGAGACATCATTCAACAATTGCTCTCATGAGCAAAACAGACTAGACTTGGGGACAAATAATTTAATTTCTTATCAATCAAACTGGAGTAGGATAATGAGAAGCAAACCTAAATCTTAAAAACACCTTCCCCCATTTTTCCTAAGAGGGGATGTTTATGGCTTTATCAGGGCACTAGCCAGAAGCATCCAAGCTAAGATGCCTAAGATGCGTATGCATGCACCTGAATCTTAATCTGTTCCAACATTTATAAAGAAAACAATTCAAGACAAACTAATGCACCCTTCTGCACTAAGGCCACTTATGTAATAAAATTTCAAGTATCTGGAGCTTTCACTTTTCTTGCTTCTATGAAACAGTCTTTCTCCCCATTATTTCCAAGAGAGAGTGCATTATGTACTAAAAGGAAGAAGGCTGAAAGGGTTTTTCCAAGGTTCCTTCTGTTCTTGATTTTCCAGTCTTGGCAAGGCTGCAGCATTAACTGCCATTTTTATCTTCCACCCTGCTGAGATAAACTTTTAATCTTTTAATGTGGAAAAAACAAGAGAACTAATTACTTCCTGATTAAGGGCATTTGAATGGATTTTTGTATTACAGGCTTAATTACATAAAGTAACTGAAAATTATGCTTTTACCACTTTAAGACATTCTGGGGAGATGCTGAAACAATCATGAAAATTTCAAATAAAACATCAGAAAGTGGAAATATAAGCAGGTTTCTGCAGACACTGGTTAAGATCCAGAGTTGCCAACTAAGTTTACCTCAAAATTTTAATGTAGATATACAGTCTGACTGTATTTTATAAGTAGATTGCTGTTCTTTGCAAATGGTACTGGAATCCTCTAAGTTTGAGCTGATAACAAGTGAATACAATGCCCTTTGGTTGTTATTTTCAATACAGTTCATTACAATTTTTATAAACAATTTCATATACTGGCTGAATTTCCTATACATTATAGGAAAATGGATCTTAATGGGATTATTTGAGACAAACTGAAACATTACATAAGACAACACAAGGAATCTTACCGTGTTATATAGGGCATGCTAAGAGATTTGGAAGATAAAAATACACAACTACACTGTATACAATTTACTGCGGCATCATACACAAGCTTTATACATGCTCTGAATGAGCTACAGTCTCTTGGACTGTAAGAATTGCTTTCTGCTTTTTCTCTTTGAAGGAAAATAGAGCTGGCTTTATTTTACTGTTTTTAAATCAGGATGAGAGGTTCTGAGGATTTTCTCTCTGATGACATCAGTGGAGTATATGGATTTACAGAATGGTTCAAGTATTTGTTACATAATTCTTGTTATAATGTCATTCCTGGTTAGGAAAAACCACTTCTGATTGGAATAAAATCCAATTATTTTTATTATGTCAGAATTTCTGTAGTAAGATTATCTCTTACCTATTAATGCTCCTGAAAGCTTTCAGATTTGCAAACGGTAGTTGTCAGTTTAGGATTTTTGACTTCCATAAGATCTGCTTTTTCCTTATTCAGGTCTATTTTATTACTATAAAACTAGGAAATACAGCTTACCAATAAAGCAAATCACTGCATGAGTTATTTGAAGAGTATTAATAAACTTTTCACTGTGGACAGAACCGCATGCTATTTGTGGTAATAGACACCACCAGCCAAAGCAGACTTCAAATTTTCAAGAAGAATACAATGCTGGACTGTGTGAATAAATGAATTCTATCAACATGAAAAAAAATCTCTGATCAGGATTTAAAAAGGAAGTGCTTCTAAATTAAGCATTTAGAGATTGAATTGCGCTGGGATTTGCCAATCTCAGTATAAGTTCCACCTTTGCATTCAAGAACATGCTACATTCAATAAAAATCTGAATACTGAAAACCATCCAATGAGACAGTGCCAGTAATCATCTAAGTCTCCTGGTCCTGAAGTTCTCTGAAGTTCTCTGTCTAGCACGTATATTCAGCAACAGGATTGCATTTACCTTAAAACACAACTGTTTTTTTTAAAAGCAAGCAGGCTACTGAAGGAGAAAGCTTACCGTTTATACACCCTAGGTACTGTGCTTCGAAGAAAAAACTCAGATTCAATCCCTATCCAATTCATAGGAGATTCAACCTAAATCTGGGACTCCTAGGCTGCATGGGGCACATGCACTCCCTCATGGAATGTGTGTTATTATAAAAATCAAACAACCATTTTTTGAAAATCCTTTTCAGTGGAGGAAGTAGACAGAGGAACAACTCCATGGCCTATTGTTAAGGTGCTCATTTACAAATAGATCATAGTTTCAATGACCAATTCAGAATTCTATGTTCCTCGGTTGCTGGAGAAAAAAATGCAGAAGAGGTTATGGATTATTACATAAACAAATAGTCTGTTTAAAGTGATTCTCTGTTCTTTGAAGAACGATTGTGAACTCAGTCTATAGTTCATAAATAAGGAAAAACTCAGCTAGAACCATTTACACTCAGCAGAATGTTCAAGTTAATTGAATGAAGATTACTGTCAAGCCCTAAGAGCTTCTTGTGAAGATGTACAGTGGCTTTCTAGATGGTCATTCTGAAAAGTCAATCTCTCAGGAAATCTCATGACAAATCACAGAATGGGTCAGGGTTGGAAGGGACCACAGTGGGTCATCTGGTCCAACCTCCCTGCTCAAGCAGGGTCATATTAGAGCACGTGGCACAGGATTGAGGCCAGACAGTTCTTGCATACCTCCAGTGCTGCATGACCACTTGTTTAGTTCCATCCTCTTAGCACTCTGAAAGTTTTGATAAAGCAGTTAATTGTACTTGAGACTTTAAGAATTGGTAATTTCGAGTCAATGACTGTCAGGGTATCTCCTGTCTAAGAGGTGTCACTGCAAGCGGCAAAGAAGGGGAAATCTTCTTTACTTTCCTCCTATCCTTTAAAAGAAAGATATGATAAAAGCGCGGGAAGGAGAGAATTATTATTTACCTGAAGAAAGTATGGTGCTCCACACAAACCTTCCATAACCTTTTAGCAGCCCGATGATTTGGCAGTTTGAACCCAATAGTGCTCTCAAACTGTTCCAGCTGGAAAGAATCCACAAATAAATTAACCCATTTCCTCAAGCTGGCTATTAATAGGTAGAGTTCAGATAGTTCCATTACTGTATCAAGCAGTAATACTCCTGCCATAAGACTTCATAAGATTTTTTAGAAAATATTTTAAAAAGATCAGAATTTCCAGCCTTTTAAAAGAATTATACTTGGTGGGCTATGTCGTGATGGATAAATTGCACGAAGCAATTGTACTGCGGGTTGTGCTTCACACTTTGCTTGGATTTAATAGAAGTCTGAAATCCATACTGCAGTGTTAAGCTTATATGATTTGTATCACTATATAATAGTTTCTTAGCAAAAATATTTCATCTATGCACAGCATCAGTGAATGCAAGAACAATACATCTGCATTCAAAAATGTACCTAACTACAACATTAGTATTGTAAAATTGGTGTTTGGATGTCTCTTTCATTTTATTTATTCACACAGCAAAAGCCACTTTAAACATTTTACAGTATAATCTAAAAAAGCATTACAGTATCTGACATTTTGGGGATTTTGTTAAATTTCCAGTTACAAAGGGTTCAAAATATAACCACACACACACCCCTTCAGCAACTCCCAGAAACTTTTAGCAGTAACTGAAGGGAAAGTTAAGTCCCCTACTTCCACAGCAGCTAACAGAAAGAGTTATAACATCCTACAGGACAACTCAAGTCTTTAGTTACAGCCTCAAACTTGATGTGCTGACATTGAACGAACAATTACACCCAAAGAGGAAGAGAAGCTGGCTCTCTCCCAGGACTGCAAGTTTGCACAGTCAGAATATGGCCAATGTAACTAGCTTTTTGTGTTAAAAAAACCCATAAAATAACAAGACAGCTTCCATTAAAAAAATGAAAAAAGATTTTCTTCTTGGTTTGCCTTTACTAATCAAGACAAGTGTTTAATACAATCATTAGAATCTGAAGAGGAAAAAGCACTTGTAAATTCTGCTTGAATCAATCATAAGCTTATGAGGACAACTGTGGAAAAAATGAGGATGTTTTCTTGTTGCTGGACAAAAATGATCTCACAAAAGAAACAAGACTGAAAGGTGCTACTTACTTCTGCTGGCCTGACTTTGATGTAGAAATTACTTCGCTTGTAGGAAATCTTCAGAATTTTTGGCCAAGCGAAGCGGTTGATCCGGAGTCTGTCTTTGTAAATCAGCAGACCGTTAGCACATACACCCAGCATGATATCCACGCCTTCAGAATCCTACCAGGTATGAGACAATTTCATAAAAATCACTTTAATAACATTCCAAACAAGTAATTATTGCTGACATACCTTGAGGGAATATTGTAACTGGGACATGTTTCATATTCATGAATCTGACTCTGACAATGAGATTCTTAAATCAGAAATAGCCAAGTATATTCATTTTATAGGAAAGACTTTGGACTCTAAGTAATGGTTTTGGCATTCATATGCCACAGTTCTGGGAAATTCTTCAATAATCTGGTAATAGGGACTAAGTTAACAACTTAAAAGCAGGAAAGGTATGGCCAGTGTGTGTGCTAGCAATAATTTCAGCAAATACTAAAAGAAGAAAAATGAAAACCAGGCCTGTCCAACTTAAAGCAGTCAGTGAAAGTCTGAACAAGCTGTGATCAAGGTGATCTTTTACAGTCATGTACTATTCCAGCAAAGATAGAGGAAGTAATGGATAGGTTTCTGAGCATTCTCTTTCATTGACAGCACTTGACGGAAGTTTTACAGGCTACAAAACTAACCACTTACTGATACACTACACCGTACAGCAGATTCTCATGTCCTCCCCAACAACAGATCAACTACATCAAATGCCAACACTGTCATTATGGAGTTGCTTCACTGGCATAACTAATAAAACAAAATTAAACAATGTTTCTCCAGTACTTAAAAGTCTTGGTTTTCTTTTTAAAATGAAAGATTAATATGCTTACTATACCTTAAATTTTCTAATGATTTGAGATTCTGGATTTATGAAAGAGAGTGGAAGGAGGTTATTAGTTTGTCTTTTGGGGTTTTAACTAAAAAAAAAAAATTCCCACTTGAAATGAAAATTTGATTTGACCTACCCTGGGAAGTAAAAAAACCACCAAAACCCTCCCCCAGGACATCCCTCCATTTTTTTAACACTCATGGTATTATGAAAACAATTAAGTGTTCTTTTCATCTTTACTTTATTGGCCCCGCATCTCCTTGGCATAAAAAATATGACATTTTAAATGTATTTATCTGCTCTTACGAGTAAAATATTACTTCCAAGCGGCACATATCCATGCACACTTATATATAAAATTAATTCTAAGGACGTTAGAGTTGTAAATTGAGTAATTATTGTAACCAAGAAATGAAGGCTGATAGCCAAAAATTAAGTGTTTGAGGTTTTTTTGAATCATCTATATACACATTATTTTCTTAATACTTAGCATGTCTATCCTAAAACAAAACCAAACCAAACCAACCAAATCCCCAATACCTTGGCATGATGTAAATCCACTCCATACATGGAGAGTCTCTTAGCATTTTCTAGGAACTGGGAATCCGCCTGTGCTGGAGTCAAGCCCCTAAAACCATTGAATAAGCTTTGAGTTTATTGTCAAAAAACTGAGAGTCAAAACTGAGTGAAATGCTGGAATTCAGACTAATACAAAAACCTCAGTTTATAAGGTATCAATAGCATTTTTGCTCTACAGGGAAAGTGTTCTTTCAGAGCATAGTATTTTACTTGAGTACAGATTTCCACCTTCACTCTTTCAAAATATTCTATCTGTGTGTTACTTAAACTAATTAATATGTCCATATAAAAATACTTTTTCCAAAAGTTCTCTACCAAGACCTTAGTGCAACTGCTATTTTCAAGCTCAACTTTTTAAACACACCAAAGTAAGAGCTTTTAATTACATAACAAAGATTTCCAAAGTAACAATAAGTTTACCTCAGCAGTTTTACACATACTCTTAGGAGAACTGACATAAATGTGACAAAGCATGATGACTTCATTTAATCCCTCTGTATCTGGCATACCTGTGTGTTTTGTGTAGCTCAGCCACTTTCTCTTCCATTTCTTGAGTCTGATTGGGTGCAAATTGGAATTCACTGATATAATCACTGCGGTGCTCCTCTGGGTCATGATCACCCAGCTCAGCCTGCAGAGTATATGAACCAAGGAGGGCGTGAGTCACAAAAGAACACGGCAGTCGGCCAGATGCAATATCCTGACGAAGCTGTAGGCACAAGAAATACCTGCAAGACAAAGGAACGGGGAAAACAAAAGAACCAAAGAGAAAGAAGAGCGAAGAAAGGGTTACCAATGGCAGATAATGAGAAATACGGCAGAATTCATCAAGATGCATGTAATCGTGTGTGTTTTAAAGTAAGTGAATGCATTAATAATGTTACACCTTATATTACTTGAGCATTATTACCACGCAGTAAATTTCACTTGATTTTTAAGAGTCAATATTACTTTCATAAAAAATGTGAAAAGCAGGAAAAATTCTGATTTCCAATATAAATGGAAATATATAAATATTTCTAATCTAGTTTTAAAGAAAAGCTGACTTAGGAACTCGTTCAGTTCACACTGTAGCCTGTAGGTATCTAAGGTTTAAAAATATAAGCTATGCATTTCTTTGACATTTCCCTTTGGCTTTAAAACTCTTTTATATCCCTTGCAGTTCACAAGCTAATCACGTCATGTAATACACAAAAGAAATCCAGTTTAATACGGAAATCATAATTACCTTTCTTAAACCATGTATGTAATAGAATTTAATCTTTCAGGTACTGCATACAGTCTTCTACCAAATTTAACAAGTTAACCATCAGCAGACTTTTTTTAAGAAGTAAATGGATAAAAAACTTAAAGGAATTTAGATTTAAGATATAACAAAAAAATGCTTTTGAGTTGAACACGCAATTGAAAAACCAAGCAACTCGCTGAAAATTTTCAATGAAAACACTCACAGCTTCTTGTAAATACATTCTGTACTGAAAGTCTTTTATGAAGCTACAAATGACTATCTGTAGCAATATATTAACTGCATACTTGTGTAGCTATTTTATTTTGTACAGAAGACTGATCCAATGCAACATGTAGTAGTAACACATATCCTGCCCCAGCAGGGTCAGCTAACTCCAAACCAAAGTATTCAGGTTTCCTGTAACTCCTAAGAAAAACGAGTCAGTTCCCTGCACTCTATCCCCAGTTATCAGCCTTGCAATGCTACTTTGTAGGTGCTTGGTATCCACTGCATTCCAAATATTTTCTATCTAAGGAGTTTGGAAGATAATTATTTTCAGGTTTTATTATGTTTTATGGCTTTACTTAAAGCACGTAAATAAACCAACATTTTCATTAATCTAGTCTAGATTATTACTGAAGTATTTTGGCTCCCTTTAGCTTCATTCAAGATCCCCATGCCCTCATTTTTTTTTATAATAAAGCAGCAATTTAAATAAACCACTGACAATAAACCACTGGCTTCTTTCACATATGATCACTCCCACCTTACCTGCCGCCCAAATCATACATCCGCTTATAATTAAATTCTTCTTGCTCATGTTTCTTCCAGAAGTTTTCATTTTACCTTTTCAACCTTGTTCCAAAAAGCAGTTGAGGTATGTAAGAGTATCTATAGCATCCCAGAAACTGAAGACAAAATTCTATGTGCCTTTCAAATTAGACTAACAGTAATTTAAAGTTTAAAATTAGGACCTGTGCATACCTAGTGATGTCTTCAGTCAACTGTGACGGATCAGGGGGATAAAACTTCACATTAAAGGTGAATATCCAAGGTAAACCTAAATATGGGAAATATCTGATTGTTAATCTCAAATAAGTTGAAGTAAGCAAAGAAAATACTTTACTGAAATATGTTAGACAGTAGAATAAATCTTAATGACTCAAATCTCGAAGAAAGTTTTTTTCTGTTGATTTACTGTACATTAGTAAGAAGCATAGATTATTTTCATTAGCAGGTAGAAACCCAGACAATGAAAGGCTAGCATGTTTAAAATTATTTTAAAATAATGTTTTACAGTAAGTTACACAAATATCAGAAGACATTTTTAATTTGAAAACTACCATAATATATTAACACTTTTAAGATATTGTGTGTTCAAAGGCACTTGCATTGAATTTGTGTTTATTTCCAACTCCTCCAAGGCTAACAGTCTCCTCCTGTCTAAATTTAGTTTGAGAGACTGTACAGTAACTGTGAACATGAGATATCAAAATGAGCTCTGTGTTGTATATAACAGAAAGATAATAAATTATTTACTGAGAATGCATGGAAGAGAAAAATACTAGCCATTCCTACTTTAAAATATTTTTCTGGGAAACACCACATTAAACAACTACAATAGCAGTGATATTTAAATTCTCATGTGTTAGAATTGTTAATAACACATGCATTTTTTTAAGCAAAAGCATGCTTAAACCTAGATTAATAATTTGGAAAAGTATAAAATGTTGCCTTTAGTCATAGCTTTGTTTTTAAGTAATTTAAGATTTGAAAGCTAAGTCACACATCAATAATTAAAATACATTTTCAGAATGTTAGAATTTTGGACAGTAAATTATTTCAGAAATCTGTGTTACACAGATAAAGCATGCTTTGAAAAATGCGTCTTTCTACAGCAACAAAAAAAGACTGAAATGCCATTTCCAACACAACTCTAGAAAAAAGTGCTGACATTGTTATTTAAGGTTACTTTCTTAAAAAAAAAAAAAAAACTGTTCTGAAATTCCATATATGCTAAAGGTAAAGAGGTGTGTCAAAATTTCTAATGTCTTCCAACGTTTCAAAAATTATTTTGGTTTATTTTGGTTTTTCAGACATGGCTATTCACTGAAGCATTTGAATTCTTGTTTAAGTGTGAACCTCATTCTACCTGGCTGCTAAACCACTATTTCTTTTTGAGAGCTCAGGGTTTTAGTGTATCTTAACATTCCCAGTTATCAAGTTTTTGTTAGAAAAATTACAGTTTTGTGTACAAAATAAGGTAGGACCCTTAAATGAGGTCTCATTTATCATTGCATCATCTACTGCAATGCAGTGCAAAACAAAATTAAGACAAAAATACCTTGAAAAAAAGAAGTCTAACAGTAATGAATACATACAGCATAATAAACACAGTTAAAGATGGAATAGATTAGCCTACTTTCATCACCTCCTAGGGAATCAGCATAATTTAATGAAAAGATGCTGATTTTGAGTAAACCAAACTGATGAACATGAGCAAAAGTGCCAAAATATCTGTGCAAAAAGCATTCAAGGAGAGTTGTCACGTTGACAGAGCTGTGGAGAAATGGATGAAGGATGTGTCCTTCCACACAGGTACTAAACTAGTCTTCAAGTTTTTCCTGTCTAAAATTACAGTTAAACTAGTCACCTGAGAATTCCTGTTTAACTGTTGCTCTTTTTTGTCATCATTTCTACAGCTAACCTTCAGAAAGCACTGCAGCCAGGACATCCAGACATGGTTTGAAGGAAAAAAAAAATTGAAAAATAATATATTCTCTATAAAAAGCTAAAAAGTGTATAAGTCCTCTGAGTGTGCAGACTGTGAAAAAATTCATGTGTCTACTCATACTGATTAAATTGCTAATTTATTGAAAAAGTACTGAAGCTGACTCTGTACTAAATATTTTCTGGACAGTTGGTGACCATGTATTTTACCTGATTACTGGAAGCTCATTTATCCCCTAAGTATAGACTAGCAAGTTTGTTACAACATGCACAGTCTGTATTTCTACTTCTCACTAAAGCATACTTTTTATAACTGCACATCTGAGGCATGCAATCATAGTTGTCCTCATATAATAATGCACATTATTGCTGGCACTTTATTGAGTTGGTAGCCAAGAAAAAAAAACAAAAAACAAAACACCCAACCCCAAGTCTGATTTAAAATTGTATTTAGCATTCTATCCCTGATAAGGCTCACTATTTTGACATTCAATAATACGGGCTACAGAAATGTCAAAAATTTTTCTAGCCAGCTTGTTACATCAAAAATGCTTCTGTGGCAACTTTAGGCACATGCTTAGAGAAAAAGAATGCAATATAACCACCCAGCTAGCAGCATACAATTAACATGATCCATCCCATTTATACTGGGAAAAATCAGTGAGGGTTTTTTTCCCAGTAAAGGCTTTTTCTGGCTTTTACTCATAATCTCTTGTATGTCAACTTTTGCAAGAAAATGCTTCCCTTGGCACAGGTACTTAATTCTCTTCAACAATAATGATCTGCACTCTAATGTAATCATCTTAGATCAAAATTAGCTACACCTCTTACAGATATATAGCTGTATACATAAAATAGATGGATATAAAATAAAGTGAACCTGCATAAAGTGACCACCATATTTTGATGCCTGAGCATACCCATACATTTGTTGGCATTAAAATCAGACAGCCAGAGTTGTACATTTAAAATGCAAGCCCTTTCCTAATTAATTCAAACTTCTCTTAGTACCCCAGCCTATTCTGTCCTCAGAATATCTGAACCCTCTCCATTTCTTATAAGATATAGAACACAGAATATGTGATGTGGAAGTATTTTTTTCAGTAAAAATACTAACCATGCTGCAGACTAGACAAAGATTTAATTGACATAATATTACCTTCGGTTTAAACAGATTCTCAAATTGAATTTTGTATAAGGGTGACCCAACACACCCTCTGTGTAATCTGAGATTTGACTATTTCAAGGTGAGTTGCTATTGCTTGTACCATCACAATATTCTAGCTGAGATTCTCAGTTTTGCAAAAGCCTGAATCCACTTGAGATGTAGCAATTTTCAAGAAGATAGTGACAGAAATGTAATTACCTACCTGTCCCTGAAAGAAGTAATTAGAGGTTTTAACACATGCCAGTAGATAGCCAAGTACATGAGTTAAAAAAAGTCAAGAATTCATTTTCCTGAAGAGATCAGGCTGGCTGAAAGCAAACAAGATTTTTGTCACCTTTGTAGCCCTGAGAACAGAGACAGTAATTTGTGGATCATGTTCATTAGCTGAAGTAACATCAGTAACTGCTGAGATCCAACATAATTGCCCAGCCAAAGGCCAACCTGCACAAGTGAGAGATCACACAGAGGGCCTAAGGACTGCGACACAGCAAGAGACAGCCTGCAGAACATGACTTGGGGGAGACTACAGGATTCTTATTTCGTCTTTCCCAGTCACAGGTGGTACATACATGCCCAATGTGCAGAGTATTGGTGTTCCTCACATTTAAGAGGGAGACAGAGATTGTTGTAAATATTATGTTGCAAACTGATGTGTTGAATTACCTTTCCAAAAGTGTCACCTTTGTGTATTCAGATCAATGTATTTGTCAAAATACACTTATCTAGCACACTAGTGCTTCAGTTTGTGCCATACAAGAGAAAAAGAAATCACAGAATATTCAGAGTTGGAAGGGCCCCACAAAGATCAGCAAGCCCAACTCTTAAGTGAATGGCCCATACAGAGGATTGAACTCACAACCTTGGCTTGTTTTTTTTTTTTAGCACCAGGCTCTATCCAACTGAGCTAATCTCAGATTCATGAGTTTTGTCATTTCCAACTTTCAAATGGACTAATAGGTTTTACAGCTATCTTAATCTTAATTTTAATTAGTATTTTTGTACACAAGATTTCCATTCTGGATCCAAAGACAACTATATTTAGAATTAAGCCTGAAGAGAAAAAAAGTCTCATTACTTGATACTCATGTAGCTGGAGGATTAAATGTGCCTGCAGTACATTCCAATATCTGGAAACTTTAACAGACTAATGATGAGGAACACAACAGTATGCTAATTACTTGCATATTGGTGTAAGCAAGTGTCATTTTAAAATCCTTAAAATCGTGTTCTTACTTGGCTGTTTGCTTTATTATGCCTATCAACTCCAAAATACTATAGACCAGAAGAAAAAAAAATCCAGTCATGATTCCTTGTTCAATAACTGGACTTGCTACAGTATAAAATGTAGGTCTTCATGCTGTATGGAAAATCACACCCCCTTGGCCTATTTTTTTGTAGTGCATATGGTACAGTATTAAAAAGAATTTTGTGTAGTGCATCCAAAAAATTTTCAGGTTAGTTCTTACACTTCAAATCTGCGACACTAACTTGTAGGCTAGACAGCATGCAAATTGCTACAGGAGACAAAAAGATACCAACGTTTGTATCAACAGAGTTGATACAAAAAGTATCAATATCCTCCATCTTTTATCATTTAGTAAAACCAAACAAAACAGCCTTTAGTCTGCATATTTGGACAACTAATAGATTGTCACTGAAGACCTGCAGAAGTTACAGTACCAGTAACTTTTCCTTAATTAAAGGTATGGCTACTGCTTGCGTATTAGTACATTCACCATTTTAGCAGGTCTACTTTTTTTACACAAGAGCATGTTGTATCAAAAGAATAGTTTCCAAGGATGTTTCTGTAATTTTCATTTCTATACTGAAAATATAAACCACACCTTCCTATTAAGGGATTTCACCAATAGGCAAAGATCTAAAGAAAACGTAATTAACACCACTATGATTCCTGGAAAAAATGAGTATTGCCTTAAAACAGTAGAGTTAATAGCAGTACAGAAACTATCTGTTTGTCATTATAAATAACACACTGCTGTTCTTAATTACAAGTACAGTCAGTTTCTTAGGTTAAATTCTCATTGTGTTGTAAGTCTAGGCATGTAAATATTATCACCACCCTCTTCTCCCTACTTACATTTCCTATCAGGTGCTACCAAAAGGTTTCCATTGAAAACAAAACAACAACAACAACAACAGCAACAACAACAACAAAACCCCTGGTTTGGCCACAAATGAGTAAAGCAATGGGAAGAAGTTCAGTAAGGGAAGGGCTGTCTAGCATGTTTTAGTGGCCACTTATTTTGTGATATGTAGACTCAGGCAGAGTATCACCTAGATTTACTCTCCATACACTCCCCATTTACTACAAAAGCTACCCAGCTAGTGAAGAGCTTTGACAGAGATTTCTGCAAACAGAGTAAAACAAATTACTCATCGTGTACCAATTATAGGAAGTAAAAAGCCATTTCAAACAGATTCTGTCTAAAAAGCACCGTACTGAGTCATTCCAAGATTATGCTCTCTATTCCATCTCCATTCTGAAAGTGATGGACATATCAAAAAAGTCAATAGTGGACTGATCAGTATTGAAGAATATACATTTTCCGTAAAACATATTAATTCTCTTTTTGTAAGTTCATATTCTTCTGGTGAGTCTTTGAAGTAAGAAAGTCCTATGGCTACAATCATGACCATCTTTGCATGACCACATTCTCCATCCAATAACCCAAATATCAGCACAAAGCTGAAAAACATCTACTGTGTCAGGATCCAAAAATATCAAGTATTAGTCACACACAACAAGGGAAAATTTTGGGGCAATAATATATTTGATTAGTTTCTAATATACTATAACTATTAACTTCTACAGCATAATGTTGAGTGACTCTCTCTCCCTTACTTGGACAGGTGATGGAAATAGAAGATTTGCTTTCTGTTTTAAGGCTGAATCTATCACTATCAGATAGAAATTATTTTAAAGCTGTAAGCAATCAACATCCAGTCTACTAAATTTACGAAGAATATTTCTGTGAGGAAATAAAAGGAGCATAACATCTGAATACAGAAGTACTTACTTCGAATTTGTCTCTTAATTTCCTTCGAAGAATCTAGCCAGTTCTGGAAAAAAAACAAACAAACAAACCAACCACAGCCAGCATTTAAAATCCTCAATACAAAAAATATTTTGATATAATCTGTGCAACCTATTAAATAGCTCATAGCATTTCAGTTACCACTGATACGTGCAAAGAGACTGTTTTGTGACAGAGCATCCAAAAATTTAACTTTGGAAAGTGAGACTAAGGCATCAGTAACATATTCATCAGTAACTCAGACAATCCTGTTTATTAGTTTTACCCATATATGGTAAAAAACAGGTTGTGTGAGAGACTAGAAACATAAACCTTTTAACTACAGTTACTGAGACTCTCCTTCATCAAGTTTGAACCTTTACTTGCCATGGTCAGACACACAGAAGCACATTTATGGAAGAAACACACATGCATACAGCCAGCCTGACAGCAGGTCTTGCAACATTTCAAAGACAGATGTGCAATGTAGGGAAGAATTAGAAACTGCCTTGTGAGGCCAAGGACAATATCTGCTTTTTCACAGACCACTGCAGGTATCTGCAGTTTTAAAGTCTGAGGGAAAACCTCAGTGCCAGCACAAATGTTGCCAAATGCATATTTCTACCAATGTTTCTCACCTAAGCTAGCAAAGCAGTGCATACTGGGTATAATGTGACCCACCTTTTTCAGTCTATGGTACCAAAAAAATTCCAGATGCAACACTGTTTCCCAATACCATATCCCTCACTTTGTACTAGAGGCTTTCACACCTGAAGTCCAACTTCTTTCAAGAAGACAAAAATGCTAGTCTAGTTTCACAGGTCTGCATGGACCTAGAAGAATGTGGAACTATGTTTCTGCAGTAGTGCAAATCTTTAACATAGATGACTTCTGCTGATAAGAGAATGTGTATCCTATGAATATGGCCCATAATACCAAGTTGCCTGTTGTAAATGACCTTGGTCCAAGTAGATTTCATCACAAGTGCAGCAGGTATATATTAGATGAATACTATTTAAAAATTAAAAGCAAAACCCCCTTTTTATCATTTATTACAATTGTAATTTTTTAAAAAGACAGTAATTTCACATTTCTTGCTTTAAGAGGTCTGTGACCTCTACTTTCCATAGATATGATAATTTTTCCAGAGCAGGCAAAGTCAATAACATTTTTGCAAAGGAAGAATTATAAAGCACTCCTCCAGAATCCTGGATACCATTTATAATGCTTAAGTCAGAAAAATCGCTTTCTGTTAGAAGAACCTTGACATGGAAAGGCCTTGGAAGACAACATAAGTCTTCAAATAATTTTAAGTGAGACTCACTTCAGCTACAGTTATCATTCTAGGTTTTCAGTTTTGCCAGGAATTCAATTCTGAAATTACACACAGCCATATTCTTAGAACTACAATAACTAGACGTATCCTAAACCCTTACATTTTAGATATAGCATAAAGTAAATAGAGAATATAGCATGGAATAACTACAACAGAAAAATAGGATTCCTGAGTACATGTTACTTTCAGTGCTTTATCTTTTATCACTACAAACCAGGAGGAAAAAAACATACAATACAGAATATGCTGCAAGATTAGAAGAATAATCCTTTCTTTACACAAGTTATACTGGTCATTTTCTGATTTTTCCAACCCTGAAATGAGCTTATGGGAAGCAGACTTTGCCACCAACTTTTATTACTGCTATGTCAAATAAAATCAGATGCTTATATTCCATTTATAGGCATAATTATGGGGGTGGGGGTTTTTTTTGCATCTGCGCCTTTTGTTATGGATAAAAACAAACACCACAAAAGAATCTACCCTAAATGAGAGCTCTTAATGCAGAATAGACAGGTCTGTCTTTCAAAACAAAAGAGAAAGTATATACGCACTATTTTGCTCCAGTAGGCAGAAATCTATTTGTTAAATTTGTGAATGGTAAGGTTATAGATGAGACAAAGTAATGTATTGTCAAAGAACAAAATGTTCTCTACCAGTACAAAAGTATTTTGTACAAATCCAGAAAAGCAGCATTTCCAGCTGGCACCCAAAACATAAGAGCAGAAGCTTTCTAACACTTCTGCAGACCAATTACAATGTGAATGGAGCATTCATTAACTTTTGAGGGTGCAATGCAATGAAATCCCTAACTAAACTTCAGGCTAATAAATTTAACACTTGCAAAAAATGAAAGAAATCATTAATTACTAATTTGGCCTAAAATAGTTTTAAAATGTGTATTAAAGCTAACAAAAATTAGTCTGATTGGAAGACATAACCTCTCTCCCAGCTGCACAGAACGCCCATGGAGAAGAGTTAATGGGACTCCTCCTCCAATGGTACCCCGATGGTGCATTGGGGAGCAGCTCTAATTCGAAAGAGTGCCTGGCATTCAGTTGCCACACGCCACAGCTGCCGTCGGGTTCAACAGCTGGCTCATAAATGGGTGGCTGTGATGAGTGCACAAGAATGAGAAAAACACATCATTCAGCATTTAGTACTGATCGGCTTGGAGGTCAGGGATTTAATCTAAAAAGGCAACAGTCATAACACAGGGGAAAAAAAAAATGCATCAGAAAGAACTGGTACCGAAGTTAAAAAGTAACTCAAACTTACTACGGAGGTGAACAAAAAAGAGGGCCCTAAACCCAGCAAAAGTTCTGAGAATGTAGGAGGTGGGAAACGTAAATTTGCTAGGAAAGAGATTTTTTTAAATTTCTCCAAATAACACTAGGAATGTATTTGTATGAGGAAGACAAAATCCAGCAACTGTGGTTGTTTAGTCTTCATAAAAAATGGGACCAGATTTCTCCAGAAGTTTTTAACTAAAAGCCTGCTGCTGCCCATAATTCAGGTGAGAAGTGATCTATTCTACTTTTGAGTAAGGACCCCATTATCAGATATGTCTTGCTTAATTTATGTAAATACTTATGAGTGTTGCTACAGTACCACCTTCACTGTCAATGGATAAGGAATTCAAGGACTCATTCACATTGAAAGATGCCTCTGCACATAACCAGTCCAAGTGTGATTCAAGAGCCAGTTTTGAATTACATCAGGTTGCCTAGGTTCATACGCAGTCAAGTTTTCAGTATCTCCAAGGAAAAAGACATATGAAAAAACACATGGGGTCTTTTTAAAGAGTAGAACTCTGTTTGTCCATTCAAATGACTGAAGAATACCAAGAAAGTCTTAGTCCAACTAGAGATGCATAAAAAAAAGGGGGAGGAAAAAACAGACATAACCCTACACCAATCCAGACTTTTCTGCTGAACTTTCAAATACCTGAGGCTCCCTATTTTACCTCCTTGGATCTACTCAGGTGAGCTATTTTCTGGTATAGGTCAAGGATCCCAGGTCTAGTATTAGACCTTTTCTCTCTTGCCAGAGATCAGATTGCTGTTTTATGGTTTTTTTGTTGTGTATATACAGTAGTTTTTTAATGGTGAGAAGCACAAGTAAAGCAACAAGTGAAAATAACAGATAATATTAAGATTATGATATTAGTTAGAAGATCAATAGAGATGTTCTTCATCGTTACACGAAAGAAGTTCTTATGTCTAGAAATGATTTACATATCAAGAACAAAAATTAAATATCTAAGTAATAATATAACAAGCTCATTTTGTATATGGGGATTTTTAATATAGAGGAATTGAGTATTTTGCTCAATACTGCACAGAAAACTTTGCAGCAAAGTAAATAACTCTAGAAAACAGCTTTATCTGAATGGAAGTTGTCAGAAATTCAGATTTATTCAGACCATGAAACTACATTTAATTTTTTTTTAGAAATAGTGTTAAGAGGAAGATGACAGAAAGAAAGCAAAAACTTCTAGATGCAGTGTGATGTAATGATGCTTCTACTACAAATACAGATTAAAAAGAAATACAACTTTTCCTGCCTCCATTTGTAATTATTCATCTGGGAGTTTTTTTATGAAGAAAAAGATAACCACAGGTATATCTTTAGTTCATGGAGAAAGCAACAGGCAGCCCAGGCCATAACTTTAAATGTTAAGATGCTAGA
The DNA here is from genome assembly GCA_013397725.1 of Rhagologus leucostigma. NCBI lineage: Eukaryota > Metazoa > Chordata > Aves > Passeriformes > Rhagologus > Rhagologus leucostigma. Next base: position 404,843 of record VZTD01004116.1, read on the forward strand.
AAGATAAATTGGGTTTTGGTAATTAATGGAGCACCTGCCGCTGACTGATGTAAGATTTTTCTCAGCTGACAAATCTAGATATGCTCAACCATACAATATAGAAGCAAGCGCAAAAGAAGACTGAAGTTACCAAATGGTATTTAAGAAATCCTTTCAAATGTAGTAGTCTTAAACCCCATTCATTTGCAAAATCAGCATCCAGTACCAGTGATGGACCAGCTCCAGTCTCTTTACAAATGTCAAAAATTTTCTTTAAGCTTAAAATTAGTAAAAGAGGAACTCAAAGGCCTAGTAGTTAAAGACTTATGGGCTAGATTCCTTTCATGTTCATGAACAAAGCATTCTTACACATCTATGAGAAAAGGCAACAAAATTTACTCAAGTGTTTGTAATGGTAAATATTTAATAGAACATACCTCACTAAACTATTGAAGTGAGTGGCAATGATGAAAAACAAACAAAACCCTCATACAGGCTTACCTTCTGTTCTGAATTCTCATAAAACAACAGCCCAAAATAGTCCTTTTCCAGTAAATTGAGATGTTCACATACTTTATCAAACAGCACTTGTCCTTTTGCTCTTTTCTGAGGAGTGGGAGGATAGAAAAAGAAGAAAAATAATAAGCAAAAATAAGAAAAAAGAGAAAATAAATATCAGTAAATAAGTAAGGTCCTTTATTACAGGTACCGTTATTTGATGATATTATTCAGGAACTCTAAAATATTAATAAAGCAGATTATAAAACTAAGCTTTCTTACAAAGACTGTTCACCATATTTCAAAGCTATACATATCCTTGACAAAAAGTACAGAAATTTCAATTTTTTTCAATACATTAAAAAAACCCCAAAACAACAACACAAGGAAAATTCAGTACCTAAAAGATCTAAATATTTTGTACTATTAAGTGCTACTAAATAGCCTTAGTTTTCTGGATCTTTATTTTTAAAATAATGGAAGACTTCTTTATTTGAGCCAACTTTTTCTATATTATCTTGTAAAAAATAATATAGTTTCTACAGTGTTCATATCTATTAACTTTAGCATTTTTATCATTTTGGTATATGTCTCAGTGACTTATGAATCACATGATATGAATGTACTGAAAAATAAAGTGTGTTATCTTCAAAAGACAAAAAGAACAAGCAGACCACTAAGAGTCGATGCTCAGACCAGTAGGAGTAGCACGCAAGCACAAGCTGGACATATGCAGCACGTCTAGTTGTCTGTACTGCAGTGGTTTGTTTGAGTCGCAGAAAATAAGATGGCTGCTTTCTATCTGTGTATTTCTGAGATCTCTCAGTACCCAACAAATGCATTAGATGCTCAAAAATAAGAAATCTTCAAGATGTTTATTCTTCCTAAAAATATTATTTGTGGAAGTCAGTAACAAAGGAAAAAAATCTGAAGGATTTTATTTGAGGCCAGTTTCAGTATCATAGTCTACTACTTTATAATAGTAATTGAGGACTGATCAAAATTTTAACACACTCTTAAAAAGTGTTTTAAAATGGCCACTTTTAAGCTCACTTGGTGAGCTCAGTATTACTAGAGCTTAAGCAAACAGCAGTCAGTCTTCAAACTTTAACTGTTCTTGTGACATTTCCAGCAGCCTTACAGTGCCTAAAGGGGGCTTTAAGAGAGAAAGGAAGGAAAGGGCATGTAGCGACAGGACAAGGGGTAATGGCTTTAAACTTAAAGAGAGTAGGTGCAGATTAGATATTAGGAGGAAATCCTTTACTGTGAGGGTGGTGAGGCACTGGAACAGGTTGCTCAGCGAAGTTGTGGATGCCTCATCCCTGGAAGTGTTCAAGGCCAGGCTGGATGGGGCTCTGAGCAACCTGGTCTGGTGGAAGGCGCCCCAGCCTAAGCAGGGAGCTTAAAACTAGAAAATCTTTAAGGTACCTCCCAACCCANGGCTTTAAGAGAGAAAGGAAGGAAAGGGCATGTAGCGACAGGACAAGGGGTAATGGCTTTAAACTTAAAGAGAGTAGGTGCAGATTAGATATTAGGAGGAAATCCTTTACTGTGAGGGTGGTGAGGCACTGGAACAGGTTGCTCAGCGAAGTTGTGGATGCCTCATCCCTGGAAGTGTTCAAGGCCAGGCTGGATGGGGCTCTGAGCAACCTGGTCTGGTGGAAGGCGCCCCAGCCTAAGCAGGGAGCTTAAAACTAGAAAATCTTTAAGGTACCTCCCAACCCAAACCATTCTATCATTCTGTGATTCTTGTACCTGAAATGGGGAATGTAAACATTCCATACATCTGTAGAGCTGGTAACGATAAGCAGGACCAGGCTCTACTTCTGTGCACCAAGTTTTAAGGAAAAGATTTGTTGTACTGGAGATGGCAGCTGACAGGAGACAAAGATTTAGAGCAGACAGCTCACAACACGTGCTCGGGGGTGGGGAGATGAGAAGTTCTTTCCACAGTTCAAATCTGACCATGACTGGCATGCAGTCTCCAGTTTGAACCAACTCCTTCATGACAGCTCTGCTATTTGTGGCATTTATCATTGAGGCCACAACATGGCCTTTTCAGAGGCCTGTCAGCTTATAGGAATTTTTGCATTTGCTTATCCTACAGATTTCAGTAGATGCCACACACCACTGCCATTCCACAGAAACGCCATCGGCTGCCCCTGTGTAGGCCCTGGTGACACTGTGGCCATTGTCCTCACAGACAGTGGCGGAGCACTCCACACGCCCCGTTCCAGCACTCCTGCATCTTGGCTCCACAGCACAGGGTGGTAAAGGCCAAGAGTGGAGGGAGAGGGGAGAAAAGAAGGTATGCACTGAGCAAAGAGTGAAGGCATTGTTGGTTTACTCCCCAAGAATCCAGAGCTTTATTTAAAATCGCATTGTCCAGCAGACATTCTACTCATGAAGATCAGAAAGCTTTCACAGAAGCAAAATTATAAAATGATCACATTTAGTAGCACAAGTAGCAAGGCAATGGAATGTAGAAGTCAGAGTGACTTCTGAAATGGGGAGTGGGGAATTTTAAGTCTGTTTGGTACTTTCGAAAAAATCTTACTCTTCAAGAAAGACAGATGTCTACTTCCCCTGAGCACCTGAAGTAACCACTTAATTTTCTTGACAGATTCATCTTCAGCTTAATAAGAAAAACCACCAATATTGAAAAGTGGTAAATTGAAAGTAGGAAAAGTATAAGCAAGAGAGAGTTCAAACAATCTTAGCCTGTTTAGATGCATGTAATAGATACCACTTTTTTTCCAAAGTCAACGTGCAGGTCCGTGATCACACCTTGCAAATGCAAGTTTCAATTATACATATTTCAGTAAAGGAAATCTATAGATTAATGCAAAAAATAATATATGGTATCATATCAAGCCCACATTTGGAATCAGCTGCTCTTCTATAAAGTTCATATACTAAAACCCACAGTTGTATCAAGTTTTTGACATAAAGAAACATAAAGCAGGCAAATTAGGAAATATATTGCAAGTATAACCATAAAATATTGCACGGTTTCTTATTAGGAAGCCATAGTCAACAAAGAACTTGGATACACTAGCAGTGTCCACTGTATCTTTAAACATCTTTTTGTCAGTTCATAGTTCTTCCACATAAGGAAAAACCCCACCATGTCATGAAGCCCACGTTTGTTAGTCTACATTCTAGACAGCAGCAAAATGAAAAGACATTATACCATCAGCAACTAGTATTTATAGAGCTCTGTTATGGATTCAAAAGTATAAGAAGCCTCTCAGTACCAGCAATGGTTTTCATTATAAGATCCTACTTGTAAAATTGAAAGACTCCTAGTTATTTTATATATACATATACATATATATATATATATAGAGATACAGTTTTAAAAATCTAAAAGAGTATTTAATTTGCAAAAGCAAACTTTTCAAGTGCAATTTCTTTGTAAACCATTTGGGGACAGGCATAACTACAGAGTTTAAATTATATAACATAACTTTTCTGGAAAAACTCATATTCTTAGCATAGTGTCTCTAAGCATGAACTGAAGATAACTGTTGTGATCCAGTCAGTTCAGAAGTTAGAAATATTTTAATAGAGCAGGGAATTCTTAAGAAGGCAGCATCATAGTTTGCACAGTTTGTTAGTTTTTAAAATGGATTCCATTTCATTTTCTACCAGGTGCTTGAGATGTCAAGTGATAGTCACAACCAATGTGTAAATTATAATCTCTATCCTTATATATGTATGCATACATATACATTTATGCATAGGTATATACACACAAATGTGTTTATAGCACAACAAATACTAGCACTGAAAACAAGGAGATTTTCATGTTCCAAATTCTAATTCAGAAATGTCAGTAAAAGTGTAAGTCCCACAAAAAGGGGAGCTACATTCAACCTAGCTATACCAAGAGGCTGAGAAGTGAGGACATGCTCACAGAGCTAGCAGTTTAAAACACAAGAGTACTCAGATCAGCAGCATTCTATATCGCTGCCAAGTAACGCTTTCTTTTAAGTGAGAACATAAAAAGAACACATGTAACCAAGGTTATTCTAGTACCAATTTCAAGCCTGTATTTAGACACCACAGATGCCACCTCATAATGCAATCACTTCATAAAACCAGAGGTAACATTTTTTTGTCCTTTACCTCCTTCTCAAAAAAAGAGCAAACCAGAGCAAAGCCATTGCAGCCGACACACACAATGGAAATTTCTATGCAACTGGGAATTAGGATATCATGGATCTGCTTGGCTATATAAGAGTTGCCAACTACTGATGCAATATAAACACTCGCGGCTACCAGTCCTGTTCAATATATTTATCTATGATAGGGACGCAGGAGTTGAATGCACCATTAGCAAGTTTGCTGATGATACTCAAGTGGGAGGTGCTACTGACTCTCTTAAGGGACAAGAGACCTTACAGAGCAATGTGGATGTATCGGAGCATTGGGCAATCAGTGGCACGAAGTTTAGAAAATACCAGATTCTGTACCTGGGACAAAGTAATGCTGGGCACAAGTATAAACTGGGAGAGGAGTGGCTGGAGACCAGCCCTGCAGAAATGGATCTGGGGGTGCTCGTCAGCAGCAGCTCAGTGTGAGCCAGCAGGGAGAGCCTGGGCAGCCAGGAGGGCAAACCCCATCCTGGGGTGCATCAAACATTGTGTTCAACCAGCCAGACAAAAGTGGTGATTATCCTGCTGCACTCAGCTTTGGTATGGCCACACCTTGAGTACTGTGAGCAGTTCTGGGGCCCACAGTTAAAGAAGGACGTGAAGCTCCTTGAATATGTCCAGAGGGCAACAACAAAGCTGGGGAAAGGGCTGGAAGGAATGTCCTACGAGGACTAGCTTAGGACTTTGGGCTTGTCTAGGTTAGAGAGAAGGAGGCTGAGGGGCGGCCTCATTGCTCCCTACAGCTTCCTGAGGAAGATGAGCTGTGCTGAGCTCTTCTCCCTGGGATCAGCGATAGGACATGTGGGAACAGTTCAAAGCTGCACCAGGGGAGGTTTAGATATGACATTAGAAAGCATTTCTTTACCTCAAGGGTGATCAACCAGTGTAATAGGCTTCCTAGAGAGGTGGTTGATGGCCCAAGCTTGTTTAAGAGTCATTTGGATGTGACCTTTTGGTCAGCCCTTGTGACATGGGTGCTTCCTTACTCTTAAAGGGTTGGTCATCAGGCAGCTGAACTCGATGGCCATTGGAGGTCCCTTCCACCTGAAACAGTCTATCCTATTCTTATCCCTCCCTTCTCCTTTCTCTAGCAGTATGCGCAGAGGAAAATCTCAACATTTCTTCCCAATCCTGCACTAGCAGAAAGAATTGAATAGGTAATCACGTCCGAGCCTAGGCATTGGCTGTCTCTGTGTGGGAAGCAGGCATGTACCACCTGATGAGCATGAGAGCTGTGGATTATCTCAAACTAATTTAACCATTTGAAGAAATTTGAAAGAAAAAAAAAGGCAACAAAAACAAGTACAGTTTTAATTTAAAAGTTTTCTGTGTTCATTCAGTTTATCTAGGTTTTCACAGAATGGAAGAATTCCACGTATCTTCTCAGAGATCAAACTCTTAGCCGGATGTAGGACATGCCCCCAAACTGAATGACTGCAAACATTTTTAGGTCTGCAATACCTATTATTTCCCCAGAGATTTTTCTTTTCTTCTTGTACTCATTTTTAGAAATGCTTGAGTCATTCCCCTTGGAGAAATGTAATAAAACATTTTATTACATTTGAGAACAACAGTACTCCATCAGAGCGAGGGTCCATCTCCAAAGTGGCTAACCACAGACGTCTAAAGACAAGCACAGGAGCAGTACCCAGGAGTGGACTAACTATGAGACTGGTATTTGCCTGAAATGCCAGGGTTTTTTCAGCTCCAAAAACATTTTCAAGGACACTTATTTACAGGTGGGAAAAGGATTTGATTTAATTTTCTTTTTCTGAATCAGTTTAAGAGCCAATGCTCACAGGCATTAACACAATGCAATTCTGTAGCCAGGGCCAGGCTAATGCATTCTTCAGTTTTGTTTAAAAAATCAAAACACCCCTTGCAGTCTGGCAAAGGCAAGGCCACAGAAAGGAGAAGCCAGAATACGAACCAGGCAGTCCCTCTTTCCCAACACTTGAAGAATAAGGATTGGTACTGGTCACACGCAAAAGAGGAGGAGATATGCAGCAGCCTGGGTTGTTTTCAAAAGTATGATACATATCAATGACAAGCATATTTTTTGGCTGCAAAAAATTGCTTTGCTGTGTTTCTTGGCCAGTGATGCATGAAAAGTGCTCTCATGCCTGGCCTGCACTTGTATTGTATGCAGGGAGAACTGAAAAGTGCCAGCTCCTGATGCTGCAGCAAACCAGACTGCCTTGTACAAACAAGAGCCCCTAGGGAAAACCAAATCCAAGGGAATACAGGAGCTCACTCCTGCTACAAACTTGGAATGGCAAAGAAAGACCGAAAGCAAGAGCATGAGTGGTGCCTTAGAGGTGCGAAAGCAGCAGGAAAGAACCTAGGCAGAATGGCCCAAAGGAGCCCTTGGCAAGGGGCCGTGCTCAATGCTGCAGAGGGAAGCAAAAAATCCCCAGGGACTGAGATGACTTCACACATAAACATTACTTTCAGTGGTGTCTGTTGAATTTAGACAAATATTTCAAGAATGTGCCAAATTTAACATCATCCCTATTTTCCTTTCTCTAAATAAAAGATGTCATACTTTAAACAGGCCACTTAGTGTTTGAATAAACCTAGACTACACATCTGAGCAGTCAGAAAAAAGATTTGCAAATCAAAACTCAGCTACAATTAAACATCTGCTCCATATTAGCTTCATTCAGAGTTTTCTTAATTCAGGGTTGAAGACTGATCTTAATTGTACATTGAGCAAACATATTTTTACTTTGTATTAGCAAACTGTAAGTAACCACAGAGTCTGTGTCAACTCCAATATATTTCACTTGTTCATACGTGCATAAAATACGGTCAGTGCTGGCATCCTTTAAATGCCTTTTGTCATAAATATTTAATTAGACCACTGACTGAATGCAGTAAACAAACCCAATAGGATCTTCATTTGTTTCTAACTAGTAATCATTATGCACTTAGCACTTCTTTTTGTTTGTTTGAACTGTGTTATTCTCGACTAAAACACTGTTTATATCTAAAACGTAAAATCTGAACAAGTCTTTACTGCGGATCCCAAATTTAATGACAGAATTTCCTCGCAACTATCTACAAAACCACAGACTGAGAGGAAAAAAACAAGTTTATTTCCCCCATGAAAGCAAGAGATATATGTAGTTCACAGTAATATATTAGTAACTTATACCTCCCACAGATGTCAATTATCAGGAAAGGAGTAGGTCAAAATTACATCATTTGCACTGTGTTAAAAAAATTAAAATTGCTCCTAAAAATGAAGTCTTAAACATTCCAACAGTCTGCTCATTCAAGCTATTAAAACTCAACTGTCATTACATCTCAAATATTACACTATTGAATCATGAACCAAGGTTATTTTATCCTTTAATATGGTTCTGTCATTTCAAGCAAGCACAAAGGTTCAGTCACAGTTTTTGGCAAATACCACTCATTAACTTTCATCCTCAATACCTTGAGAACTCTCTGTGATAAACTTACAGGCTCTTATTCCTTTAACTCTTTTCAAAGTTATGAAAGGTAACTGAAAGTTTTTTAACAGTTCACAGCTTGTGAAAGTTGTTTTAAGTCATATTCCTCCAGAACTACTCAACAATAGCTTCTTCCTCTTTCCATCTCTCCAAGTATTCACATATTACTCTGAAGAGTCCGAGGCTAAGTAGGTGTTATCTTTAAGAGTTACAATAGTTTTAAGCTTAAAATAATTAAATGAATTGCTCATGCTCTATGAATGCACACACTGTGTACATGTAACTCATGTTGTTTAGTATAGTACCTGCATGCAATATTATTTTGTGATTTATTTCAGAAGATTCCTTTAGAGCAACAGAGCACAGAAAATCAAACTATTTTATTATTATGGAACCTATGGACTTAAGGAACTAAAAGACTAAAAGTTAAAGGAATTTAGTATAACATTTTAATGGAGGATATTTTGCTGCCTTATGAAACTCTACAAGTTCCAAAATAACAATATAAAGCAAGTTTGAAGAGTGGCTGGTATAAATGTTCATAACACTACTCCCACTCAAAGATTTTAACTCCCCAGAGCAAGTAGCCAAGATGCAGAGTAATTATTTACAGACCACATTTTATCAACCATGCAAGATTACAATCAGAATCTCTGCATTGGTGAATTGAGTGCAGTTCATTCCTGGGAAAGATCAAAAACCACAAAACACTACACTGAGAATTTCGAACCACGAAGAACTGAGGAACAGGTTTCACCCAGCACAAGGTTTAGCTTTATTATGCTGTCATTTCATGGACTTCTCTAGGCAACAGTGGAATACCTGAGGTGTTGTATCTACACTGGCATCCAGACAGGGACATTTGGAGAACCTATACTCCAGAAAGACTATAAACCAGGTCCTTCAAATTTGCATCGATAAAAGTAATGAAAGTACAAAGACAGATGAGAAGTAAAAAAACAAATAAGCACAAAAGAGGCTGAAGTATCTGTTCAAACAGTTCTACAGATAAAGAATTATTGACTTAAAGTTCAAACTGGCAAGTTGACACCAGTCAGATCTACTACGGCAAAATAAAGAGTTCTCAGGGAAAAGAATAGATGACACTCAGAAGTGATAAATTAATTTACAAAGTAACCTCAAAAAAGACAAATATCTGAGATTTGCTTTATGCTGAAATCTAAAGATCAACCATCTCAGGCATGCCCGGGGCAATAGGAAAGACGTGCAAAAACAAGCCAGAAGAAATAACTCCACTGTCAAACAACACTAGGGGGCTGCAAATAAGCAATTAAAGTAATTACCAGTACACAAAACCCCAGTGGCAAAGAAACAAGAAAGGTTCAAATGTACCTGTACTCCTACAGCAAGATCTGATGACAAATTCTGAACTATGAAAGAACAGCATCAAATTACAGTCATTTGCAAAGATGTTTTAATGCCCTATTAAAGACATGCTTATTCACCAGGAGTGAACTGTTCTTTTTTCCCCACAATTTCATAAATACTATCTCAACATCTTAAAGCTATGTTCTTCCCGAGTGAGCATCTCCCACCCATTTCTATTCTGTACCATTCACCACAGGAATTCACTTTCAGAATATTTTGTCACAGAAACCAGTTTTTGTTCACTCTGATGTATCTCTCAATGCAACCCGCATGTCACATACACATTTTTTCCAAAAGGTGCTTTAACTCAATATAAATTCCAAGAAAATGCCTCATTAGGCAGAAGTTACATCAATTTCATATTAACTAGACTTTAAATTGCAATAAATCCCTTTTTTATTAACATAATAGATGCTGTTTGCACATGTACCTAATCCATCCAAAATAAACTGAACTAGTTCCAGTTAGAACAAAATGTACATCCATGCAAATTTTTTAGTCCTATAATTAAGTTTATAATTGGATTGCAATTTGTGCTGGTTGATCTTTTTTTTTTGTTAAACAGTATATATAGATATCCAGTTTCTTACATATATTCGCTCCAAAAATTCAACTCCCATCTGAAGATTCCAGTGTAAAAAAATAAAAGCAACATGATATATGATTTCCTTATGCAAAACCTACTTCTACTCCTGTCCTTCTCAGTTGACAATAATGTAGCATTAACCTCTTGCTTATAGGAGATCTTGCCTTACCAAGACAAGAAGATCCTTGAGAATATAAAGATTATTGTTACAAAAACCAATCAATGGCAGCCAGGCCAGAAAACAAGTATGTCAATACACACGCATTTGCTTCAGCCACATTACAACTACAGGACTTCACCAGTTCGCTTAAATTAATCCCTCTGCCTATCTCAGCTTCATACTACAGAACTGAAATGTTTCAGAATATAGCTGAACTCAATTTACAGCAAGTTAGGATACCCACTTGTCACTTTGTAAATATTAAATTTCTAAAAATGCTTAGTGAAGCATGGACAGCCTGGTCCAGAACAACCTCTGTAGAGCTTTTGCTGCCTAGTCTAAGTCTCAGTGATGATACATTTTTAAAAAAACTAATTCCAGATGAACTCTTGTTAAACACCCACCTTAAGCAAAAACGGTAGCCTCTTTTCCAATACATATTCTGTAAAAGCTCACTAGCACTTTATTGAATTGAAATATCAATTTTTTTAAGCTTTAAAAGAAAATCTATTTCAGTCATTTTTGAGAAATTAATCTAATTTAATTTGTACCAAACATGTTACTTTGCAAAATAAGAAACAAAATCAGCTTCAGTGTTGGGGGGAGTGGAAAGTGGGGGAGGGGGTGGTTGTGTGTGTGTAAAGAACTGGTGTTTGTACCAGACATTTTATGAAACAATGTTTCCTTCTTTCCATATCCAAAATTCAAAATCATATTATAAAAAATGGAGTATGTTGAAGTGTTTTAAATCACTGGAGCTGAAGAAACATAACCACAAATATGTCTAAAACTAAATTAAGCTCACACAGCAAAAGCGAATATAAGCAGGACAGAAATCTAACTATCACATGGACAGCAGTTTAGGGAGCAGTTTCTGGTCTACTGAAATGGCATTTCTTCCTAAGCACACAGACTATTGTTAGTGGATATTCTGTTCTCTCAGGAAAAATTACAAACAAGATGGACAGAAAAAAGAATGGAAATAATGTAAAAAAACCTGTCAGAACTCCACATCTAGCACCTCAATCTATACTAAGACTGCTTTTTAAAATATGGGAAGATAGAAGGAAATAAAGAGAGAGGTGTCAGACCAAACATCTGGCATATATCATGGAATTCAATGAGCAGTAACAAAAGAGCTGCTATTTTAGAAGCTGTTAATAGGAAATGCTAGGGATATTATACCTGAACTCATCTGTCCTTCCAGACAGTATGAAGTCTCTGTGCAGTTACAAGTGCAGGCTTGTAATTGTACAAGTGTAAAACAAGCCTAAGAGTTCTCAATTATTTAGGGATTTATCTTACTTCAAAAAAAAAAACCCAAAACCCCCCACCAAAAAACTGGAGAAAAACAGGTACTTGGACAACCGTGATGAACAGGTAAGATTTTATGGAACTGCTTTTTCCCACAAGCAAAAAAAGGTGAAAATTAACCATATTGCTAAAAGGGCCACACACAAAATTATGAATTCTAAGAACCTAAGATGGCATTAAAAAAATGTTTCTTGAAACAAGAAGTTCCCCTGACTGCTGGGACATTTCCAATATGGTCGAGTTTGGCCTTGAAGCAACACCAGCCAGGCTCACTCAGTACTAGTGGGTGTATTCTATAAGGTCCCACGGGACTCGTCTCTCTCTCTCAAATGTTCCCTAACCTAACCGTAACCATCCCTTTTTCCATTAGTTTCCAAATTGTGTCTTCAAGCTTTTGCCATTAACTATTTACTGACCAGAACACACTCAAGCTGGGAGAGTAAAGTTTTTCTGACTGAAAGAGCTTATGGACTAAAAATAATGGATCAATACTTTTGTTTTAAGAAACAAGGCATTACTATTAATTCAAGATTTTCTATGTAGATTCTAGTGAATCTAAGGTATATAATAGCTGAACTCAAGTATTAAGTCCTCATATTATGATTACACCATTGTTACTAATTATTGCATAATATTATATCTACCAATTGGCCACAAAAAGTCTCAGTATTTAATTACTGCTAAGAATCCTATCGGCCTTGATCTGTGTGCTGACACCGAAGATACTGCATCATGGTTTTCTCTCCTTTTATGCCTGTTCCCAGCTATTGTCTTATATAAAGACACATACAATAAGAATGAACAATTAGCAAAATTTAACAGAGACTAAATTGATGGGTTATATTTGGTTTTCTTTCACACTCCTTTTAATTTATGTGAATACAAATTGATGCAGTCCTACAAGAAAAAAGGAATAGGACTGCAACTCAAACAGAAAAGTCCCCAACAGTGTACTAGCTCAGATTTTATTGCTGATTATCGTGAAGGTTTAGAATGGCAATTAGAAAAAGACAGGATTCTACCAAAAGATGTCAAATAACAGTAATGAAAACAAGGTATTTTTCAGCTTTACTTTACCATTAGCAAGTATATATATCCTAAACATAAAGAAGTTGGTCTACAGTCCCATAGTAAAGTGGAAGAGGCATCAGGAATGTTAAAATCATGACAACTGCCCTAAACTAAAGCCTGATTTACTAGAAAATCAACCAAGGTAAACTGGGCTTTGACTGCAGAAATTTTGTTTCTTTGCCTTTTAATTCTTGTATCATTTCAGTAACTTTGTAAAAGCAGAAATAAACCAACGTTTACCCAAACACTAAATACTGAAGGAAGACTAAAAAAGGGCATCAGAAATCTACTAGGATCCTTTGCAAAAAGCACAAACTGAAATTTCAGTTATCAGTTGATATAGCCTTCTGAGACTTTAAGAATTTTGATATGGTAGTAGAGCATAAAAAACTCTACATGTATTTAAGAACATGAATTCTTCTATAAAATTGCAGTCAGCACTGCTCATGTCCTATAAATAATTCAAATGAACATGTAAAACAAATTGTTTCTTCATCACTTTTCCCCCTCTTAAATTAAATTTACTATTGTTCTTACAGCAAACTCTTACTGCAAATAATGAGAAAACTTACTTCTTGCCAAATTACTTATCTGAATCATGACAGACTTAAAATACTGCAGAATAGAATTTTTTAGTTATAAATACAAAATGGTATATTCTTAGATCTGTGGTAAGCCACCACATCATTTAAGTCTCATTTAGGACAGGGAAAAAGCCCAGGAAGATAAAAGTCATGTAGCCTTTAATTAGAACAGAGATACAACTCAGATCCAAACATCCTGATTTACGTGGGAAAAAAAATCCCAAACCAACAACTACTCCAGGGTTACTACCCTGTAGTCAATTTTTGTTTTCGCTATACATATTGATACTAATACATAAATAGAAATACTTTTCAAGCACTTCTGGTGACAAAATTCCTGCAACTTTAGACTGTAAGTATGCACAGCCCTATACAATGTGTTGTGGAGAGTAATTATTCTGTAGTATATTTTTCATGTTCTCGTTTTGCTTATGTCAATAAACACAGCATAATAAAAAGCAGACTTAACTAACAGTAATGAAGGCTTTGCTATTGCTTTTTACAGTCAGCCTGATTTATGGTGAAGTGGTCTACATCTGACATGGTCAGGGAAAGATCCAGGTAGGACTACAATACTGTACTTTAAGAAACATAAACTGAAATTGCTTGGTTTTAACATCAAGAATAGAAATTTTTAAACGGAGGCCTTAGCTTGTACTACTAACAACTACAAAACACAAACTTTAAAACTTCCATCAAATCGCAGTATTTCATACTGATAAACAACAAATAAGAACTTCTTAGCTGATAGGAGGAGTTTTATTACAGAATGGGTTTGAAAAGCCAGCTGTACTAATGCATGAAATAAGATTTGTGATAAAACTTTGGAAAGTCTTAAAAACAGGCATCTTTTTTTAGCCTTCTCTAAACGCAAGATCTGGAATGACAGGTGAGTAGTATCCATCCAGTGCTATACCACAGAATGCAAAAGGACTCGTACACAAGCAACTAAAATATCGAGAAGCCTAATGAAATCCACAATCAAATAGGGTGGAGACTGACTGATGGACACTGGAAAAATGAAACAGCACAACAGCAGACAAAAGGCTTCAAGAAGAAGCTTGCATTACCGCATGACTTGTAACGTGTGTACCACATTAAAAATTGAACAATGTATGTTAGACAAAAATGGAAATATTTTCAATCAATCAGGTGGATCTAGGAAATGCCATAACATTGCCACTGTTTTGTCCTTAGATCAACACGAAATATGCATCTAGATGTCTAGTTTTAAAAAAAGCACAAGATTTTAACTGTTCTTCATAACTCAATTATTCAGCCTGGGCACCACCACAAATCAGTTGGTTACATCATGCAAAATGTAACACCTACGTTCACAAGTGGGTTTCAGAACAGCTGTTATCCCCCAATTTCAAACAGATGGTCCAGTGTAAAATACAGGATAGAAATGTAAAACACTAAAAAATTACTATTTGACTTAGAACCTGGACACACGCATATATTCAAAGGATATTAATGCCATAAAAGCCAGGAAATTATGTTCCACTCAGCCCAAAATCCCTGTTTCTGTTAGTGATCTTAAGTCAGATTTAACAGACAAATTACACACAATAGCTAACCCAGTGATTTCCAGTTGAAAACAAGCAATCCACACAGCCGAGAAAATATGGAACTAGAATATAACTTTAAATATAGATACATGTTTTATACCGGTAATGGAATTTTTGTTTCTGAAGAAAATTTCTTTTAAACTTTAAAGTTTAGAAAGTTTAAACTTTAATCTCCAGCTGAGATAACTTTAAAAAAATTAATGAACTCTAGAAAACTTTATTAGCACATGTCACACTACCTTCAGGAAAACCTTAATGTTTTAGAAAAAAAATCAAGTTTGAGCTTTCAAATAATCAGCTAGTGTACCTTAGAGGGTATTTTTAAGAATAAACTGATATGCTTTTAAAGATAGAATTTTAAACTGAAACGTTAACTGACTCCTAGTGATAGCGTTAAACACTCAGTACAATGAAAGCAAGTTTTCTTTTCTCTGTAGAAAAAGCTCTTTATATAAAGACTTGATGCCTTACCTCTAGGTCACAGCTGTATTCTGTGCCATCCAGAAGCATCACCTGACACTGCACAGTTTTGATTTTCTTTGGAGACTTCTGAGGAATGTTATCTGTTTTAATTTCAGCTGTCTGCACTTCTTTTGTCTCCCTTTTTTCTTTTTCTTCTTGTTTTTCTTCCTTTTTCTCTGCAACTTCCTCTACTTCTGTTTCTTTACCATCTTCTTTGGGAGGCTATTTAAAATACAGTTAAACAAACTCAGGAAGGAGGATATTTTTAACTTGTTCATTCCTTTTATGAGCTACTAATAAAGAAGACATTAAACTTTCATTAAAGTTATGCACATACTGGAAGCACAATAACCAGCATAAGCGTTAAGGTCTTCTTTTAGGGACCAGATATTCTTGCTCTCGAACCACAGAAGGTGTCTTTTTTTCTCTTTCCTTGAAATGAGGTTTGTTTTTTTTAATATGTGAATATGTGTTACCGGCTTTCTTCCTAAGAGAAACAAACTTATTAAGAAGCTCCAGGAATTATACTGAACTAAAGCCCAGTGTTTATGAAAGCCAAGTGATACAGAATCACAGAATGGTTGCGGTTGGAAGGGATCTCTTGAGATCTAGTCCAGTGTCCCTAGGGCCACACAGGGCAGTTTGCCCAGGACCATATCCTTGTTGGGTTTTGGATATCTTCATAGGGGAAGACTCCATAATATCTCTGGTCAACCTGTTTCAATGCCTGGCTCATCCTTTTACCACCCTAAGAGGCCTGTCATCTGTGCCAACACCACCTTGCTACATTCCTTAAAAGGGAAAGGTCCTATCACCATCAGAGTAAAAAAGATTTTCTTGTGATTAGAAATGTAATTTCATGGGTTTAATTTGGGTTGTCTTTTGTCATCTAACAGTATACCACTGAGAAAGGTCTGGCTTCTTGGCATTCCCTCCATTCGGGTATTAATACACACTGATAAGGATTCCCCTTTCTCTTTCTCTTCCTCAGGTTGACCAGTGCCAACTGTCTCTTCCTCATACAAAACATTCTCTATGTGCCTTCACCACCCTAGAATATGAAGTTTGAATGTTAAGAACCAACATGCAACTTCACAAAAAGCAGGACTGGAGCCTAGCAACTGGAATAGCTGTCATTTTTTTCCCCAATATGATCCTAACAAAGCTTTACACGAATTACATAATTCATGAATCAGGTTTCATTAAAATTACTCCAAAGTATCTATGAGCCTTCCCACACATACCTGTATTTCAGCACTACTAACAGAGTGTTTTTCTTTGTCATCTGCTTTAGCATTCTGTCTGTTTTCAGCTGCTTCTTCCAAGCTCTTTCTTGACTGAGCCACCCCCTCTGGTGCCCGGCTTTCACTTTCTTCAACTACTTGCTCTTCCCCTGTGGCCCTTTTCTTGGGCTCTGCCAAGGTGTATGACTTCTGTTTCTTAAGCCAAGGAGGAATGAAACGAGAAATACCCTTGCTTTCAGGTGAAGATTTTTCCTTCTTCTGGCTACTTGGACTACTTTGGCTAGTTGGTGCTGAGACAGAAGAATCTTGAGTTTCTCCAGAGGATGTTTCCCTGGACTTTTGATTTCCTGGAGTCTCTGATGCTTCTTCAGGCTTGTCCTTGGCTTTGTCTGGTCCCAGCTGCTCAGAATCTTTCTTTACTTCGGTCTCTGAACCAACTTCTGTTGTCATTATCACAACTGACACTAAAAGAAGCAACAATAAAAATAGTTTTGTTATGTAGCATCGCTACTTTTACTGACTAATTATTTGCAGTAATTTGTAGTAATTTAGAAACTCTTGTAGATTATTAAACTTATTAGGGTTAAAGAAATATTTCTTTTCAAATTTTCAGTTCACAGGTAAGGCCAGTAAGCTAAAATTTAGTGTTCTGCAGATAAAAGATCTAGAGTTTCCTTCTCTTTGATAAAATTTTAAGTGTGCTCACTGAAAGGCATTTGTTTTATTATAAGCTACTCCTAATGTTATTAGCCAAGATTATTTCAGAAGTAACTTCAGTCCTCTTTCTACTGGGCTCCTTGGTAGACCCAGAAAATGAATTTTCAGAAGAGTATCCACCTTCTCTATTAAAGCTGGTAGGTATAACCCCCTTACTATTTGGTGACAGCAATTTAAAATAAATTATTTGAAGTGAAAGAGCAAGATTACCAAAGAGTAGGACAAAAGGATGGTGAGCATGATACTGAGTATAAAAAATCTGGAAATTTTACATCAGCAATACTGTTGAAATTACCAATACTGCTGGGGAACATACATATTAATTAAGGTAAGATTGGCTTCTTAACGAGAAGTTCATACCAGTTGACATTAAATCATATATAACTCTTATATTCTCATCACTTCTGCTTACTCTTTCTTCAGTGAAATTAAAGAAAAATCATAATACTGTAACAACAGGATATGCAATAATAACCTTTAATCTCAACATTACTGGTATTTATTGAAAGAAATATTAACTAGAATAAACAAATGTTGTTATCTGTGTGGCACTGTATTTTGCTGCATTGCTTTAAAAGTGCAGTATAACTACTTTTTTCCCATTTATTGAAGTAAGCCAACAAAAATAAGCACACAAGGGTCCAACAAAACTTTATACTGGTTAGATTTCATTATTCGTCACTGGTATCTGCTTACAATCTTCTGAAAACAATTAATTTTAAATTGATGGTCTGTTTGTCTGGCCTAAAGTTTAGCAGGTTAGTGACAATCACATTTATATGTTAATAAAACCTCCCAGTTATAACTGATTGTCAGCACTGCATGCCGTTAGAGGCAGGAGGCTCTTAGGTTCAGGATTCTTGCTGAACTCAACAGCTCCCATCCCCACCCCTCCCCAAAAAGAGTCAAGAAGGTTATCTAGCTCAGGCTTGATGCAATTAACTTGCATAGCACTTTAAACTGCACTTGAAGCCAATTGAGAACTAGTTTAGATCATAAGGCAGCAGCAAGACTTTGCCTCCAGGCTTCCAAAGCACATCCATAGGCAATCAGAAATAGTTAAACTAAGCCATTCCCTAGTGTCGCTGTTGTACTGGGGATGGTGAGAAAACGACATAGATTCGGTCCAGGAAGAAATGGAATTATTTATTAATTTAAAGACTCATTTATGTATCTTAGTTCGCTTGAATGGCATAAGGTTATTGGTCCTTGACCATCCACCTCCCATAATGATTGGCTAAACCCTACAACACCCATTTCAAAATATTTCTCCAGTCAGTATCACAACAATACAGCATAACATCTTGCAACTGCAAGATAAGAGAATCAATTTACAAAAACCTCTGTTTCCGGCCAGCATCCGTGTGAAAGCAAGGACTTTCACATGGACGCTGGCAGAAAGCTGGAAAATCTCTCAGCGACCAAGCCTTCAGCATCCACACCCTAGGACGAAAAAAAAAAAAAGGAAGCTAATAGAGGCCTAAATACACAAGAGAAGCCATCCTGGCCATAGAGGTGAACAATACTGAGCCAAAGGAAACACCATCTTGACAGTTATCTTACTAAGAAGCCTAGACGTAGGAGCCTTGAACTACCCACAGGCAAATTCACATTAAGCATCTTGAGACCAAAGTAGCTACATGGTGTGTGTGGGTTTTTTGTTCATCACTTAACATTTCACTATCTAAAACCAAAGCATTCCCCAGTGGGAAATTAAATTAAAAGTTAGTACCTTTACTGCTACACTAGAGACTTATGAATACCTTTCAAGCTTAAATATTACAGTTATGTTGCCATTTCTAGCACACTTTATAAAACCCTTCAAGTTTCAATGCTACTAACAAAGCCTGTTGTGATAGAGTATTAAACATTATGTAAGTACTATTTATCTCAGAGGTAACAGGCCTCTGAAAGGCAGGTTTCCATTTGACTGTTGAAGTTAAAGAATTTGCTATTTAAATCCATATATTAGTATGCTAGTTTTCAAGCTACTATTAACTAAATCACGTTTTGCTGTCACCTTTGTATCTTACACAGAAATGCTCCTGTTCTTTCCAAATAGTAGGTATCTTATTAACATAATAATGTAAAATTTTATTATCAAAATGAAAAATGAACAATATCTAGAAAACCAAACTCAACTTTCCCTGAGAAAAATCGAAACTTCTGCTGATCAGAGAGTATCAATGCACACTGCTTAATAAATTCATAAGGGAGGTTTCATAATTAACAGAGATGGTGGTGATGTTTTCTCATGCATTTCTGAGAAAGAACCAATTTTTTCTCAGAAAGTAGCTAAAACAATTTTATAAGATGCGATACGCAAATCTTCAAAGAAGTTATAGGGAAGCCACTATATTTCCCGCACTTCTTTTCTTACTTTTCAAAATATGCAGAAATGCATGACATACATCTACAACCTAATAAAAATCATTATATACCACTCTCAAAATTAATACCACAATTTGATTATACAGTCAAAAAAGAGACATCTTCAGAAAATTCCTTAAACTAAGCAAAAAAAGTCATGCTGTAAACACATCTCTATGATATTGTTCTAACAATAAAAGAAACTAAGGATACCAATTCACACATCTTAACTGATTAAATTTAGACAGGATAGCAGTAGGTGGTACAAACTTGCTCAATGCGAAACAAGAAAGGATCTGCATCTTCAAGTGTCCAGGTTGTCATAATCAAAGTTATAGTTACAAGGAGAACTTGGCTTTTTACCACAGAAGCAAGAGAAAGTTGTTACAGCCCCTGTCTGAAGAGGTCTGTCCATGTTCACTTAATGCCTTTATTTGATGCCCACAGCAGGAGGAATTTCTTTCATGAGCTCAATTTCCTATAAGCTTGTAACTTCAGTGCTTTTTGGGGTGGGGACGGGAAAGAGAGAGAAGAGGAATAGAGAGGAGAACCCTACAAAAGGAAGAACACCTCTCTGCTGAGCCTGTATATTTCTTTATACTCTCAGTAGTCTCTGAATTAACTGTGAGGAGGTGGATACGTTAACTAAACAAGGGCACTGACCAAGAGTGTAAGTTATAGTCTTCCCAAAATACCTACCTTCTCTACCACATTAGCTTGATACATTTCTTCTTTCCAGAGTTGCATGTTGGTACAAGAATTAGCTATCCCTTGAGAAACACAAAATTGGGTCTCGCACTCCCTAACTCAACGCTGTGCCAGATCCTCCAGTTTTGTAGTTCACAGAAAAAACAGAGATAGGGAGGGACAAAACACCGGAGTTCTGCCATCAGTCAATTCTTGCAGTTTGTAAAGCTCTGATGTTACCTTCGCTATAGCCAAGCAATCAAGAAACCAGGTTTTCTGGATGTGGGTTTTTCCTGATTCCCTCCTGCCCTGACAGGGAAGACCTCACATCATCTCATACAGCTCTGGCCTAACAGCCAACAGTGTGCTGGAAAGAAAATGGAAACAAGCAGCAGACAGCATTTGTCTCAGAAGTAATACTGGGAAGAAATAAATCAAATTAGATGGAAAATTTAGAGTTCTCAACTCCAGCTGCATGTTTTCTTGCTTTCCTGTCTCCAAATAAACTCCTATTTATTCTTACTACATAGCATGAGCACACTACATAATTTTGCCCCTATAATCTTTCACAAGCTCTGTTATTCTCCTTATCTCACCTTTTTGTACTGCAAGGTAACAGTAAATCTGTGTTTTGTTTTGAATTGAGAAAGGAGAACAAGAATCTTGCAGCAAGAGTAGACAAAAGAGAAGGAACCTTCGGGTGATGCTCAAATAAAGGATTACTAATCTCTGAACAGAGAAAAGAAAGATCTTGGTAGATTTTGCAGTTGATGTTAAACCCATGCACATTAAATGTCAAGTGATAACAGCTGTATCTTTTGTAATCCTCCAGAAAACTTGGCTCATGAAGACTGAATGACTGCCTAAACCGCAAGAATCAAGGTGGGGGTGGGATGGCAAAAAGTACTGTAAAACACTTCACAATTTCTGAAGAGAAGGTGAGTTTGTTAAAAACAGATCCCACTTTTACAGAAGCAGATGATCTGCCCCATTTATAACTCTACCAACTTCCCCAAGCAAGAGTGCTGACCAGGAAGCAACTGAAGACAACAGATATTCTCACTACTCTCCATTCATCCCTTCCTCTCTCTTTTCATTGCACTGAGAAGAAACTTAGTGCTGGCCAGAGTTCACAGCTGAAAGCAGAAAAGGATGCTACATTCCTTCCTTACAATCTTTCCTCTCAAGTGTATAGATTGGTCAGCTGGTTGATACCTTTCTTCCAGTTTCTAGCATAAATTCTTGAAATGTAGTTTTCTGACCAAAAGGATTCCTGCCACCATAGATAAACTAGAAACAGAAGACATATCAAGTATAACACGAAGTTTAAAAAAAAAAAGGAAAAAAGAAAAAGACGGAAAGAAAAAAGTATAGCTCAAAGATCACGGACAACACTAAAACCAACTGCAGTGAAATGAAGTTTTCTATGATGACGCATGTTTTAATTCACTGCTTCTGTTACAGTATTTCTTATTTATCAGCACAGAGGAACAAATCCAAATCCTTTTTACATACATTTCTGGATCTCATTTTACTTATTTTCTGAGTATATAAAAGTAGAAAAAGGTAGTCCTAAACTTGTTTCTTCTTTTTTCTGTTTGTCACTGAAATTCATAGCAAACTCAAGAAATAAAAATTGCTTTGATAGTTTTATCTTCATCAGTCTACTAGGATTCGCAAAGAAACCATCATGTCATAGAAGCAAAAGGAAAAAAATCAACCTACTTCTACAGAAATAAATTACAGCTCAGTGCACTAAAAGCCAGTGTGTGTCTCTGCAAGTCATGTAATTTTCTGGATCACCAAAGTATTAATAATTTATTTTTAAAATCGCTACCTTCATAAATATTCCAAATATTTATCTCACACTGGCTATGCAGATAAAAAATCCAAAAAGATACCCAAGAAAATTTCTAACATCTGAAAAAATATATGTGAAAACCTGAAACAAGATCATGTGTATTTCAACTGGCTAAAACAAAGCAAATAAGCTCCCAAATAAAGTTGTTTATTTCTTGTCATATTATTGATCTGAAGCTCAGCAGAAGCCTGATCTGCATTTCACAGCTGGTTAGGACACATCATTCATGCTTGCTGCTTTCAACATGTAAAATTTGTTGATACAAAAGCTATAAAGAAGTAAAATTCTAGCTGGAACAGTTATTGATATTTTATAGTGTAAAAGAATCTGGTTTAAACAGTAGGTAATATCTGAGGAATTTGGTGCTACAGCTAGATTTTTTAAAAAACATAAATCAGTTATTTTCTGTAGAGTACAATAATTTATATTGCAAATTTGGCTGAAAGTAGTAACTAAATAACCTGATTTCAGATTTCTGCTAAATTTTAAAACTTGTATTTTATCACTGGCATGTAAACAAGAAAACTCATGGTATACCATGATCCTGTGTAGCATCGTTTTGCTAAAGGTGCCAATATAACCTGCACACATTCTATTAGCAGACAAAGCAAAAAGTAAATCCAATTTCTCCTTTAGTCATTATTTAAATGGATTACTACAATTGAAAAGACATGGAGTGCTCCGAACACCAAGGAATGAATTCTAATAAAGAATGAAGTTTTCAATTCTGAGACCCTTAACAAAGCAAAAACATCTTTAAAGTTGGCTTAGATCAATCCGCAACATTTACATCATACAGTTCCCAATTAAATATTGTTCTGTAGTCAAATATCAACCCAAAAAAGCCCCAGTCCTCCCATAGGAACTTGCATCCTCCTCTGTATGTATAAATACACAGAAGTGTTTATACATACAAACACACTTTGAAAGCTGAATCTACGAATTTGGATTATATTCATTTTTAAGCACATTCCTAAAACCAAATAGATCAGACAAAAGTCAAAGGTCAAGTTAGCAAACTACTGAGTATGATAAAAAAGTTACAATAGAAAAAACAGAGGAAATGGGTACATGTTTTATACATACAAAATCCAATCACCTATTTTTAAATGATTAATCAGAGATGATATCTAGCAATTGAACCCAAACCTAAGTATTTACACACTGAACATGACAAGGACTGTTCCAGTTTGCTTCTTCCCTGATGATCACTGTGCACAAAAATCAAGGTTAACTGCAGAGGCTGAAGAGACAGACTGCAGACTCGGCTTTTTTGTGAGTCTCTGCAGTAGCCACAGGGCAGAAGCCTGTCAGAGCCCATTGGTTTCCCAGGCTGTGACAAGACCACCAGACCTGGGGCCTGGACAGATCTCATGCTTTCATGGCTCTTCATTGCATTGAAAAACAGACTACCAAGAAAAATCCTATGCTACATATAGTAAAAAAAACCACCCGAATTCCTTCTTTTAAAGCTTCCCCATTCATGGAGAAACCTTAAGCAATAATTCAGGTGAGTAGACAACTAAATCTGTATTGATTCAGACTTTTGCCATTGTAATACTATCTCCTAGTAAAAATTTTTCCCAGATCTAAGCCCATAAAAGAATTGCCATTTCTCCTCATGATTCTGCCTTATCTTCCTCCTACACTGGGAGCTGATTCTCAAGGACGTAACCAGGTGAGCAAACTGACATTGCCAGTCTGTGTATTGGTCAGCAGATGGTGCCATAATAGTTCTGAAAGTCAGTAGCACATTTCAAAGGTCAAACTTGAAACAGCAACAACACTTCAATTTCAAGTGTAGTTCCCAAATTATGACAAGTAATGGAATGCTTTCATAGAAGTATTAACATAACATATTTTAATAAATATAACTTCAGAGCCAGACAGTGAATCATGGCTCCATGACAGTACAAATTAGTTACATGTGTATGTGGATATGTGTGCATCTAAATACATACACATATTTACATAAAATCTAAGCTAATCTCCAAGAGTAGAAATGGCACACAATGGTGTCCTCCCAAAGGATCCTATGTCTATCAAATCTAGTTTCCAGGGAATTACAGGCACGTCACAGTGGCTAGCAGCCCCTGACCTAATAGAAACTATACTCATAAGCATCCTTTTATCTAGATAATGAAGTCGCTATTCAAAATAACAGGTATCTTATTAGCCTTCACGTTTATATCCATGCCATCACACACTTGAAAATTCACAAACATGCAATATTTCCATCCCAAACACATTCTTGTCCTTATTTAAATATTGACATTTCTAGAATCCATTTTTATACTGTGAGAAAATTATTGTAGCTGTGTAACCATTCCTTGCAACACACAGAATACAGTGTGTGTTGCAGAGGACTCACCACAAAACCACTGGCAAGTTCCTACATAGGATGGTGAGAATTTATAAGGTAGTTCTGAAACAACGATGTAAGACAAGTACTAGTGTAATTCTGAAGATTGCTGTGAAGACAAAAAAATCTAGGATCTCGGCAGCAAATCAAATGTGACAGAAAAAACTACTTCTGTCTAAAATTGCAAAGTGAGTATCTGCAGTTTAGATAGAATATTTTCACAGCGAAACTATGCTGACAAATTTCTGTAAAGCAACTCTAAGGAAAGTCACCTCGACTCTTTGTAAACTCAAATTACATCCTGGAACACAACTATTTCTCAAAATCCTTTTTCCTGTTAAAGCACCACAACACATACCTATTATTTATCACCCAAGTGCACCAACTTTTCATAGAACACCGGCCGCAGGCCATCTCCATTTTGCCTGCTGAATAACTTGGTTACTGCAACCCATATACAACTTCAAAGGCTTAGTTTTAATGGATAAGTCAGTTGAAGGAACACTCTAGAAAGGAAAGATAATACTACAAGACATGAAAACCAGTGAGAATTCTTTAAAAGCTATTTTGTTAAAATTTATCTCCTGACACTATGCAGCAGTCTAAAAATGAGTAATAGAACACAGAAAATAATATTGGAAAGTGTTGCCTTCCAAACTAAATGAAATTCATTGAAAACTGCATAAGCTTTGTAACAGCATCTGTAAACATGTAAAGCTCAACCCTAAGGCTTTCAAGAAAATCACAACATAAATACCTTTCAAGTGCTACAAGCAGCCAAGTTGCAATGTCCACATTGGAATTTGAGATTATATTTAAGCAAATATACATCCTGCAGCTCTCTTGGTGCTACCTCTGCCATTTCCAGAGATAACAGAAATCTGTTCCTTTTATATTTTCAATCTACAAATATGCTGCTATATCCAGGCAAAAAATAAGTCTCAAACAGCAAATAAATTTAAACCAAGAAATTTGTCTTTGCCAGCATACATATGAACAAATATAATCTGTTTATCAAGACAGCTTCGTGCTCTTCCCCAGCACGGAAAAAAATGTTGTAATCTGATGAGAATCCAACAGTCATTTTGAAAAGCTGTATTGAACAAGTGACCCCACCCAGGCCCTGACACTGCTAGAGAAGGACATGCTCAAGTGGAAAAATGGGATTTAGTTCCAAATTCATTCCAGCAGACAGAAAATGAACATGGGTCAAGAGACAGCTCTGTTTTCCTGTTATCTGTCCAACAAACTAAGAACAACACAGTTTTTGAGAAAAATCTCTGCCCTATTTTCAAAATCAACTTTGCAAGTTTACAGTGGGTTTTGGCTGTTCACATTAAACCCTCACGATAACCACAATCTTAGATATTAAAACCAGCAGTGAGTATTCGTTTGTTCCAAGCAATGCTGTCCCTCCAATCTTCATTCCTATTCTTCCATTCTATCCCACCTTGCCAAATGGCTGTTTCTATGACAGTCACACAATTTCACTAAGCACAGGCAAGTATTTAATTTTTTCTAGTTCTTAATAAAGAAGCTGTGGGGGGTGGGGGCGGACTATGACAACCCCATTTGGGTTCTGTAAATTATTTGTCTTGTTCTGATTCGGAGGTGATTGATTTCTAGATGCCACAATAAAAAATTCCATTTCCAACTATCATTCCTTCTATCTATAATGTATCAGCAAGATTAAAACCAGGTTATTTTTATACTGACAACATAGTTCACTCTTGCATGCAGTATGCTTCCAAGGCACTTACAATAACATAGTTAATCAAAGCACTTGCCACCTTGGCGAAAAATAATGTACTAGTACCTGAGAATTTTTTGTACTGCAAACTGGAAGGCCCTAGTGTAATAAAGTTCCTGAAGGGTGGAATTCCAGCTACACATCATTGTTTTGACAAGTATCCATTTCCTCTTCAGCGGAAGTCATATAGAGAATTATTACCCTCTCACATGTCCAGGAAGTGTACAACAGCACGCAAAAAGAGAAATCTCTGCAATACCAGGATTCAGTGTCAGGAAAAAAAAAAGAGAAGCAACCAGTCTGTGGTTGCAGTAGTGAAAGACCAGTACATGCACATTTAAAAGTAATTTTCATAAGCAGATACAACCATTAAATTTTTTTCGCAAGCACATTGAGGCTGAATGTCATACAGATGTGGACACTACTGAGATCACATTCAAAATGCCTGCTAGCTTTTTATTTCAGCTCATCCGACTTAGGAACAATGGCCAAAAACCAATTGACAAATGCATTAAGACAGTTTGTTCTGTCATGTACAAGACAAGAGTTAACTGACAAATGTTTACAAAGCTTTAGGGTCTAAACATAACCACAAAAGTCACTTTTTTGGCAGCAACATCAGTTCTAGATTTTCACTTTAAAGGGCATTTCATTTTTGCTATTGACAAATATAAGCATCACAGAGGGCACAGTTCTCTTAGGCAAGCCACTTGAACAATACTGGAAGATGTTTGCCATTACTGCAGGAAACGAGTTGCAAAAAATGACAAAATTATAAAGCCTTTTATGCAGGTGACAGGAGAATCTTCTCCTGCCACTATTTTTTATTTAATGTCTGTTTTCCTAAATTGTTATTCAAGTTGAAATAAAGAAACTGATACTGCCACACTTTCCACCAATAACAAATTCAGTTTCAAACACTTGATTAAATGACATCTCTGGCAATTAATCTTAAACAAGCTTAGTCCAAAGTCCAAATAAGTGCAATGTCTCAAACTATATGGTTAAGTATTTTTGGACCTCTGCAGGAAAGTTGCAGCTGTGTCTTTGCTGGGTAAGTTGCTACCAGTATGTGAATCCTCTGTTGATGGATCCTGTGGAGATCTTAATGCGCACGCAAGTAAGCAAACCCAGGTTATTAATTGTATAACATATTTTACAAAAAAAATTCCAAACCAAACCAAAAACAATTACCTCAAATTAAAAATAAAATAGTTTAAACCAGGATAGTTCTCAGCTCCTGCTGCAATGAATAAAAGCCATTCCATATTCCCTGACTGTTCTCCCACATTCCCCAAACCTCAGAGGCTAGCCACCTGAGAGGTCGTGTTTTGGTATTTTAGTTTTTATGTTTGCAGCTAGCACAAGCTGACTGAGTCTTTCATGTGCTACTGGAACAGAAGTATTCCCTTGAAAAAGCAGAACCAATTTGCTCAGTGTTTCCCACCTACTCAAAATAATAATGCACCTCAAATGATATATGTAAAGCACAACGCTGCAAACTATTTCCTACATACTAATGTTTACTGAATATGTAAGTACTGAAACTAGAGATAATACTGCTTTTCTAAAAAGTATGCATCTAGTGCTCCTATGGGAGTTAACTCTGCCAATCCCAAGCAACAAAAAGCAGTGGAGATGCCTCTTAGCTGAGCAAATAAAACTGGCAGCCAAAACTTCATCACTCCCATGGGCTCTTCTGAATGCTGGTATTTGATTAGAAGAGTGAAAGCATGAGCAACTTTCTAAAAGTTTCCTACTTTTCATGGCAGTGGCTTTACAACTAACAACACTGCAACTACTGCAACATCTCTGGGCGAGACAAAGTGAAAGGAGCCTAGTTCATTTCTGAATCTAGAGGTCAGAAACAAGTCTAACAGAGAAAAAAGGCAAAAGATAATGGTAATAATGCTGGTTTTGTGCCTGGACTTCAGCACTTAACATGTTTATTAGTCATCTAAGTGCTTTAGCTATTTTGTGCTTTTTGGAAGGACATTCCCAGCACGAAAGATTGTAATATAAAACAGATAACAGGATATGCATGAAAGTCCCAAGGGAGTAACTTTTTAAACAAAGTTTTCTTTGGAGAGTTTGGGAATGACAATAGATAAGAAAGATTTAAAAGAATAATTCACTTGTGAACACCAAGAACAAGGTGGGGAGGAGTATTTAGAACTGTCCTGTAGACAAGGAAAAAAAAATCTTGACCTGCCAAACCACAAATTTAATTACACTCCCATAAAAATATAAGAACATACATCACAAACTGCAGTTTACCAAAGCAGCCTCACCCATTGCAGAAAAGCCTTTTAATGACCACATACAAACAAGGATAGTGTGTTGCCACAGTAAGCTTTTATGCCAAGTAGAGGCTTTATTCTGCCTTCTCAGGCTGTACTTTCAGTTCTCATTCTGTACATGCAGAAAAGTTTCAAAGCTTTGAAACAGTCGCAAGCAAACGCAAATCCAAGCTGACAGTAACTTATCATCTTACAATTTTATTAACACACACACAACATGGTATTATGAACTCTACTGAAAAGAGTGACACTCTCAGTCTGCATTGGCTTAGGGGTTTCTTGTTTCCTTTTGGGCTCATCAGCTTACATGCTGACTGAAGAAATGCTTGAAGGCATATTTACCCTGCTGTTTTCTATGGGTATGCTTCTTATGCATTTAATGTTAAATCCAAGATCATGTTTGAGTTCACAGTCATTGATTTCCCTCATCCTATCTAGATTTTTAGAATCTTAAGTACTCTGAAATATAAAGCAATGAGAAAGTGAAAATTGGTAGAAGTGTACAGACAGAACTATTTCAATATTTTTTATGACCATGATATACTGGTTAACAGCTGGGGTTTTTTGCAAGACCATATTCCTGTGTGGAAGCAACAGAGAGCATATATCAACAAAAAGGCCTGTTTAAAATGACATCATGTTCGTTCAGAAATCAAGAGTACTTGATTAGTTCTCAAAGTGAGATGTCAGAGATCAAGAACTGAAGCTCTGGTCTGGATGAAGTCTGAGGTGCGCTAGTCTCAGAATTCTGCCTAAACATAACTGTATAACTCAAGAAAACTGTGTGATAACTTCTAGCACTTAGAAAATGTGTGTATCTGGCTCTGTGTTAAGACAGGAGAAGTACATCCATGTGACAGACCTGAGTTTTAGGAGACAGTATGAATATCATGCAAATTAACATTTAATAAATTCACTAACAAGTAGATACAAAAACTCACTAAAAGGGAAGGAGTGATGCTATAGCTCTCAACTGTTTCTTGCTCTTTCTTTTATGAAGACAGAACTTGGAAAAAGCAATCTAGCAATGAAAAAACTTGGTATCACTGAAGAGAAAGTCAGGAGTAAAAAAAAAAAATGGGGTGGGGGAGGGAAGGAAAAAACAGGAAACAGACGCTGAAGACAAAACAGGAAAGAAGGTCATGATTTGTCTAATAGCCAAAAAGCTGCAGGGAGGCCAGAGAGGGGGGCAGGGTGGGAAGACACCAGAATTCCAGTACAGGCTAAGTTATATCATAGATGTTACTGGTCAGCCCACAAGATCTCCAAGCATTGGTCCTCCAAGTGCTAGGCTGCAACAGATCCAGCATCTATATACACATCACTTTGAAGACTCTTCCAGTAGCTTCTTCATTTTTACACACTAATTTTGAGACAAGTCTCAAGACTTGCTCCTCTGTTGTAAGACTTAAACAAGAGTACTCCTTCCTTTGCAACTGTAATTATTTCGTGTATTTAGTTTTAAGCAGCGAATGCTTGCTTTGGATTGCCTAACGAACTAAGTGAAAAGTTGCACTTCCTGGAAAAACTGTGTTACTGTATCTCCAAATCCATAAAATGACAGAATTTTGATTAGTTCAGTTCTGTTTTTCTGGCTTATCTACACGTCCTTAAGTTCCATTCAACACCAAGATCAGAGGCACACTACCGCAACAATTCAACTACATCTTTGGCTCACCAGTTCCTACAGAGTAAGCTTCTTTCCGGTTTTAAAACAGATCATGAATTATATCTCATTTACTTTCTGTTGAAGAGCTCCAAGACCAAACACCTGTGTAAAATATAAATCTGAGGATGAACTCAGTGTTTCACGGTAGTTATGAAATTGACCAATCTACAGAAATATTTCTGATTTTAGGAAAAAAATAATTTTACAGATAGACAAACTCGAGCACTATGAGGAGAAAGTGACACACAAGGCATGCTCACTAGGACAGCAGTAGAACCAAAACAAAAGTAGTTCTCAAGGCCTCTGTTCTTAAACACTGACATCAAGTACTTCTAAATGTTCCACGTAAGGAGACAAAATCATAGCCTTTCACTTATTTTCAGTTGAAACCCAGAGGTCACCTCTCTCCAAAAATATAAGGGTGATGGTCCACAGGGGAAGTTTAGTTTTCCTTAAACAAAAGCAATCTTCCTACCTTCATATAGAAGAGAAAAAGTGGAGACAAGTCTTTTTGACCTGTTTACTTTATGAGGTCCTCTAAACATGCCCACAAATTGTATTACATGTACAGAGTGTCAGAACTGGTTTATGTGGGAGTTACGAAACCTACAAAAAGTTATGAGATGAGCTTTCTTACTTTTAAAATTATAAACAAGAACAAAAGTATTCCCAGCTTAATTTCTACTCAAAACTATTACACAGGCTGAAAGTTTGTGTACATCAAGTGATATAACATTCTCAAGTTGAATATTCCAAGCTAATTCATACTATACGACATCACTGAAAATCTGAAGTCCAATTCAAGTCTGGAGGAAACAGACTACATTAGCTATACATTCCAATTCAACAGAATTAGATTTCACCACATTTATGTACAAAATGAACCAAATCCTCATCAGGTGAAGAATTCTGTGTTGGCAGATTCGCCCTATGAGGTACCGCTGTCATCATGTGATTCTCTGCAACTTCATTAATCACCATGACCACATTTGCACAGAAACAATTCAATACTTGAAGCAAAATGAATATGCAGTCTTCTTTCCGCACAGAATAACTGCAGCATTTCTCATGCCAATTAAAACAATGTTTCATTGTCTTCTTTAACAAAGAAGAATGAATTTTGGACTGCACATGTCTACAGAATACACTGTAACACTTGAGATAAAAATTTTAAATATTAAACTTACTGGAAAAGGGAAACAGAGAATGAAACTGAAGGCATTCCTTTTAAGATATACGGATAAGTAATATGGCACATTTGGTGTGACTTCCAAGTAAGAGTTTCAAATTGTTAACGAAAAAAATTTTTTTTTGTCCCACAAAGAGTATGTGAAATATACAAAATATTGTACAATACTTCACATAAAATGGAAAGTATGCTAAACTATCCAAAAAGATTTCAAAAAAGTTATTTATATAATTCTTATTCTGAAAATGTATTACCAGCTTGTGTTACTCAACGCTAAAATGAACATTTAAGCCTTTTAAATATATATATAGCCATACGATCAAGAGACATTTAGATGAAAACAGTGAGGAAAGAACTATGCTGGAGCACAAGGTTCCATAATCCTGTAATGGGAAACAGATCCCCTAAAATTCCCAAGACATAGTAACAAGGCTGTTTTCAGCTATGATGTGTGGGCTTTACCATTTGCAACACACTGAAACCCTTCTTACTTCATATTAGTTTCACGTATAAGCATCTCTTTCATCCTCTTTTCTTCTCCCTCCCCTCTGGTATCTTCACTTAATCTTACTTGCTTTTTTTAGAATCTTCCTGATTATCAATTAAGTACTATGTCTTCCACTCTTAATTCCATCACCATTGCTAGAAAGCCAGGGTGTCAAACTGTGTCAAGAGCCTGGCTTACATCCAGATAGTTTAGCACCCCACCTGAACAAAAAGAATATATATAAACAATTTAGTATGCAAGGTGGATTTTTTTTTCAAATCATATCCATCCACAGACGAACAAGAAAATAAGCTGTTCACAACATTATGTGAATCTCCTTACTTGCCAACTAATCAAAACAAAAAAAATTTCAAATGTAGTACTTAAAAGCCATTCAAGTAATGACAAATTAAGCCCCAGGCAAATATAATAATATGAATGAAACAGCTTCAGAAATAGAGAATACTTTTCTGCAGCTAATTCTTTAATGAGAACTGTACTACTACCTAGTATTGGGATTTTCTTTCTGACCAAAGCAACTGGAAATCAGTTCAGCCAACATATCACAAAGATGTCATGGGAGGCTGAAGAGATTCAGTTTTCCTTCTGTGCAATACAAACGTTCCAGTGAGTGTTCTCAACATTCCAAATAATTGGGGAAGTGACAGAAATACTCTTTAAACAAAGCAGTAATAAACCCTGAGAATGTTACAAATCAGCAGATTTTTCTTCTCAAATCTCCCGAAGTATCTTGTTCTGAAAAGCATGGATTGATTATGTTATTGATCCATAGCCTATGAAGACCTTTGCATTCCCTAACTGAAGGGATTACAGGTATCAAAAATGAACACCAGACTTCCTTTCATAATGAATCTCACCCAGAACAGCCCCTGATTAATGGAGATGAAAGTGGAAGACCTAAATAGTTCTGATTCTGCCTGACAAAAACTGCAAGACAAAGCCTGTGTAGAAGAAAAGAATCGTATGCTCTGTTGACGTTGTCAGCGACCTCCTTTAAACTGTCATGGCTGGGATGAATAGCCTAAGTAACCAATCCATTTTATGACTGCTCAATCTGAGCCAGGGTTTAAGCGCATGCTGTGCTGCATAACCTAAGTTAATCTCAGTACACGTTAAAATACACAGAGAGCTGCAACCCGCCCGGTAGACAAAGAATATCCCTCATCTTCGCTCTCAATGAGGACTGTTTTATTCAAGGAGTAAATTTTCCAGTTCGAAGAATAAATACAAAGTTTCAGCAAAAATATGTATTCTTCATTACTCAACTTGGAGCAGGTTTTACTGCTTGCAGACCTCATGTAGAGGTGGTAGAAACACCACAGTCTTTTTCTTCTCTCATTTTTGACCATGACACTACTTTGAGAATTGGCTCTAACTAATCCACAGTAATCCTTTAGTATATGAAAATAAATACATCCTTGAATAAATGAAAATAAACCCAGCAGGAACAAAAATTAATTATCAAAAGAAAAACTGTAAGAGGGGAAGATGCCATTTGTCTTTTCATTAATTCCTAGCATTACGGGCCTGCCGAAAAAGAAAAAATACTGAAGTTTCTTGGAAGCTGTGCAATATTTCTTCTACTTAGTGTTTAATCCCTTCAGGAAACACAGCAAGAATAAAAGGAATGCAAACAAATTTTAAGAAGCTCTGTTAGAGCAAGTTTTTCTTCTAGCTCTGAGCACTTTGAGAATGATCCAAGAAAAGTCTTTAACATTTAAAAACTAAGTTCATGAAAAAAACTAACACTTATAAAAGACTTTTAGAGAAAAAAAATAGGTTATTTTGTAAAGAAATTTGTATTGCTGTGTTTGAAAAATTCTTTTAGTTTGCTTTGATTATAGATACTCAAACAGATCTGACAACTAGTTTGAAAATGTTAAAATCTTCAACTTCATTAATGAAATGACTGTAATACTCCATAAAGCCACTTTCTAAAGACATTTCAAGTTTTTATTTGAGACATAAGTGAAGCCCTTCTAAAGTATTCAGTCTAATATTTCATAAATAAAGAGAGTTTTTTCTGAAAAGAATAACCAGGAATCCTAAGTTCTGTGTATGGCAAAGCAATAAAAGCCCTCAAGGTTAGATGCCAACTCTAAGTACATTCTAAATAGAGCTAGAACTAACTGTGTACTGAAACAGAGAAGCTGTATTTCTTAAACAACTAGAACAGGTATCCCACTTTGTTACATATCCTACTCTTAAATCAGTTGCCCTGTAGCCAGTATTCATTGACCAAGCCCATCAATAAGGGGGTGAAAAACTTGTTATGTCAAAAGATCAGCACAGCCTGAAGAAGGGCATTATTTCTCAGGATTGCTAAACACACGGGTTGTACTGATTTGATGATAAAACTATCTTAAAGAACACATCCTCTGGTTTCAATTCGTTGGCAGTACTCACTGCTCTGTCAAAGTGTGTGCATATGCCTGCACACGATTTTTCTCAAAAAGCCTCTATTTCTTTTTGTTCAATAGTTGTTAAAATGGATTTATTTCAGCAGTAATGTAATCTTACATTTGGCATTGCTGTTGTGATACTCAACTACATACATGGTCGACCCATATGGTCACTTACAATACACAAAACAGCAAGGCCTTCTCCCCACTCCTACTCCCTAATCTCTTGTACACCTGTCAGAAAATTCCAGTGGTCTTTTACAGCTCTACCATGGCACTAACAGTCTGTCACCCTATTCTGAAGAGTAAGAAGATGTATCATAAATTCTGCCAGGCATGGTAGAAGCTTGCAATGGGTTAGTTTATTAGTAAAATGTATCCAGCTGATGTCTGAGCTATCCGTCTTCTGAATTTAAGTTTGGTGTCCAAATATCTACATTCACATCAATTCTTAACAGGCAGTATTTAATTCCCAAACAAAATTACACACAGCTTAAGACAGAAGATGCTGTATCACAATTCTATTATCACAGCGCTATTCTGGACACATCCATCAGCACATAAACTTGTCTTTAGATTGGTAACTACTAAAGAGCACGAGTACTTGACATACTTCTGCTCATCTAACCATATCAGAAAAAATGGTACTGCTGAAAAACATGGATTTGTAGTCAACATTTCTCTTTTTAAAATCACAAATCTCTAGAAAATGTATGTTCTCATAGCTGCTTTTCTCCAGTATCTCAAAGCAGCAAGTATGTGTCTGTATACACCCAAACTACTTCAGCAACTAACAGCAGCTAAAAAGGAATAACTGTAAAACTCAGATATACTCATTACATTTTGGGGCTGGTACCCCAAGGTGCAGTATTTTTGGTACCACATTCAATTCACTTAAGTACATCAACAGTAGCTGCAGTCCCATTTTTGACCATAGGATAAACACATTCTGGATTTTTTGGATAAACACCATCCAAAAATAGTGTAGACATGGCCATTGGAAAGAAAGTCTGTCAAATTTAATTCCCCTTATTAAATTCTACTCCTTACCTTTGTGAAACTACAAATATGTAATCGGCAAGGAGGCAAAGAGACTAATTTGAGGCAGAAGTAAGAGTATTTTGACTGAAACCTTGAATCAAAGGTGGTCTTATTGAGCCAACAGATTAATTTTCAGTATGAACAAGAAGCATGACTACTATATGAATAACACACCCTCCCTAGCTTTAACCTAGATCTCACCAGTCCAAAAAAGAGCAAGTTCTGATCCCTACAGGATACATTACCAAATCTCCATATTGTTCTAACCCAAACTTTAACAGAACAAGGCTCTAATACGCATTATTCTATTCATATCTTAGATAAGTTTAATAAACTGAACAGCACCACAGTTTTTTTCCTTGAAAACAGGGATTTCTTTTCATGCTTGAAATCATGTATGTACTCTTGGTGAATGAAATGTTAAAGAAAAATAATGACTAAGCTATTACAGAACTTTCCATTCTTCAAGTGTCTCAATAAACAGGGTGGAGTTTCAAAAGAATAGTAAACTTATTTCCCAGTTAGGGCTTTCATGCAAGTGTCACACGAATATCCAATGTATTTTGCTACTTCAGGATCATGAACCCTCCAAGGAAACTTTTCATACAAACTCTGCAGCTGAATAGCATAAAAACAAAACGAACAACTTTGTCCACAACTTGTATGGTAGTTCCACCTTGCCAAAACACTTCAAACAAATTACTCCCTTTGTATTGGAGCTGTGTAACTACTTGATGAATTTAAGACTGAACATTAACAATTCTTTATCTTAAACTTGTATTTTCTTGACCTCTCACTACCCATTAAGATTTTTTGGTGGTTTTTTTGCAGATGAAATAGTTACAGCTAAATAAATCAACAATCTAGCTCACTTAGTGCTCTGCACAGTGTAGAGGAACCACCCAGATTAATCTGTCTTTACTGGCAATGTGCAATACAATTTAAATTTTTCCCAACATGATTATCACAATAGATTTTTAAACCATCAGATCTATCAATAACATTAAACATTTTAGACAAAAAGAGTCAGGTGAGTGCTCCTTTCCTTACTGTACTCCCTTCTCCATCCGTGAAACCTCAGTACCATAAGATACTGACTCCCACACAGCCCTACACAAGGCTGGCAGCCTCTGTGCTCCAGCACTTTGCTGGAGTGCCACACAATCCCCACTTTTCAGGAGCATAAGAAAGGCAAGATGCTGGGCAGCACAGATCAAAATAGCTCAAGACGTTTAAGGTGATTAATAGCAATTCTTAATGAAGTCTCTAAATATGTTTGACTTACCGAATATTCTGTATCACATTACTTATGAATAAAATTGTTATTACTGTAAGAGTAAGCAAAGCATGTTGTAAACACACACACATCATGCTCATTTGTTTGTTGTAATGCAAAAGCTGTAACATCTTTCAGAGTTGCCCTACCACTGGATGAGGAAATCTGAACTACATAGTAACAATACAGTGAAAAAAAATTGAAAACAATTTAATTGAGAAAATCTGATCTAAGAATGAAAGGCTATAAATTTCTAGACTAACTATATTAAATACAAGTTAAGTGGTTTGTTTTTTTTCATACAACAAATGAATGAGATTTTGGGACCACTTTCCCTAAAAGGCAACAGGATTAACAAACTAAAACAACCTTGTAATAGTACTTGCAAGGTCTTGAAATAGGTGCAGTTTATTTTCAATTCTTGACTGAAATCAAGACACACACCAGGACACCTATTCTAAGGCTTTAATATCTAACAATTCAAACCTCCTAACACTCACCAAAACTGAAAGTAGGACTCTGTCAACTTACGTTGCTGTCACAGCGCTCAGCACCTCCTTTATGCAGCACTTTAATCTTTCAGAATAGGAACACAGAAACCCAATGTACTTTCTCTGCTGCTTTGAACAGACAACTCTCTTTTTAGCCACTCAAAGAATGTGTTCTGCACTCTCTCATAATTTAATCACTGTCAGTCATAACAGCCTATTGTGAAAAATAATCCACTCATTTATTTTATCATCAGTGCACTCAAGCATGGTCAATTTACAAGCAACATAGTCACATGCATCAGCCACGAGAGATCCATTACAGAGCTGCTGGAAAGTTTGTGAACAAACAAATTGCTTCCCTCTGATTATCCATAGGCTAAATCTAGAAGTCTCACAGTCTTTCATCATCCTAGTTTCACAAGAGAAACAAAAGAAAGCCTTCAAGCAATAGTTCTAGTATTTACCTCAAAACATGCTCACACAGACAAGTAGGCTAATTAAACTTTAAATTTTAATATTAAATGACACTAATAATATCTCATCCAAATCAGGCGCTATGGAAGAAAATGTCCTTTTAATCTCATCATAGTAGCTCACAGGACATCTGACACAAGCAGCGTAGCTGTTTGTTCTGAGAGACCAAAAGCACAGCTGCCACTGAAAGTGCGGGAGTTGTAGAAGGGACGCTAAAATGCTTGGGAGCTAGCAGGCTGTAGGACAATCAGAAGTTGCCAAATAGCAGTCAGACCAATACACCTGCATGCATTTAGTAAGCCTTGCTCACAGTGTCAGGTTAATGAAGTCATGCAAGTAACAGCTATCAGCTCGAAGAGATCCAGACATTGCTAATCCAAGAATTGTCACTATGCATTAGCAGTTACAAGACAGAAGAGGTAGGCGTGAGTACACACATTTTTTGTATACTTGCACACAAATGTATATGTGTCACTCAACAAGACCTGGACAGGCTAGAGAGCTGGGCAGAGAGCAACCTAATGAAGTTCAAGAAAGACCAGCAAGGAATAACCCTGTGCACCTGTACAAGTTAGGAGTTGACCTGTAGCAGCTCTGAAGACAAGGACCTGGGGATCCTGGTCCTTGCCCCTCTACTCATCCTTCATGAGGCTGCACCTGGAGTTCTGCATCCAGTTCTGAGCTTCCCAGTTCAAAAAAGACAAGGAACTACTGGAGAGAGTCAAAGTGAGGGCTACGAAGGTGATTAGGGGACAGAAGCATCTCTCTCAGAGCTGTGACTGTTCAGCCTAGAGACAACCGAGGTGACCTTATCAATGTGCACAAATATCTTAAGGACAGGTGTCAAGAGGATGGGGCCAGACTCTTCAGTGGTGCCCAGTGACAGGACAAGAGACAACAGACACAAACTCAAACATAGAAAGTTCCATCCAAGTATGAGGAAAAACTTCGTCACTGTGAGGGTGACAGAGCACTGGAACAGGATGCCCAGAAAGTTTGTGGAGTCTCCTTATCTGGAGACATTCAAAACCTGCCTGTCCATGATCCTGTACAACCTGTTGTAGCTGAACCTGCTTTAGTAGGTGGGTTGGACTATGCGATCACTAGGGATCCTTTTCAACCCCACCCATTCTGTAATTCTGTATACTATAGTCTTATCTGCCATCAAGCCAAGGATTCCTCAGGAAATACCCTCCTACATGAGACATCCTTTAAATTTCTATTATAATAAAGATTGGTCAGAAAATCATCCAGATTTATTGTAAATGCTAAAGCTTTTTAGGAATTTTCAACTGGTAAACTGAATATGTAAAAAACATTTTTAACCAGAGCAACTCATTGAATCCTGCCTTTTTGTGTGCCATAGGCAGAACACTTGCACAATATCCAGCCTTACAGTTCTCCCATCTCTTCCATTTTAAAAACAGGATATAATTAAAAATGTAGTGGTTAAAAAAGCCTAGATTTTCAGTGTTAACATTTTCAGCCTGGATATGCAGATAAACCTAGAAATGATCTACAATTAAGTTTGAAAAGAAACCCAGCTAAAGAAGTATCGCTTCAAGTAATCAGCCATTAAGTTCCTTGGCAAGATACAGAAGCCTCACCCACCCATCCTTTTGGCAGCAGTAGGATGCTACAGGGCAACCTATGTGGGAGACATGGCAGACATCACTGTACAGTCTGCCAGAGCCTCACACATTTATCTGGAGAAAAACTGTGGAAGAGCTGCATATGCTGACAATTTGGAATGCTCTGCTTTGCATTATGCTGTGTTTTGCAATTTACCTGACCAAGCCAGCATTGCAATTCTCACAACATACAGAGATTAGGTATTTCTTTAACTCTGACAGGAAAGATTTCCAGACAAATCACAGATAATTTCTTTTTTATTGCAGTAAGATTTGCCTACAAGTCAGAGTATAATTAATCCTCCATACGGACACACAATCATGTAACACAATGCACTCCAGCTAATTAACAGAGAGAATGTATTAGGCAGCTACTTAGGTATTTCTTGTCTTGAAGTGGATTTTTGGCTGCTAGAAGCAAATCTGCTTTGAATGCAACTGCTTTTACAATGAAAGTTAATAAGTGATTTCCATAAGAAACTCACAGTATATCAGAGCTGTGTAAGAATGTGCATATACACATAAAAACTGGTATGAAGAGCATCATGCCTATTCTGCCATTTACAGAAATTTATTTTAGCCTCTTTAAGTATTTGGTATCACGAAATACAACTTTTTCCAGTTAAATTAAAATTATACAGTTTGAGTTATTTCTTTCTAAGCATGAAAATACTAGTATTGCAAAACTTCTGGTTACTTCCCCACTAAGCTACAAATCACTATACCATTCAACTTGTGGGTGTCAAAACAGTAAAGCAATAGAGCAGCACTGCAACTACCCAAAAAAACTGAAGTAACTAACTCAAGCCAATACATTTCAGGACCTTTTCAGGCTCCAAAGGTTACTATTGTTGAATTTTCCAGAGTACTCGGTGAGAAGCAATTTTTCATGCAGCGATCGGTATTAAAGTCTGACAAGCCCTCAGAAAAAGGCTCAGAACAAAAGCTGGAATTTATGACCCAATTAGGTCAGACACACCAGTGCCTCAACAAGCAAATACATCAAGTCTGCCATGGTTAGAACCTCTAACTCAGCAATGCTCACGTTTGGGACTCATGCATTGAAAATGTAATTCTGCCAATTGTCAATAGAGGTAAATTCTAAACAAAACAAAGCAACACAAGAATCCACTCCAGCAATCTCAGCCACAAAACTAGGCTATCAGGCTTCTCTTCAAAAAAAAGGTGGGCTTTGATCATTGGCTTGTTAATTTTTTAACTTTGTGCCCCTGCTACCTCCCCAACCTACAAGCTGTTTCCTATCAGAAAGCACTGATGGCAATGTCCCTCGCTATATACACCTTATACAGATATTTAATACAGACTATCTGTAAGTTCCCAGAAACTGCCAGTTGTCACTTTCATAGAAGTCTTCAGTTTCAGAATTAAGTCTGGAATGTAATCTGTTTTTCAAATATTCTCTATGGACTTAAGCATAAGATAAATACATTTATACAAATAAGACTTCCAAAAGCTAACTAACTGACTCCACTTTACCCCTTGAGCACCAGTGCAATCCCAGACAGTCCGCAACTGCAGTAAATGTATCTTCTGGCAGCCGAAAAGTGGGTCCCCTTCCAAATTAATTATCAATATCAGGCTATCACAATGGCAGACATAAATCACCACTGGCCATAGGGACATCACAGGATCATCCTGAGATAACAGTGAATCCATGCGGACACACTGCACTCAGCAGTCCCTCTCATTAATTACTGCCGGTGCTTCCCCCTCTAGAAAGAGTCTGCAACTCCTGGATTCTCAGCAAACAAAAATTTTGGTGTGAAATCAGAGGGCAATGAAGTTTACTGTCACTTTAACAAGAGTGCTACTTTAGGATGGCACTAAACAACTATGAACGATTTAGTTTCCTATTGACTGTTAAACCAGGTCGGTTTCAATGTCCATTTAAAATGACAGATACTTCTGAAAATTTCAAGATAATTAAAGGAATACTTGTTATAAGGAAAAAAAAGTACTGAGTAAACCTGTACTCAAGAGAGATTCTCTTAATCTCCTTTTCAACATTGAAACAGACTGACATAATACAATGGTTTGCATCTGACTACACACAACAATGAGAAAGTTATTCTACAGAAATAAAATTTTCAAGGAAAACTTGTTTCATTGTGGGACACACAGCATCTACTTTGCAATGACTGACTTGTCAATATCTCTAACCTGTGGCTGCATTTGGAATATAACATAAATATATAATCAGTTCCAGTTTGAAGCATACTGTATTGTAGAAACCAAGAACTATCTTTCTATGACACCACATGCATTAAAAGTTACAGGAGATACATTTGATCATCTCAGAACTCATTGTCAGGGCAACTCCAAGACTAGCATTCAAGTAATATGTCAGGTACAACAAATACTAATGACAAATTCTCTTCAGATAGTTGTACTATAAAATAAGTAGAAAACAGTCGTAAATGTGAACATTTCATACCTCCAGAAATATTAGAAAGAAGCAAATTTGAGAAGTGAAATCTTTAGTAGTAAAAAGTTTTCTATTGCCATGACACAACCATCTTTATTCCAGTATTAGACTGGTTACTCTACATTGACACTTTTTGGAGAAACTGAAGACTTCCATGGTAGTTAAGACATTTATCAGAGGTATAAAGTATTTGTTAAAGGCCTTTTTCCAGAATACTGTTTTCTACACAGTGGATTTACTGGTTTGGCTAGTTCCTCCAATTCTAACAGCAAACTAGAGCAGTATCATAGGTCAAGCACCACATTTCTCAAATTACCTTAGCTTGAAGTTTTGTACAAATTACTGAAACACTAAAGCTTTTCAAGGTTCCTTCAACCCTTTATCCTATTTCTAACATCCTGATAAGCCAAAGAATCAAAAGGAAGCTTATTTTAAGAAAATAAAAGCTATCAGAGGAGATGCATATCACTTATCATGAATGCATTTTCAAAAGCAAATTACAAAGACAGTTTTAAGCACAGCTGATATTTAGTTTTTGTCTATCCTGTTAAGAAGCACCAGTCACATGACTGAGTAACACCCCTCATTTGAAAGTTTGGGGACAGGACAGCACAAATTAAAGGCTTCCCAGGAATACTGACAAAACTAGCTTTTTCCAGGTAGATTCATTTTTGCTGCAGCAACAGTACCAGCACCAACTTCCATCCTTTCTTCCATAGTTTAGCAGTCCCAGTGACATCCTCAGCCTCACTGCTGTGACTGTGCTCCTGACTTCTCTCTGTCCAAATTACCAACTTTTGACAGCTTCCCAGGAATCTAACCACTTTCAACCAGAACAGAAACAGAGCTAAGGATACTGCAGGAATTAAGCTTTGCTCTAGCTTGCCTCTGCCTTTCGCAACAGAGAGCTATTGCAACAACACGCAGTTGTCTTACCCTCCCTCACCATCATAAATGCCAGGACAGGGCAGGATGCAGAGGCAGAGGAGTGGGCTGCAGACCACGCTCAGCATTAGCACCCTCAGCCATTCACGCAGCTTTTGTGCCAAAGCAGACAAAACAGAGCCCCCACCCAGACAATCTTATCCTTTGGTTTTAGACTGAGGTTTTGCTGCCTTTATCGGCCCCACCTACAGATCAATTCAGTGACAAAAACAGTTAAGCAAAGCGTATAACAAAGGCAAATTCTGTTTATACCTCCTCCTTCCAAAAACATTAAAACTATGACTTTGCCCCCAACATTAACTTTTGGATATAAAACCCCAGCTGTTTGGCAAACTTTTATACAATCATTCCAATGAGCCCTCACAGGGGTTTAAACTAAGCATTTCAGTTAAACTTCATTCTTTGGGGGGAGTGAGGGTGGATAGAGAAAGAAAGGAGGCTGCTACTACTACTACGGAAACAAAACAAGAAGTTAGTTTGTTTCCAGCTACTGCTAAATTCACTGTGATTATTTCACTTGAACCTCTTGAAGTGCCTCAGGAGACATTCTTCTGCATTAAGCTTGCAATTACACTACAAAGCTATACTATAAATTCTTCATCCCTTTACAGCTGTCCCTCTGTTTACAGCCATACTTAACTGAACTGTTGCCATCAGCTACCTGCAGAGACTCAGTGCATATATATATATATTTTAAAACCTATTGCATGACATCTGCATTTCCCTTCAACACTCTTCTTGATATCTGCAGTATCTACAATTTGCCAGTACTTCTCAGCCATAGACTCCTTCTTTCAGTGTTTAAAAACTGTACTCCACTATTCTCCACAATC
This sequence comes from Rhagologus leucostigma, assembly GCA_013397725.1. NCBI lineage: Eukaryota > Metazoa > Chordata > Aves > Passeriformes > Rhagologus > Rhagologus leucostigma. Next base: position 448,271 of record VZTD01004116.1, read on the forward strand.
TGTCAGTCATTAAGAGCTTTGCAGCTTAGCCAGAACTATGTCATAGGCATAAAGTATTTCCAATAATAATTTCAAAGAGTTATTTTTGTGTATTATTAAAGCACTAAGTATTGTTACTTTCACTCAGGAATACCAAACAAGTGCATGACTGAATTGGTAGATAAGACAGCACCATTTTTTTAATTATGGTATCCCATAATAATGGTTGCCCCATTTGGTATCCCCCCAAAAAAATTGTTTACAATGCTCTTTCATTCAACTTTTCATTACAGTGCACATCAAGTGTGCCCATTCCTAACCAAGTTAATTTTTAACAAACTGAATGAACAGCAATTCCATACCTGAAAGAAGGATGCCAGGTACCACCTAGTAAAGCTACAACTGCTCGTTACAATTTTGGTTTAATATGTGACTCCCCAGCTGATATCTAAAATGAGCTTTTTCAGGTATGTGGCTTAAAGAGAAGCCACCTAAACAGCTAATGGAAATAAACAAGGGACAATCTTTCTGTGGGATGTGTGCAGAAAGTTGAAGCAGCAGTCTTTTCGCGTGAAAAGAAAAATAGGGAATACAGAAGTGTGTACAGTGACAGAAGATTCCTAAATGTAGAACTGCTGCCAAAGGAATTATAACAAGTAATCAAACCTTTTTGTTTGTTTTCATGCTATACGCACAATAGAGACTTAGTCTGTGAAATCAACAATAACACTTTTCTGCTAATAGCAACTCAATCTATATGATACGATTAAGGCAAATAGTAACAATAATGTAATTTTTTTCCTTGCCTATAGTTACAATCTCTTGTGAAATACCAAGTCCTCAGAAAAGAGATTCAGGATCCTTGACCCAGGATAGATACCTAGAGGTAAAGACCAATCTCTACAAGTTGTGGTACTGGCTTTGGGAATCCACTTCTTGAATATCTGCACAGAGAAATCTAGTCTTGTAAAATATCTTCAGGAAACAGCTTAGACACGTTTGTGATGTTACAAATTCAATTTCAGATTTCATGCTAGATTAAAAAAAACAACCCTCCTTTATCTTCATGACAAAGTCTCCTTCAATACCTTGATTCTAAAAAGATACAAAACACTTCACATGTGGCAGATACAAGGAACCTATGGAAGACTGCAGTTATTTCAAGAGTCCTTTTTCGGCAGCGCTTCAGTTTGCCCTTGAAGAAAAATAAATAATTTGTTTTGTTAATCCAATTCCTTTCCATTACAGAGAGTAGCTTCAATATGCACAGTAACCAAAGCTTTCACTCTTTGTAACCTCACCTTTCCTTGTTCCAGACTTAAAAAGCTACATTTGAGATCAAACCACAGACCAACAGATATGTGATAAAACTAAGCCAAGAGCACCAACAATTTGTGTCAGGCATTTCACACAACCAAATAGGTAAACAGGAGATTTACATGCCATAAAAATAGATGACAATATATAGCTTACATGAAGTTAAAAAGAATGTCAATAGATAAGCTTCCATTTTTGTTAAGATGTTAACTTAAAATCTCCTTAGTGTTAGAGAAAACTGACTGGCTTTAAAAAAATCTTTCCAGAAGAACCATCACATTTTAAGCAAAACCCAAGTATGTAACTTAACTGCTCCATAAAATCAGTTCACAATCCAAAAATTATTCAAAATATTCCTTATACATTTCTCTCCCATCTGCTAAAATCATTAACTTTAATATTAAAGCGAATATCCTAGATTTTAATATGTAAGTTTTAAGCATTTTAAAGCAAGTTTTAAATACAATAAAAGTCGCTTGAAGACATCATTTGGAAAGACATATGAAATTCCATTATTTGCTACTCCTCATATTCATTCCACAGAATGATGATAAAATGGATTTGTAGATGGAATGTTCCCATAGAATTTCAGAACTGTATTCTATTCAAATGACTTTGAAGAACAACAAGTTGACATAACACTCAAACTGCATTAATGTAACACTTTAGCTACCTTATTAAGCATGCTTATGTAAACAATTTGGGTATCCGAAAAAAACAAGCACTGAAGGTATTACTCTTCTTGAAAACCAAAGGACAGGTGGACACCCAGCCTTTTCCTCAGAATCTTTCCCATACAAGGACATCTACTCTCCTCATTTGTCTCCCTTCACAGCTCAGTTTTGTTTCATCTTAAAAATCTAAGTTATTTCAGCAGCATGGTCATCACTCTCACAGAAAGTCTTCACAGCAAACATAACTATGCTCAGCTATTTTTTCCCCTGTTCTTGTGTAAATGGGGAAGCCACTGTCACCTCAAATGGCACAGTTAGCAGTACAGGTCTGAGCACTGACGGAGGATTAAAGTTCACATTACGTTTGGTTCCAACAGAACTTTAGAAGAAATTTACCCTTTAACTTTTCATTTGACAAGCAAGAAAAGACTGTGTCCACAATTTCTGGAATGCCTGTGTGGGCAATGCCATTTGTAATTCTGGGGGTTGGTGCACTCAAACAATGGTTTACTGGAGATCTTTCAGATACAATTAGATTGCAGACCATCGGTTCCATCACAACAAGCCTGGACTCTCCTCAAATTTAGACAGGATCTTTATTCACGGGATATTTAACTACAATGAAGAGGGAGTTACCAGAAGCATGACCATAATCTTGCCTTCTCCATCTATCCCCTACTCTCTCTTTCCCCAGTGCACTCGGGAAGGAAAAGGAGCCAAGGAGACCAAATAGTACCCGTCCCCATAGAGCTTTCTGCCCCGCTGCAGAGACTGGGATTTATAATCAAAACTGTCTGGGACACAGACTGCTGCTAGTGTTTCCTGCAATGCTGGCAGGCTGTTAAAGTTACAAAGAGAAAAATGTGCCAAAATATGTACTCTTGCTTGCCAAGCATATAATCCTGATGCATACTTCCTGATAGGAAAAGGATTTAATAAATATGAGACTATTTCCTTTTCCCTTTGCTTAGAAATGATCTTCTTTCCCACATGCTTAAGGCCAGAGAAAAAGAAACAGCACTCCTTCCACAATTAAAAGAAGCTCAGTTAATTCTCTGCCTGGAATACTCAGGTTCATTTGATCAAGCATATTCTGTATTTTCTTAGCAACTCAGATGACAACCACCACGACAAGTTTTGGAATCTGAGAGAGTCTCTGCCTCCTGTTACTCATTAAACACTTCAAAACATATTGGAGGGCTGGATTTGTTGGTGGATATGGTCCCAGTTGTTGCTGGGCTCACTCCACAGCGTGCTGTACTAGTAGGTTCTCTCCTGGTCGGAAACAGCAAGGGAATACCTGTGAAGGATTGGGGGTTTTACACTGGAATCATGGCACGCCCTTAGTTAAAATGAGGAGGAAAGTTTGCTACAAACTTTCCGGGTCAGAAAGCTTAATCACGAAACTGGATACATATAAGGTGAGGGATAGCTTACCTTGTTTAAAAGGCCAAATAAGTAGAAAAACAAAATTTGTGGGTCAGGGAATCACGCAACAGACAACAGTACAGGCCTGAGGCACTCAAGCTTACTTCATTACTGTAGCATGGCAATTTTCAGTAATTTATCTAGTATATTAACATGAGTGATACTTATAAAATACTACACAAACCAAGGCTAGAATTTCAAAAGAGTCCTCATTAAGGAAAAACTAAAGGTAGCTAACAATACATTCAATAGATGTGTTGAAAAAACAGTGTGAAGAAGATACTAATATATGCTAAAACCCTGTGTCAAAAATAATTTTAATACACTTAAGAAAACACTTACTTTCATAATAAGGCTTTCAAAAAAGAAACAGTTGTCATTTAAGTCTAACAGAGGAGAGTTTCCAAGTACTGAAAGATACCCAGCAAATTATTTAAGCGTTACTAAGGTAGTGATCACAACTGTATTTTCCCTAACTTCCAACATCCTTCTGCTAGTTAACATCTTTTCCTATTTACAAAAAAGGAGGAAATAAGACCTTTCACTCATAACAAGCTGTCAGAGACTTCAGTTGCTAAATAAGATATATTCAGCAGAGTGAACATAAAAGCTTAGAGAGGATACAGCAAAACAGTTGACGTGGTTTTTGCAAGAAAGGTGGTAAGCGAGATGAGTGTCTGCCTCCGAAGAAACAACCACTAAGACAAGAGGAAAACAGACTCAAGTTGCACCAGGTGAGGTTTAGACTGGATACAAGGGATAACCTCTTCACTGAATGAATGGCCAGGCACTGAAGCGGGCTGCCCAGGGAAGTGCTTGTCACCATCTCTGGAGGCATTTAAAAGACTTGGAGATGTGGTGCTTGGGGAGATGGTTTAGAGGTAGACTTGGCAGTGCTAACCTAACAGTTGGATTCAATAATCTTAAAGGTCTTTTCCAACCCAAACAATTATACAATCCAATGAACAACAGAGTTTATATAGCAGCAAAAATTTGCCTGACAGCAAAAGGCAGTCTACAAACACTCACTTTTACCGAAAGTATTAAGCATTCTTAAAAGTAAAAAGCAGGCAAAAGGGCTAAAGATTTCAGAAAACCAGCTGTTAACCTAATCAAACTGAGAACAAGAAATATCAACCATCGCTACATGTGTTAGGAACAGGATGGCAAAGATTATTTTGAACTCCAACAAGAATGCTGTTTGAAACATTACAGTTGTCGGCCTGCAATGTTTCAAACAGAAATAAGACCTATGCAATCATATTGCCTGTTCATCTGTTTGTTATTCTCCTCTAGTAATGTTTAAGTTCAATGGTCAATTTGAACCAAATTTAGCAATGGTCCAGAGGTCTCAATAATACTTAATTTATACGGGACATGCAAAGCCAGTTTGGTAGGAAAGAAAGCCCAATTAGTGTAGAGCATCTAGTACAAACCCGTAAGTAAACTTATTTTATTTGCCTTACTAGCTTTACAGTCAGTACCTACCAGCCAAACAAAATAAATACTTATCTAGTGATAATTTGGATGGTTCTGCATCAAGTATACTCAGGGAATAATATAAGAAAACAAAGAGAAGAGGTACTGACAGGACAAATATTTGTTAGTGACAAGAAAAAAAGATGATATTTTGTTACAAAGGAGAGCATGAAAAAGTCATGGGAGACCATGGCTCAAGTTCTTCCGCTACAACTTAGTTTTACATATACAAAGATCTGATGCTTTCAGGTAAATCTGAAATTAATTCTGAAGAGGATTATAAGAAGGTCAACAGTATATTTGTTATTGCTAGCTAGAAGAGGCTAGTATTCCAGCATTCACAGAATTATTTGAGTTGGAACGGACCTAAAAGGTCGTCTAGTTTCAAACCCCTGCCATGGGAAGGGACACCTTCCACTAGATCAGGTCACTCAGAGCCCCATCCAACCTGGCCTTGAACACTTCTAGGGATGGGGCATCCACAACATCTTTGGGCAACAGCCAACAATTCCAGTGTCTCATCACACTGACAGTAAGGAACTTCTTCCTAACATCTAATCTACGCCTATCCTTTCGGTTTAAAGCCATTATTCCCATTTTACTATTCCAACTACTACTGAATATTGCATAGTGGAGCATAAGAGCATGAAAGGAAGAAAAAGGAGAAAGAACATGAGTGGAACAATATTTCAAATACATGAAAAAATTATTACCTAAAAATTCTACTGCTTGTGTCTTGCTTTTACCACACTATTACCACATTTATTAGAAAGCTTTTGAAATAAGTTAGCAGAAGAAAATCTAGCAAGATAAACCAATTTCAGTAGCTATTAGATGGATGGGATCTCTAAATCCAGTTTATTCATCTTGCAGGACTTATGAGTTCTGCATTCTGGGTTTCTTCCATCTCCTCCCCATCCACCACCATTACATTCAGAATTCAAACTAAGTTGTACTTTTAACTCAAAGAATCTGCAACTCAAACATGTGAATAGTCAGCTGACCATGAAAGCACACACAGAGCTGCAAAGCTAAATGAACTAATGATGCAAAGAGGATGCTGTAGATTAAAAGGAAAAACCAATTCTGTCTCCTGAATTGCTAGTTTGACAATTTTGGTCAAATATTCATGCTGGTTTTGCAAGTATTCAAACTGAGTCTGCTTACACTGGTTATGAATGTACCTTAACACAAAACTTTAGACAGTCACCCTGAAATTTTGGCAGCAACAATCCCTCAGATTACAAATAACTCATGACATCATTCCTGTAGTCCTGTCACAAAGGCAGAGAATTTGTGGCAGTTTACTGGGCATAGTGACCTCTTAAGCCTGGAAGAAAAGAACACATCTGCTGTGCATGGAAAAGAAGTACCATGTCCTAAATCAAAAGGTTACCTTTACTTACAGCTGGGTAGTCCATCTACTTCTGATCTGAGCACCAATGGACAGTTTCAAAATGCAGTGATGGCTTAGACAGAAACATCTTCAGATATAAACAATATATAAATCACTTTGGCATCCACCAGGGAACTGACTATGTCAACCTCCATATATATTCTTTTGAAGAACATATCAAATTCAGTAGGCTATGTTAGAAGTTTCTATAACAAAATACATCAGACAAGTTCATTTGCAGGTTTTGTAGAGCTTAAGATGCTTAATTAAGTTTCTTGACTTGGAAGAAAATAAAAATATAAATCAAGTTACAATATTTTTCAGACTGTGTGAGCAAGAGAAAAAACTCAAGGGTCTTTGACATCTTATGACAAGAATTTGGCAGATCTCATTTAGAACTCTCAATGGCATCTCAACCTTTTCTAAAAGGTCAGGAGATACCTCACACTTAACAACACTCTAGTCTCCTACGCTTATATAAGCTACAGAGCAAACATAGATAATACAGTCACAAGACCACCAAAAAGAAAATAATTATAAAACGTTCAGAAATCTCTTAATGCATCCATCTCTACATTTTTAGGATAAAAGAATCATAATTTTCATAATATTAAATTCCTCTCAAAAAGTTATTTTCCACATGCCTATCTACTGCTTTATTTCAGCATCCTCCCTTGTGTGAGCTGCTAGTAATGATTCTAGAAAATCACTATAACTAACCATTTTGATGCAAGAACTTCTTTAACTGAGAAGTCAGTTTAAAAATATGGTATTACTGTAGGCAATGATAATATCATAGTCAGAAGAGATTAATTCCACTAATTAAATACTGTATAAGAAAAACAGGAGTTTTAAGTCAACATCAACAACAATCAACGAAGATGTTCTAGAAATCTTTTAGCTTTATAGACCAAGTTAAATGTTTAAGTCAAAATCCCCCTATATTAAGAGGAAATAACAACCATTCAGAGGAAACAAATCAGTATTTTACTGATCACACGTTGCTACAGTGCCCCAAATGTCTTGCGAGCACAAACCCATAGCAATGCCGCGTTACTTCAGACTGCAAGTCTGATTACTTCTCACTTTCTCTACCTTATGCTATTCAGTAACAAGCTCCTAGTCAGATCTTTAGATATCACCACTTGCACTATGAAGCTCGAAAAACAGTCAGAAAGCCCACCAGATGTGAGAGAAAAAGACTACCAGCATTAACCCATTAGGTGAAATAAGTACAGCTTATCCTAAGAGGGTACCAACGGCTGCAGAACAAAAAACATAGGTGACCTAGGGGAAAAAAAGGCTACTTTAGATTCCTCCTTTTCTCTTAGTTCTCACCTCAAAAGCTAAGCCCTCTTTAGCAATCAGAAATGGAAAGTTAGTGGAAGTCAAAGCCACAGGATCTTTGTAATGATGCACTCTACATTGCAGTGACTTTTCCCTTGCTACCACTTCTCCCTTTGTAACAGAAAGCTAAGAGTTTGAAGAGTTTGATCTTTCTGTTCAGTTCTTCAAAATTTCTACACTAAAATTTCCAAGTGTGTTTTGAAGAAGAGCAGCAACACAACAAAGCATAAAAATTATTCCAAAAAGTAACTACAATCAAATCAGTGGATCACACTTGAAAACTGAATATAGTACACTCTCTTGGCTGAAAAGCACTGAATTAGAGGTAAAACTCTTGCAGAGTATTTTAGCCCTTTGCAGAATTACCAGCCCTTCAGGGTACCAGCAAAGACAGTCCTGTCATGCGAATTGATCCTTACTACTGAAAAGTAAGCGTAGCCTACGGCAGTGCTTTTCAAGTACAAAGCCAGGTCAGTAAATTGAAAAGTTTTTCATGCAAAGGCAGATACACCTTACTAGCCAACCAGGCATCTCCCTTAGTCTAGGGGGTTGAAGGGAACAACAGCTGTTTTCAGAAGAAAAGGTCAGAAGCACTGGCTGAACATGCGAGCATAGTCGGCTTAGCTTGGTTCTACATAAGGGTCTTTATGGTGCAATCATGTTGAGGTAAGGCCCATATTAGATTATCTCATTGCAGCAATAGTTATGTTGCCTATTTTTAATGAAAGTATTCTGAGGTGACTGCTTCAATTTCAGCTAAAGCCCTGAATGTGATCGCTTTCACATAAAGCAACAAGAAGCCTTCCATACTAACATAGTGTAGTGTTTTGAAAATCCAGCTGTGGATCAAGTAACATTCTACTGCTCACATCAGAGACAAATGGTTTTGCATAACTTCACAGCATGTAACCATCAGACCACTCTCAACTCACTAAAAATGTTTCTTTAGCGATGACTAGCAGAGCAAAAGCCATCTTCAATTCCTCAGCAGCATAGGACTTTGTAAACAGCAGCAGTGTTAACTTTAATTCAAGGAGAGACCAAAAAAGACAGAACAGAAGAAAATGAAGTGAGGAGAAGAGGTTACAAAGGGCTTGTTTGGAGCTGAAAGGATGAAGGGGAGAGAAAATACAGTGAACCACACCTTTAGAGCATAAACTGAAATAGAGGAGAGGGAAAAGAAACCATACAACAGTACATCTACTGCTGAAAATGAAAACTCAACTTCTGTTGCTTAACACAACCTCCATACACACTAGAGATACTCAGCCTCCTAAGTGCATTCTTCTTTCTAAAGGTTCCACAATAGGAGCAAATAGTTCAAAAGCATCGGCCTTGCATGATCCATGGACACAGAGCTGCCCACTGACATCACTACTTCAATTTGCTCAAATTTAGTATTGAAGAAAAAAGAATTACTATACAGTTAGTGACGGAATTAGTGACGGAATTAGCTATTCAAATGTTTGCCCATACAAGACAGACATGATCAAAAGTACAAAAGCCACACTCTAAGCTCTCCAAACCAGACAAAGAAATAATGAATCATAGTCGAAACGTCCCAAGTATCTCCTGTTCCAATTCACTCCTACACAGTGGTACATTTTCCCTCCATGCTATCATAATTTCAGGCTAATAATGCTCTGCAAACATATGCTTAAAGAAAAAATCCTGTAATTTTACTTTATGTTACTGAAAAATGGAAATAATTATAAGTTTAGGCTTACAAAAAATCTAATGGCAGAATTGTCTCTTGTAAAAAAGTGCTAATACCCTAATAATAGCAAACAACTAGAAAAATGGTACAGGTGGAATTCTCATTATAGCAGAATCTTGCTGTTCTAATAAGAATATTTAAAACTCGTGAAGCTTTGCTTTGACAGATGACAAAGCTGCTATTCTGTGATTTTGTTTCTCTTTAATTTTATTAAAGACATACACACTGCAAAACTTTCCAACTTTGTTTCTGGATGAAAACCAAGCTAACTGTTCTCTGTCGTGCAAGATAGTTACTCAAGCTTCTACAACACCCAAAAACTTCAGTAAGAGAATTTCCACATAGCTTTTCAAGTACCAGTTACATACTTGAAGTATCTAATAATACTATACCTGAAGCATCCGCGAAAGTAGTTTTTAAGAATAAAACAGCAAGACGGACATTGTCAGATTCCAATAAAGTGGTCAACAAAATAGTAGCCAAGTCCCCACCAAGCAGCAAGAAGGAAACACAAGCCTTCCTAAGCACTGTGGGTTTTTGGAGGATGCATATCCCAGATTACAGTCAGACTGTAAATCCTCTCTATCAAGTGACCCAGAAAAAGAATGATTTTAAGTGGGATCCTGAACAACAACAAGCTTCTGAACAAATTAAACAGGAGATTGTTCATGCAGTAGTCCTTGGGTCAGTCAAGAAAGAACAAGATGTGAAAAATGTGCTTTACACTGTAGCCAGGGAGAAAGGTCCTTCCTGGAATCTCTGGCAAAAAGCACCCAGGTAGACTCAAGGACAACCAACAGATTTCTGCAGTCGGAGATACAAAGGATCCCAGGCCTGTTACACCCCAACTGCAATACCAGCAGCTTATGAAGGAGTTTGAGCTGTCTCAGAAGTGACTGGCACTGAAGTACAGCTTCTTCTGGCATCTTGACTGCCAATACTGGGCTGTCTGTTCAAAGAGAAAGTCCCTGCCACACTTCATGCCACTGACGTTACGTGGAGTAGGCAGGTTGTGCTGATCTCACAGCAAGCTCAAATAGGAAACCCCAATCACCCAGGGATCTTGGAAGTCAGCATGAACTGACATGAAGGCAAATATTTCAGACTATCATCCTCAAAGGAGAAGGTAACAGATGCTGAAGAGGCCCTTCCGTATAATCAACTACCAGAAAATGAAAAGCAATACACCCTCTTTACTGACAGTTCCTGCCACACATTGAAAATGGAAAGCTGCCATATGAAGTCCTACACAACGAGCTGCAGTAGCTATTGAGGGACAAAGCGGATCAAGCCAGGGCGCAGAGCTGAAAGCCATCCAGCTGGCTTTAGAGATCGCTGAAAGAGAAATAGCCAGTGCGCTACCTCTACACTGACTCATGGATGGCAGCAAATGACTCGGGGTGGGGAGGGGGCTGGACCAATGGAAAAAGGTCAATTGGCAGCACAGAGGGAAATCCATCTGGGCTGATAAAATGTGGCAAGTCATCACTGCCTAAGTAAAGAAGTTGGCCATAAAAGTATGTCACATAGACGCCCACGTACCCAAGAGTTTGGCTACCAAAGAACACTGCAACAATGGACAGGTGGATCGAGCTGCCAACATTAAAGTGTCTCAGGTGGATCTGGACTGGAAACATAAAGGTGAATAATTTTTGGCTCAGTGGACCCATCATGCCTCATGTCATTAGGGAAGTGATGCAACACACGGATGGGCTTGTGATCGAGGGGTGGACTTAACCATGGATACTATGGCCCAGGTTATCCGTAACTGTGAAATATGGGCTGCGATCAAGCCGGCCAAGTGGGTAAGGCCTCTGTGGTATGGTGGACTACGGCTGAAATATAACTCTGGGGAGGCCCTGCAGATTGATTACACAGCACTGCCAAAAATCCCCCAAGGCAAGTGCTACATGCTTACAAAGTTGGAAACAGCCCCTGGATGGCTGGATACATACCCTGTGCCTGGTGCTACTGCCCAGAACACCATCTTGGGCCTTGAAAAGCATGTCCTGTGGCAACATGGCACCCCTGAGAGAACTGAGTCAGACAACAGGACCCATTTCAAAAATAGTCTCACAGACACCAGGGCCAGAGAGCACAGGATTGAGTGGGTGTATCCTATTCCCGATCATGCACCAGCCTCTGGGAAAACTGAATAGTACAGTGGACTGTTGGAAATCACACTGAAAGCAGTGGGTGATGAGGCCTTCAAACACTGAAATCTACACTTAGCAAAGGCTGCCTGGTTTAGTTAACAGCAGAGACTCCACCAATGGAGCTGGTCCTGCCCAGTCAAAACCCCCACGTACCGTAGAAGGGGATAAAGTCTCCGTGGTGCATTTCAGGAATACCAGTTTGGATTAGTCCTGCCTAAAGCAAAGGCAAACCAATCTGTAGGACTGCTTTTGTTTGAGGACCTGGAGGCAGTTGGTGAGTAATGCAGAAGGATGGGGAAGTGAAACATGTACCTCAAAGGGATTTGATTTTTAGGTGAGAAGAGTCTGTAATGCTGAATTTTATAATACTGGCTGCTGAATGACACTGCCACTGTATGCCCTAATTACCATGGGCAATGAGTATGGTCTGCTCCAGATATAACAGTTGTAAGCTCCTGATGTAGCTTTCAACCACCTGGCAGCACACCAGCCCTCCTGCCCTGGAAGACATCTAGGATGTATAGAGCCTAAAGTCATAGACTAAATTAACAGACATCCTGGAGGGACAGCCACTGACTACTGAAATGATACTTATGCTTGTGTACATATATATACACGTATAGTTGGTAGGGGTAGGATTTGGGCATGACATAAGTGGTATAGCCTAAAGGGAGGATAATGTCCTGGTTCCAGCAAGGACAGAGCTAATTTTTGCATTAGCCAAGAGAGGGCACAGCCAGGAAGCAAAGATTATTCTATACCACCTCACATCATTTTCTGGTGACAGAAGGAGTCCCTTCTGCATCATGTAGTTTGGTGGTGCAGTCAGGAATTCACCAGGCTCCAAGTAGGGATCGCTCACATCTGAATCATTCACCTCCCTTGTACACTCTGTTATTAATATTGTTGCTGTCACTGCTCATTTTCTTATTTCATTGCTATTTCCAGTAAATTGCTCTTATCTCAACCCACAATCTCTACCTTTTATGCTTCCAATTCCCCTCTCTATCCCACTGCAGGGGAAAGAGGGGGCAGAGGTGGGGGAGGCAAGGAAGTAGAGTGAGCAGCACATGGTTTGGAGATTTCCAATGGGAACACTAAATTGGAGAACTTCATTCCTAAACCTTCCTTAGGATGCCTCAGTGCTGTCCCACAGTCTCCCCACAATCATATATAGCGCCAATGAGATAACAGGAGATCAGTAACTGGTTATAACAAACTGGTGGGAGGCTTAACCTGAAAACCAGTCAGCAGAACCTGCTCTTCTCTGAAAGAAATCAAAAATCCCATACCCATAAAAAAAACCCACACAAATCAACTTTATTTCTCAAAAACAGAGGGATCATCTTTATTCCACTTTATACTGAAAAACAGGAGTATGATGAAAGAACAAGCAAGATTTGACAAGCTACAGAAACCACTTTTAAGCAATTGATAAACTTACATTAAATAGGATCTCTGATAATATTAACTTTATTTTCCTTTAATTTGAGTTGCTACCTTCATGATCAGTTTACCAGGGCACACATACAAACAAACATACTGCCTGAGTTACCTGAAACAAAGTATTAAACAGGCAGGCAAAAGAAGAAAAAAAAACCCCATCACCAAACACCCAAAATGAATGCACCAGAGAGAAACCACATTTTTCCCAAAATAAGTGCTTATGCTTTTACCTTCTTGACATAACCAAGGATCTAAAAATAGTCACAGAATATAAAATCACTTGCTGTGTCTTGAGCTGTTAGTTTAACTGCTTACATACTGAGCTTCTAGCAAGAGTCATGTACTGTTGTTAACCTTGGGAATAATACAACATGAAAACCCACTTAGAATTTTAAAAATAACACATGCGGAAAAATCTCTGTAGCATAACTACTTCAAGTCTTAAAACACTTAACCAAAACCATTAAAGAAAAACTGACTTGTTTTAAATATGAGTTAAACAAGGACATCCTTGTGAGCTTTTGAACAGAAAGGATCCACAGACTTTTTTTTTAATGAGTATCCTTTACCAGCAAGCAAAGATCATAGAGCAGTAAAATAATGAAGCAAGCTTATTTTGACTTCAATAAGCTTAACATGTGGACCACAACATACTAGCCTTTTTGCCTTTCTTTTTTTGCAAGTAACTTCACCAGGCAAATAAATCTTCCCACATCCTTCAACAGTTTATGGAGACAAGATGTTCCAAGCCAGAAAATTAGGGCTCGTGACAGTGACTAGACAGTTCACCCAATAAAAACTGTTTTCATCTAGTCCCATTCCAAAGTGTTAACATGCTACGTACTGCACATGTCCAAGACACAATGTACCACCAGTGGGTAATTTTACGGTAAGCCAACCAGGTTTATAGTAGGTGTTGCCTGGGAATACAACTTAAGAAAATTTTTTTTTAAATTAAAAATCAGGGAAACTGAGCAGAAGGCCTGAAAAATGCAAAAAAGCTGCATTTTTATCAAGGCAAAAAAATGGTTGAAGCTTATTTGCTCCCAATATACTGGAAACATATTTTGCCTTTTTCACACTAGCCTTTTAAAATCCAATTGCAAGCAGTAAATAAAACTCTTAATTCTTAGTGCAGTATATTAAATCTCATGATTCCTCAAGATAAAGAGCTGGATTTCTTAGATTTTCAAACAAATTAGCTCAGGCAAAATATACTTCAGCTGATGTGTGGGTGTTTTTATAAAGCTTCATTATGCTTTTTGAAACAAAAGGAACAGAGGTCTGGAATACACAAGAGAAAAGAAGTAAAGCAGCTTCTAGAGTCATCCTTTCATATCAGGACTAAAATCATACAAACTCTTCCTTCAGTGGTAACTGTCTCACATTTAATACCCAGTCCCTAGTTAAGACTGCAAATATTCTGTTTAGATTACTGATCTTGTCATAGTTTAAGGATGGAAGTAGAATGTAGGGTCATGTACCTTTTACTAACTTTCCTAAAATCAGTGGGCATATGAGGGGGTATGAAGGGGGCAGCAATGTTATATGTGTGGTTTCCTAAAACTAGATTGACCACATCAACCTGCCACGCTCCCCAAGTCAGAACACAGTCATTTATTACTGTGTTCTGTAGCACAATTTCATTTTTGCTTTGGATTTAGTTTTTAAACATAGAACTCTCTTGCAACAGAGCTCATTTAACAGAGCATTTCTATGGAAAAGGCACCTTTCCTCCAAGAATTTTCTCGCCTACAACACAGGGTTGCGGTATTCCTAACTTCACTTTTACATATATTAATTTCTTCTACAGTACAAGAACAACGTGCTGGTAACAGTGTAAACTTTTCCCCAAAAAACTCTCTATTCAGCCTCAACACTAAGTCATTATTCTCCAGTTATGCCATGACACCTAAATAGCATCCTTACTTTCTGAAATGTCACTGGGACTAAATCAAGAGGTGAAAAAAAACCTGTAATGTTTTAATATGCTACATGTTTTACCTTACCTTTTAATTCAACTCAGTAGAAAATCTGGAGATTATGAAATTTCAGCTTTCAGAAACATCTTACCCTCCAGAATGAAAAGATTTCAACATGCTCAGAAATACAGTGGTCTCGGTATAAACAAATACAAGGGGCCAGGGACCAGTGGGGAAGGAAAAATAAATCTGTAAGCGCACAATCCTTAAGCATTAATTGCTCTCTGTAATATATCCTCAAGCACACACACACAGTCAAGAAAGCACACTGTGAAAGTGAGGCCAAATACCCAAAAGCTTAAGTTAACTAATGAGATAATTAGAGGTCCAAAACAGGTTTAATACTAAAATCACTTACAACTGGGGCTTGTAAAGAAGGAGCAGTAACATTGATATGTAGCAATCTCAGCCTTGATCCAAGCAGCTGCCTCTAACCATCATATACAATGATCTTTTGACAAATGTTGTCTACAGAGGGGACAAGGCAGCCATAACACCAAACATGGACTTATGAATTAATTTAATGCTACAACATTCTTTGGTTCTGGTTGTGGGTTCCCCACTCTGCCCTCCCTCCACCTCCTTCCCTCCAGATACTGGGTTTATTTCAGACTCATGGTTGAATAATGAAATACTCGACCAGGAAAAGTACCCAAAAAAGCCATACAAGAAAAAGGATTCAGTTCTCTAAGAGAAGATCAATGATATACAGAGCATATTTCTTTAATTGCTTGATGATGAAACAGCAGCAGTTACAGAATTATTTAAACACAGCTTTTAAGTATAACTTCAAAAGGATAAGCCAAATGAGATAAAACAGCTTCTTTCAGCTGAGGAAACAGCTAATCGATTGTTTACAAATAATATCTACAAAGTACAAAACACTGTATTTGGAAACTGAAACTTTCCGATCCAAAACTGAAATGTTCAAAGAAGTTTGGAAGACATACTTAGTATATTCTGACAGATTTGATTGATGAATCCCTGCTTTTCTGAGTAGCTGGAGGCAATAAAAGTGTTTCAATGAATGTGAAACCCAAGCACATTTTTATCACCAGATTTTAATTTTGGTTTGATTTTCAGAAGTGGGAGGATGCATGCTGAATCAGTTAGAATTCAAAGGTTTGCCTAGTATGAATTCAAAACTTGAATTAAGAATATATATTTTAAATCCCATATACAGGATAACTGAGTATTTCAAATTAGAAAAAGCTGTTCTAGTTTTCCGTTGTGGTAAGAGAGCACATCATGCATTTTAAATACATACTGAAGCTTTTCATACTCTTAATAACATTCTATGTTCTTAAAACGTTGTAGTCAAATTCTTATCCAGGCCACTATAAAGTATACCACAGTTATAGTCTGTACTTCTCTAGCCACAGTAATGGGATGGCAGTAAACTACAGTAAAATCTGGTGTTACATTTAGCTGTACAACACTACTAATTAGAGAGTCATTTCAACAATAAATATTTGGTTAAACTCTGCTTTGTCATCAGTGCAAGCAATTTAAGATGAAACTGATCTTTCAGAGAGTCCACGCTTTTTTTTTGAGTCTATTTTTATTTTCTGGCTACTGAACGTCTTTTCCTACAAAACAGTTCTCCAGAACTACTGCTTTGCAAACAGAAAACCACATAGACAATGTTAGAAGTAAAAGGGAAGATTCAAGCCTCGTGGACCATGGCAACCCACAGCTCTCTTTAAACTGTCCTTAGTTAACCCTATTTTACTATTCAATGGCAAGATCCTCTAACAATGACCTTACAGAGCACACAGGCTGCATGACTTAGTAACAGCAAGGTAAGCTAAAAGACAGGCTTTATCACACCCTTCAGAAAGAATACAGGGAGGAGAAGCCAAGACACAGAAAAATATCAGCAGCATGGTAGATACAATATCAAGTAAAACACCCAGTTAACCCGCTAGACACTGACAAAAGTCACCAGTTTTAAAAGAGAGGATCGTCCTGCAATTCTCCTCCACAAGAAGTCTCTGAAGAGCCATGCTACTATTAATAAAAGCACTACAGAGATGAACAGTAGTAGTACCTTATCTCTTTGAGGAAAAAAAAAATCCAACCAAAAAACCACAAAAGCAAAATACTACTACCTGCTTCTGAGAATCAGCAGAGCCAATCAGCTTTTACACAAGTGGCCAACTTCACTGAAGTCAGGCCTTCAAAGTATCACATACTTTAGTCCAGTCATGAAACATTATGCCATCAAAGGCAGCTGTGATATGCACAGCAACGGGTCAGTATCTGACATTCTGCTTTACAACATGAACTCACAGAGCTGCTGTAATGCAGTGTTTGTACAGTGTCACTGAGACATCATTACTACTGAAACAAGCCTTTTTTTCCTAAGTCTGTCAAAATAAATAAACCTGCATTCTTGCTGAGCTGTCCCACCTGCAGTACACATAAGTCTATAATCTCATACCATACACGGAACATACTTTCCTTATTTCACTAGACAAACAGAACAGCTATTTCTGGATTACCCAGTATTAATTAATCAATATTCTGTTGATACAGCCTTCACTTAGTCTGTAAATCTTTACAAACCTCTCAAAGACAAGGTGAAGTCTATGGAGGATATAAGTTACCAGTAAAATTACCTTCACAGAAGAGTGTACATCACAAATTTCTTAAGTAAAAATATTTACTGTATCATCAAGATGTTCTTTCCCATATAATATTACAAAATTGACAGCTCAAGCCACGTAAATTTATCACATCAACAGCCAAAATAATTGAGGATTTGAAACAGAACACAGAATTTTGCCTATCTAGTAAATTCATACAGTGAATCGTCTGTTCTAAAAAATAAACCACAAATTACCTTTCACTCCAGTAGGAATCTTGAAGATTTGTAGAGTGCGATCAACTATGACAACTGGATAACAGCACAGTATCTTTCTTGCCTGTAAGGGAATAATTCAGAGTCAAATTACACCAAAAAATTAACCCACCAAATAAATTAGAAAACCAGATAAGTGAAACTGAACAGTGCTAAAATGATAAACATTTAAAAAATGTGAACACCCTGACAAATAGGAAGAGAAAGAAACCCTACATCCAGTCATTTAACTTACACTTTGATTTCGTCTCTTAAAAAACTAGAAGTGTGGCAGTTTATTGTAAAGTCTAACACTCTTAAAGGTTAAAGTAGGCTTTGCTTTCAAATTAGAAGGCCAGAAATAATCTTGTATAGCCCAGGTTACAACAATCACACACTTCCACATCCCCTTTTTTTGCTCCCATCCTCTTTCTTGTGTCCAGCCATTGTGCGGGTACACAATGAACAGTTTTCCAACACCGCTTTTCTTGGGTAATTTTGCTTGCAATGAGGAACACAGCCCACGTTCCCTCTTCTAACTCCCCCCTACTTAAGACCAGTTCCAGAATGCAACCACAGTTTGACTCAGTACATCTTCCTCAGGAAAGCATTCAACCTTGCTTTAGAAATATCTTATGGCAAATATGCTACATTAATAAAATCACTTTTAACCTACTGAAATTTACACACAGTAAATTAAAATGTAGAAAATTTCCTCTTTCAATAATTAGAGTAGCACTACACATTACAGACACAACTATTAAAAATGTAAACCATTTAGATCCTTTTTCTGACAGTGAATACTTTCATAGCTCTCATCCATGTTACAGGTACACCTACCATCCTTTCATTTTGTTCCCTCCCTTTTTAATCCTTAAATAGATAAATCTTTTGTACTAAAACATGCTTCCCAGATTAACGCCAAAAGAAAATGCCAGTTCAAAAAGGAACCCCACAAGCACAAACTACAGAAAAAAAGTTTCACCTTGTCATATATTTTAGATGTTGCTTATAAACCTAGTTGGATTTTTTGAACACCAGCTTAAAGAGAGCATATGTCCAAATTAGTTATCATGACCCACAATACCTTCTTTACATCTCTGTACTTCCCAGACACTTCACCATTCTCCACCTATGACCCACATTCCTCATCTTTAAAGGCATGACTCAGGAGCTGGTCCCATGAAAAATGAATATTCTGCCTATATCCACACTCACAAACTGCTTCAGATCATACTGGCTACTAGAAGTAATACACCTATTCTTCAGGTTACCCTCTCTGAACGAGAGCTCTTCAGTGTTGTCATTGAAACCCCACTAAGACATCAAGAAGCTAAACTAGCTTCAGAATGTCACCTTTGTTGCTCCTTGAATCTAAAAAATTTTTATGAATTGACTGCAGTCACTGGAAAATTATCAAAGTAGAAGTGGAACAAAAGGTCTATTTCCAAATAAATGAAGCCTGGAAGTTTATTCCACACAGCCTTGGATGTTAAAAAGTTTGAACTCCCCCTCTTCTCCACTATCAACACAAGTGCAGAGAGAATATGTATGTTTTCGAAAGTCTTGTCTAGGCCATTTAGACGATATTTTTACAACGCAAGCTCATCTGCCACAGGTACAAACTGTTGATAGAAACTTTGAGATCCATAACCTCTGAAAACACTGAAGGGAAGGTCATTTTCTAAGCCCAAAGGTAATGAAACTCAGCAGAATGTTGCAATTTAAGCACGAGAAAGCAGCTCAACTTCCCACCAAGAGGTCAACAGCAGACAGAAAGCAGCACGGCCAGCAGAAATGGAAACTTGCTGTAAGGGAGGAAAGCAGCAGCTGAAGCAGAATGCTTCTGCTGAATACCCTTCCAGGGCCACTCCTGCGTAATCCAGGGTGCCACGAAACTGCTTCTGTTCTACAACCGGTTGGCTCTGAAGCTTAGGGACTCAGTTTTTCTGCTGTTCAAAACATGATGCCAAAGGATGCAGCTTTTCTTTTAGACAGTCTCTCTTAAAGAAGCATTTTCACATTTCAACCTCTGCAGGACTGGACACATGGAAGTTTATGAGAATTTGCTGAAGGCTAAG
This sequence comes from Rhagologus leucostigma, assembly GCA_013397725.1. Taxonomy (NCBI): domain Eukaryota; kingdom Metazoa; phylum Chordata; class Aves; order Passeriformes; genus Rhagologus; species Rhagologus leucostigma. The sequence continues at coordinate 468,115 of VZTD01004116.1, forward strand.
TTTTGTAGACCCGTGCTTGTTGCATTTCACTAACACTCCGGAAGCACCCATGACAGTAGACAGAAAAGGATGCTGTAAAGCTAAGCAAATCAATACACATGCTTTACAATAAATATAGATTATATCACTTTAATTAAAAATGGGTCTTGGACAGCTTTACAAGAAGTAAAAAACATACCAAATCAACTGCTTGCTAATTACTGGTATCAAAGCACCTTAACCTAAGTTTACTCCAGCTGGCTATTTCTTGTTCTCTGGCAGTGATTTATTTCAGAAGGTGGAAATCATAATCATTAAGCTGACAAACCCTCAAAACAACTCCCTTTATGTCAATCAGCAAATCCTTCTAGCCATACACGTGTGCACAATACTATTAACATCAAAAGGGATTAAGTTCAACTCAGTGGGATCTTTACCTGTGGAAGAATGCTGGACTAAAAAATGTTACCACAGTGTTAACAGCTCTTTTGAGTGTGTTCTGACTTCAGAGTACTGTAATCAAGGACTTACAAAAGAACAATAATAGGAAAAGAACTTTAGACCTAAATTTAAAAATAACAATTTTTTTTTTTAAAGATCACAGTGCATAATGCTCAGAGGCTAGGTCGTCACATCTTGAAAGCGGGATTTATTTTAAAACAGTAGACACAAACCATATGAGAGGATTCTACACTTATTTTTACCCTAACCCTGAAGAGAAGGGAAATTAGGTATATAAAGTCTTCCTCGATTTCACCCCCTACCTAATTCTTGATAAACAGCCTCAGTGCGGGGGCCTATTTAGCTCATTTTTCTGCAGTTGCCAACTTACAGTTGAAAGAAAGGAACAGCCCAAGATGCAAACAGATGAAGTTATCAGAAGAAGAGGAGTGGTGCTCCGGGAGGAAAAAAATTAGGAAACCGCCTCTCCTCACGCAGCATTCACGCGACGGGTGCGGGAAAGGCACCGACAGCCATCGGGACAGGTTTTAGGGGAGAAACACCCCGCTCTTTCTGGCCTCAGACCAGAGGCGGGCGATTCAAGAGAGCGTTAGGTGTGGGCACGGCAGTGACCGCGGGAGCCCGCGCAGCGCCGGCCGGGGTG